>CM056050.1:442745135-443155135 GCA_029574335.1 Rana kukunoris
CGACACCCCGACCTCTGCCCAAATGCGGCATTGCATGCAATAGAAGTCAATGCGAAGAATTATCTTCATTTCCATTGACTTCTATGGGGAAGCTCGCTTTGATATGCGAGTGCTTTGGATTACAAGCATTCTCCTGCAACGGATTATGCTCGTAATCCAAGGTTCCCTTGTATGGTAAAACACACTTTGTACTTCCCTCTCCATGGAATCAAACTTGCTTCCTTTAATTGTCCTTAGCTGTGTATAGGTAGATATCCAACTGACAAATCAGCATGTTCTTGTACCAGCATATACTGTAGGTGTTCAATGCTCATAGTGAAATAAGTGTGCTATAAAAGAAAAGAAAAGGTTAAAACTTTAGGGAACAATATCGCATGTCTCACAACACATGGGTGCATCTAGCACTATTGGATAATTGGAAAATGAAAAGAAACTGCGCTAAAAATACCAAAAAGATGAGAAAAAGGGAAAATAAACTGCAACGTGGTCACAGTCTAATCACTCCAGGTTCTGCGATTATCATGTAAACAATAGCTACAAGAAGTAAACATAACAAAAATATAAATCGTGCTACCTCAAACACCCTTCTTGCCAGACACAAGCGTATGCAAGTGGGTAAGTGAAAGGCTGGCTGCTATGTCAGAAGAGACCTGTAGTGGCCACTAGAGTGCAGCATGCAGCAACCTCAAAATCCCACACCTGTGATGGTGATGGTGATTTACAAGTGAAACAAAAAACAAATGAAAAACACTTGGATCAAAAGGCATTAGCTAAATATGAACTTTGGCTATGAATGAGTTAATAGTCCAAAATAATAACAACAGAAAGTCCATTGGATAGCAGGTAGTATGTCAAACACCCATGCATCTGTGCCACATTACAGATTGGTTGTAAACGTGTCCAAAGGAAAACGTGATATCTCCTCCACCAAGCTTATAAATTGGCCCCTTACCGAATTCCCATGATCCCTTATTATAGGGGATCAGAAACAGCACGTAATAGGTCCGAATCTCACAGTTTCGGATATGCAGTCCTGTTGGATCTCATTCTTCAAAAAATTTCAGCAGTATCATTGCCCACCATGTAAGAAACAGTGACAGCTCCACGGTGCGTTAAATGTATAGAAATTTATTTAAAAAGTTAAAATTGCACTTACAGTTATGGGGCCAGATTCAGAAAGCATTTACACCAGCGTATCTATAGATATGCTGCGTAAATACTAAGAATATCTTTTTTTGCTATTCAGAAAAGAAGATACGCCGGCTTTCTCCTAAGATACGAGCGGCGTAATTTGCTTACACCGTCGTATCTTAAGTTGCATATGTACGTTGGCCACTAGGTGGCGCTTCGCGTAAATTATGCAAATGAGCTACTTACGCAGATTCACGAACGTACTTGCGACGGTGCATCGTAGTTTACGTCGTTTGCGTTAGCGTTATAATGGCGTAAGGTTACCCCTGCTATAGCAGGCGCAGCCAATGTTAAGTATGGACGTCGGGACCGCGTAGAATTGAACGTCGGTTACGTTGTTTGCGTAAATCGTTCGGGAATGAGGCTCAACATTTACATTGAGAAAAAAGCAACGTGATTTCGCGCAAACGCCATCCGTGGACGTTCCCACTGCGCATGCGCGAAATCACGTTGCTTTTTTCTCAATGTAAACGTTGAGCCTCATTCCCGAACGATTAACGCAGGGTCATGATTCATTTACATGAATCACGCCCCCACTTCAGAAATTTGAATTGCGCGGCCTTATGCTACGCTGCCGCATATTATGGAGCAAGTGCTTTCTGAATAAGGCACTTGCCCATAATATTTGCGGCGGCGTAGTGTAAAGAGGAAACGCTACGCCGCCGGAAAGATACATTTTTGTATCTGAATCTGGCCCATGCAGTTTAAAATTTGCCTTGAATCTAATGTGCCAGCCGGTACACAAAATTCGAAGGCACCTGTCCACTGGGGGAACGTCAGGAGCTTCTTGGGTGACGACAGCATGCCGCTCGCCCTACGTCCGTTTCGTAAAAAACATACTTCTTCCAGGGGCACGAGCAGCGTGCTGCGTGGCCCTAGAAGTACGTTTTTTTTACGAAACGGGGGCTGAAGTGGTTGATTGAACAAGCTGAAGTTAGAAGCTGATTGACTACTGTGAACAGCTGCACTCTGATCTAATCATTGCACTCTCCAGATTTAGTAAATCAACCCCTATATGTCTTTCCCTTTATTAATTACTGTTTTTATTTGAATATCTTTTGGTAAGGTGTGCAGCACATATTTAAGGAATTTATGTACACTAAGCAGTAGCATGATATTACTATATGTGTTTCTAAAACAAGAAATGTGATCAAAATGGAAAGATTTCATTTAAAAAATGCATTTGGATAGAAGGATGCAGGGAAGACAAAGATATAAGCAGATTAAGCTTCAGCTTTGAACTTTCCTTATAAGTTAGCTCTTCTATCATCTATCTTTATTTACTTGCCATTCGCTTCACTCTCTCCAGCTCCACAGTGTCCTTTTTGAGTATCAAGATACAGAGACTATATTAAGTATTTGAGATATGGGGCAAAAGTAAATGTTAAGATCTTGACACAGATTTAAAATTCCTGTTTATTTATTTCATCTGTATGTGATCGGATAATTGAAGTGAATATTCAGACAATTTTTTGTGCACATAGTGTCAGTTTCTTTAGTAATTCAGCTTCCTTATGTGTGTCTTGTCACTATGTGTATGTGCTATGTGCTATGTGCATGTGTGTTCGCTTTCCTTGGCGCTGCAATTTGATTTACTAAAGGCAAATATGCTGTTTCCTTTGCATGGGAAGAAAAATTTTGCAAGAGAATTTGCCCCAGAGCTTGAAGGGGTTGTAAACCCTCATGTTTTTTCACCTTGCAGCCACTGGCCCCCTAGACCCCGTTCTACTTACCTGAGCCCCGATATGTATTTCCACATATTTCTGTTAAAAAAATCGCAATAAGCGTATATTGATTGGTTTGCGCAAAAGTTATAGGCCCAGATTCATAAAGCAATTACGCCTGTCTAACTGGTGTTAGACAGGAGTAATTTCAAATTTCAAACCATGATACGGCGGCTTCGGGCTTCGATCCGAGAGGCTTACGTCTTCGTAAACCTTCGGATCTACGCTGCAATATATTTGCGGCCGCTGGTAGGAGTTCGCGTCGTTTTGATGCGTCGGGATATGCAAATGTGTTTTTACGGCGATCCACGAAGATACGAGCGGTCTTCGCAATCGCTTATGTCTGTTTTTTTTTACGTACTGTTAGACCAGCTTTTTGCTGGTCTAACGGTGCGTAACCCATGTTAAGTATGGCCGTCGTTCCCGCGTCAATTTTAATTTTTTTATTTTTTTACGTAACTCGTTCGGGAATAGAAATGTCCGTAAACGACGCTACTCAAACAACGAATGACGTAACGACGTGATTTCGCGCAATGCACGGCATGCGCAGTTCGATCGCCGTGGAAACGCGCCTATTTTAAATCCTTCACGCCCCCTACTCGTCTATATGGATTGCGACGGGAGAAATACACTACGCCGCCGTCGTTTACTGGACAAAATCTACCTGGATTCCACGTAGAGCCAGGTAAGAAACGGCGGCGTAGTGTATTTCTGATACGCTACGAGAATCCAATTCTCTCTGAATCTGGGCCATAGCGCCTACAAAATAGGTGATAGATTTATGATTTTATTTTTAGTTTTTACTAGTAATGGCGGCGATCTGCGTTTTTTTTGTCAGGCCTGTGATATTGCGACGGACATATCGGACACCTTTGACACAATTTTGGGACCATTCACATTCATACAGCGATCAGTGCTATAAAAATGCACTAATTACTGTATAAATGTGACTGGCAGGGAAGGGGTTAACACTAGGGGGTGAGGAAGGGGTTAAATGTATTCCCTGGGTGTGTTCTAACTGTGTGGGGGGAGGGGGCTGACTGGGGGAGGTGAACGATGCCGTGTCCCTATGTACAAGGGACACAGATCGGTCTCCTCTCTCCCTGACAGGACGTGGAGCTCTGTGTTTACACACAGAGCTCCACGTCCCTGCTGTCAGCGCCAATCGTGGGTACCTGGTGGACATTGCGGCCGCCAGGCACACGCATCGGCTCCTCAGCGATGCACCAGCACAGTTTTTACCCGCTGTGCGCCCCCCAGAAGCGCGCGGGTAATGCACACTCGGCACTTGAGAGCCGCGCTGTGGACGTCTTTCGTCTATAGTGCGGGTCTCAAGTGGTTAAACACTAGGAATAATGTGAACGTGTCAGCTGTCCAATTTGCTGTTGCTGTGGCTTGTAGTGCTGTTTTTCATTTTACCAATAAAGGCAACGATTGTGTGGAATGCGGCTGTCCAGAAAAAATTTTTTTTATTTTTTCTATCTTGCTATATGCATTGCCTGCACCTGTGGCTTCTGTGAGGAGGACTATTACAAGGACACATCCCTCCTGGAGCAGTAAAACTTCTTCCTACCACTCTGTGCAAAACAAGCTGCACAGTGGAGGTAAGTATAACATGTTTGTTATTTAAAAAAAAAAAAAAACATATTTTACAACCACTTTAACAAATACGGCAAAGTTTCACTTTGCAAAGGATATCCAATCATGTGCAGGGACAATGAAAACAAAAAAACTGCATTTGTGGTTGATGGAAGTCAGCAGAGATTCACTGCATTCATTAAGCTCTGGGGCAACATCCCTTGTAAAGTGCAACTTCCTTTGCAAAAGCTAACAGGTATGTCATATTTTCTTTAGGTAATCAACCCCTTAGGGCAGGGGTGTCCAAACTTTTTTCAAAGAGGGCCAGATTTGATAAAGTGAACATGCGTAAGGGCCGAACATTTTGCCTGACATTCTTTGAACCATTAAAATTAAAAGCCTGAGCACTAATACACTGCCCAACAAGAATTGTCTTGCCTTTGTAGCTGTGTGTGGTGAAGAGATGAGCTTGGGCGTATTATTTGGATATACCGTATTTCTCAGCGTATAACACACACCTTCACGTTAGGAGGGAAGTTTCAGGAAAAAAATGTAAATAGAGAACTGTGAAGCAAAATAAGGGTCATTGCCCATGAATGCAGCCCAATCAGTGCCCATCTGCAGCCTCGCCATTGCCATGAATGCAGCCTCTCCATTGCCAATCTGCAGCCTCAGAGGGGAGGGGGGCGGACGAGGGCCAACAGATTACATACAGGAGAATCTCCTGTTTACATAGCAGCCTCTTTAATACAATGTCCCGCCTCCTATGATAGACAGAGGAGTCATCCAATGGCAGCCAAGGAGACGAGACTTCCTATTACAGATGCCGCAGAGTAAACAGGAGATTCTTCTGTACAGGCATACCCCACTTTTATGTACACAATGGGATTTATTTACTAAAGCTGGAAAGCGCAAAATCAGGCTCACTTCTGCATAGAAACCAATGAGCTTCTGACCCCAGCTTGTTCAATTAAGCCTGCTAATAAACCCTTGAAGCTCATTGGTTTTTATGCAGAAGTGAGCCTGATTTTGGGCTTTCCAGCTTTAGTAAATAAACCCCATTGTGTACTTAAAAGTGGGGTATGCCTGTATGTAATTTGACAGCACTAGTCCCCCCCCCTCTCCCTGTCCCCTCCGAGGCAGCGCCGAAAAAATACAGTATATATCCAAATTACCAGGATGGCCACATTAAACTGGAATGGGGGCCGCAATTGGCCCCCGGGCCAGACTTTGGACATGCCTGCCTTAGGGTGTAAGTCTGCACAGACATTGGTGTTGATTTACTAAAGGCAAATCCACTGTGCACTACAAATGCACTTGGTAATGCAGTCTCTTTTGATCTAAGGGGAAGATCTGAAATGAGGGGAAGCTCTGCTGCTTTTATCATCCATTCATGTAAAAGCAAAAATTATGTTTTTTTATTTTCCTTGCAGATTTACAGTAAATGCACTTCCAAGTGTGCTTGTAGTGCAACGTGGATTTGCCTTTAGTAAATAACACCCATTGTGTGTGTGTCCTGACAGTATTTTTGTGCTTCTCTTTGGTGTGTATCTTCATGTGGGTAAAAAAATTGGGAGTATAAATAGACAGTCAACCATCTCTGATAAACAGTTAACCACTATACTACCAACCACCATCAATTGACGGTGGCAAGCAGTGGCGGCCCGTCCATAGGCCCGTCCATTTTTTTTAATGTACCATCTAGCCCAATAGGCCCCCGCTTATTGAAAGTTTCTGCCGTCTGCCGTCAGGAAGCACCCCCTACCCCCATTATTATTTTTTTTTAAATGCACATTCACTGCTTGATCCCCACCCATCCACCTCAGAGCCTTTTATTGTAGTTAGACTGCTGGGACTTGTAGTTCTCCATCTTCTCCTGGGGCTCATGGAGAAGATGGAGATTGGAGAACTACAAGTCCCAGCAGGTTATACATACAATAAGGCTCTGAGGTGGAAAGGGGTGGATGGCATGAACCTGAGCCCAGTAGAAGATGGGGAACTACAAGTCCCAGCAGGTTATAATATAAGACACCCATCCACCTAGGAGCCTTATATTATAACCTGCTGGGACTTGTAGTTCCCCATCTTCTCCTGGGGCTCAGGTGCATGCCTTCCACACCCATCCACCTCAGAGCCTTATTGTATGTGTAACCTGCTGGGACTTGTAGTTCTCCATCTTCTCCTGGGGCTCAGGTGCATGCAATCCACCATCTATGGGACTACAAGTCCCAGCAGTGAGAAAAACTGGACAAAGATGGTGGATTGCATGCACCTGAGCCCCAGGAGACGATGGAGAACTACAAGTCCCAGCAGGTTATAATATAAAGCTCCAAGGTGGATGGATGACTGGACAGTGACACAGTGGGGACAATTGGCACAGCGGCTCGAATGGGCACAGTGGCGAAAAATAAAGGGCACAGTGGTGACAATTGGCACAGTGGCTGTGTTTGATGGCATGGCACAGTGGTGACAATTGATGGTACAGTGATCACAATTGATGGCATGGCACAGTGGTGACAATTGATGGTACAGTGGCTGCGTTTGATGGCATGGCACAGTGGCTGCGTTTTTAATGGCATGGCACAGTGGTGACAATTGATGGCACAGTGGCTGAGTTTGATGGCATGGCACAGTGACTGCGTTTGATGGCATGGCACAGTGGTGCGAATTGATGGCACAGTGACTGCGTTTGATGGCATGGCACAGTGGTGCGAATTGATGGAACAGTGGCTGCATTTGATGGGCACAGTGAGGCTGCGATTTTTTTTTCTTCGTTTGCGCCCCCCCAAAAATGTTGAGCACCAGCCGCCACTGGTGGCAAGGTAGCTCAGTTATTCTGACAGGACGTCATATGACTTCCCCGTCTTTTAAAGCCGCCGGCGGCGTGCGCTCGCACCGATCGCATTACTGGGAATGCGATGCACGTGCCCGGCAGCCGCAATGGCCGCCGGGCACCCGCAATTGCCCAGTAACTGAGCAGGACCGTGGATCTCTGTGTGTAAACACAGAGATCCATGTCCTGTCAGGGAGAGGAGACCGATGCTGTGTCCCTTGTACATAGGGACACAGATCGGTCACCTCCCCAGTCACCCCCCTCCCCCTACAGTTAGAATCACTCACTAGGCTACACATTTATTCCCTTCCCCGCCCCCTAGTGGTTAATCCCTTCCCTGCCAGTCACATCTATACAGTAATCAATGCATATTTATAGCACTGTTCACTGTATAAATGTGAATGGTCCCAAAAATGTGTCTGATGTGTCTGCTATAATATCGCAGTTCCAATAAAAATCGCAGATCGCCGCCATTCCTAGTAAAAAAAAAAAGAATAAAAAAAATCATAATTATGTCCCCTATTTTGTAGGCGCTATAACTTTTGCGCAACCCAGTCACTATACGGTTATTGCGTTTTTTTTTACACAAATATGTAGAAGAATATGTATCGGCCTAAACTGAAATATATATTTTTTTTAATGGGATATTTATTATAGCAAAAAGTAAAAAATAGTGTGTTTATTTTCAAAATTTACGCTCTTTTTTTGTTCATAGCCCAAAAAATAAAAACCGCACAGACGTTCAAATACCACCAAAAGAAAGCTCTATTTGTGGGGAAAAAAGGGAGACACGTTGCACGACCGCGCAATTGTCAGTTAAAACGGCGCAGTTCCGGAAGCTGAAATTTCGCCTGGGTAGGAAGGGGGTATATGTGCCCAGTAAGCAAGTGGTTAAACATTTCAACACATCTATACTAGAGCTGAAGATAAGGTCAAATGTTTATCTAAAAGTGCATTTCCACCTTTGCAGTCAAATCTGAGAAATTCAGAATTTTTGCTTGCACATGATTTAAATGAGGAAAGTCAGTAGAGCTTTTGCTCATTTACTAAGCTCTGGAGCAACTGCTCTTGAAGAATCCAACTGCACGTTAAAACGTGCACAGTGTATTTGCCTTTAGTAAATCAACCCCAATATGTTTATGAGTTCCCTTTTACATGACATATGAAAAGAATATAGAAAACATATTTCTTACTTTCTGGTTACTTCTTTTGCAACAGATTTATACATATAACTCGATAGGCAGCTACTATTATTCAACTTAAAGGGCCAGATTCAGAAACACTTTACGCCGGCTTATCTATTGATATGCCGTGTAAGTTAAAAGATGCGCCATCGTATCTATGCCCTGTATTCAGGAACCAAGATACACCTGAATTCTAGCTTGATACGATCAACGTAAGTCTCTTACGCCGTCGTATCTTAGTTGCATATTTACGCTGGCCGCTAGGGGCGCTTCCGTAGATTTACGCATAGAATATGCAAATGAGCTAGATACGCCGATATACAAACGTACTTGTGCCCGGCACATTGATATACGTCGTTTACGTAAGGCGTACGACCGGCGTAAAGTTACCCCTGCTATATGAGGCGCAGCCAATGTTAAGTATGGACGTCGGAACAGCCGTCAAATTTCACGTCGTTTATATTGTTTACGTAAGTCATACGTAAATTGGGCTGGGCGTAAGTTACGTTCACGTCGTATGCAGTGTTTGACGTATCTTAGGCATTTCATCCGACGTGAATTTTTTGAGCATGCGCACTGGGATACGTCCAGTCTCATTTGCATGGGGTCACGGCTCATTTCAATACAACACGTCCACTGCCTTGATAATTTGAATTACGCGGGCTTACACCGGCCCATATACACTACGCCGCCTTAACTTAGGGCGCAAGTTGTTTCTGAATACGGTACTCGCCTCTCTAAGTTACGGCAGCGTAGCGCATATGAGATGCGTTACGCCCGTCTAAAAATACGCCAGTCTTTCTGAATCTGGCCCAAAATGTGTATTTAGGGGACACATTTTTTATTTTTATTTTTTTGCATTAACATATAATGTACTGCACAAACAATAAGATTTTAAACTATGCTTACACTAAGTGAATTGAAATATGTAGCAAACAAAGTAGGTGTTAAATGTGTATTTAGTACACCATGGCCCAGATTCATAAACAATTACACCTGTTTTTTAGACAGGATAATTTCAAATTGCGCGCCGTTTTTTGAATCCTCAAAACACGGCGGCTTCGGGCTTTAACACGTCTTCGTATAATGTATTTTTGCGCCCGCTGGGAGGAGTTTGCCGTTTTCATGCGTCGGGAATGCAAATGTGTTTTTACGGCGATCCACGAAGAAGAGCGGCCTTCGCAATCGCTTACGTCTGTTTTTTTTTACGTACTGTTAGACCAGCTTTTTGCTGGTTACGGTGCGTAGCATGTTAATGGCCGTCGTCCCGCGTCAAATTTAATTTTTTTTTTTTTTTTTTGCGTAACTCGTTCGGGAATAGAAATGTCCGTAAACGAGCTACTCAAACAACAAACAAAGTATTTCGGCAATGCACGGCGGGAAATTTGCGAAACATGCCAGTTCGTCGCTTGGGAACGGCCTATTTTATCCTTCATGCCCCCTACTCGTCTAGAGATTGCGACGGGAGAAATAACTACGCCGCCGTCGTTTATGGACAAAATCACGATTCCACTAGAGCCAGGTAAAAAACGGCGGCGTAGTGTATTTCTGATACGCTACGAGAATCCAATTCTCTCTGAATCTGGGCCCATGGCTTTATGTTCTACAAGCCCAGTGTGCTTCTACAAAGCCTTTGCAAAGCTTTCAGCGAACCTCATTCAGTTTCTATGAAGCAACCTTCTGCTCCAATTTAGTAATTTTAAATACAGATCATAATGGAAGTACAGATTGACATTTGAAGCAAGCTGCTAGCAGGCTTTTACAAAGCGACAACCAGAGCTCCTATTTTAAACTCCTTTTTATCTGTGTTTAACGTTCCTAAAAAGGAGCTCAAGGTTGCTGTAAACTTTTAAAAGCTTTATAAAAGCTGTTTGGAAAGCTTGCTGTACATACTGTTATTTTAGAACATGGTCTTGTGTTCCAACAGGAGAAACGTCTTTATAACTAAATAATGTTTCAGGAAACTCCATAATATACCATTTTGCTCAGGCCTATCTTTTTTCATAGGTACATGTTGAGACTTAACAATATATCACCTTTGACCTGTTAGAAATAGGCACTTAAGGAGAAAGTAAACCCTGGTGGGTTTCACTTCCTTTCTTTTGCCCTTGCAAAGTAAAAGCATAATGTGCTAGTATGCATCGCATACTAGCACATTATGTGACACTTTCCTGCAAACAAAGCCATCGCTGTCCCCGCTGGAGGCCGCATCCATGTTCGCCCCTCTTCCCTCCGGGGGCCGCAGACTCTGGTCGGAGCCATGTAATATCACTCCTGCGCATGCAAGTGGGAACCACCAGTACGGCACTGGCTCATAAAGAAAAGGCAGGGGAGGGTGTTTCTTCACAGTGAATGCGCCAATGACATTATTGGCGCAAAACACAAATTACATTTCTCTTAAAGTGGAGTTTCCATCCCAATTTTTTTTTTTTACATTATTGTGCTCATTAGACCTAAAAAAGAAAAAAAATATGTTTTTTACTCATCTTGAAATGTCTGTTGCTATGCGGTCCCACAAAATCTGCCTTTGGAATCACCTAGGATTCTGACATCATCTCCCTCTAATTCTGCAGTGCGCTACCCAATTATCACTCCCCATCCAAGACTTACAGGAAGTAAGTGCTTGTGTGCTTCACAATGCCCACAAGCAAAATGACAACGGTGTGGATCTTTTTTGAATAACTATGCGGAGCGGCGGCGGATTGTAAAATAGTAAGGGACCGGATTTATATTATAAAAACGCAGGATGAAAGGACATACATTTAAAAAATGCTAATTGTGGTTGGAACGCCACTTTAAATGGCGCACGTTTAGGAAATATTTACAGTACCTACAGGTAAGCCTTATTCTAGGTTTAACTACACAGAGAGGTTTACAACCTCTTTAACCTCCCTGGCAGTATGATTATTTTTTAGATTTTTGCGTCTCAAAGGGGTACATTGTTTCTGCATGGAAATTCAGCGTTTTATACTGTAGGCCTGTAATTCTTAGGAATAACTCACTTAAATCTGTCCAAACAAGAGTCTAGTAGAAATCCCAGGAATGATAACGTTTGAAACACAAAATCATAAATTATAATATAATAAATGACTATAAATAATTATAACAAATAATAATATAATAATACTACATTGGAAGCAATAATGTAATCAAATCAAAAACACAGAAATTTGATTAGTTGCAGAATTGTCACTGTCATCATTTTTAGTGTCTGATGACCGATTTCTCCACAAATCACTATCGCTCAATTCTGCAAGTGATTCTAATTCACTATGGCTGTTTTCTAAACCTGCTTTTAACGTAAAGAGACACTTTTTGGATGTCATGGACGTTCTCAAGTTTCCAGGCAGGAAGAACAGTATATATAATATAAAAGTGCACTGGTCAAAGCACTAGGGACAAAACTGATGTGAAATTATCCACTTAAGGACCCCCGCACGCACATATACGGCCACAGAATGGCACGTACAGGCACAAGGGCGTAAATTTACGTCCCCGCCTGAGTGCGGTTCGGGGGTCCCATCGGGACCCCCTCCGCGGCGTGCGGGGGTCCCCCTACCTCTGGGAGCGTCCGGGATCTGCGGGCGGATCGTGATAATCGCCCCCCCCCCCCCGCGATCGCTCCCAGCCATGGGAGCGCGCTCCCAGCCTGTCACTTTCTCCTCCTGTGTTTACACAGGAAGGAGGAAATGAGTATTCTCTCATCGCAGCGCTGTTTCCCAGCGCTTGATGAGAGAAGATCACAAGTAGTGTGCACCAACACAACACTGACACACACTCACAGCATATTAACCCCTTGTGATTGTCACTGTCATCAGTGATTTAATCACTGCATTTAGTGTCAGTGTGACAGGATGTAAAAAACAGTTAGTGTTAGGTTCAGGATAGCCCCCCACCCCCCCTAATAAAGTTTTAACCCCCTGATCACCGCCCTAGTTAACTTTAACTCCCTATGCCACTATAAGCGATCATTTTTCTGATCGCTGTAAGTGCCGCTGTTCCCGCTAGGTAGCTATTTTTTTTTATTGCGATTTTTTTTTTTACTAAAGAAGTGCTAAATAAATTTTGGCCTAATGTTTGACTAAAATTTAGTTTATTTGATTTTTTTTTAACAAAAAGTAAAAAATGGTTTTTTTTTCAAAAATGTGCTCTATTTTTTTTAGCGCAAAAAATAAAAATCGCAGAGGTGATCAAATACCACCAAAAGAAAGTCTATTTGTGGGAAGAAAAGGACGCAAATTTTGTTTGGGAGCCCTCGCACGACCGCGCAATTGTTTTAAAGCGACGCAGTGCCGAATCGCAAAAAACCTTGGGTCATTTACACGTATTGGTCCGGGTTTAAGTGGTTATGTGAAATTATTTCATCAGTAATGTATAGATGGTACACACGTCAGACCGGACCAATGAAACTGGCCTTAAGGCCAGTTTCATCGGACCAAATCGATCGCGTGTACGGCCCATCGGACCATTGTCCATCGAACCAAAGTTTTAAAACTGGCTTTAACCACTTAAGACCCGGACCAATACGCTGGTAAATGACCCAAGGTGTTTTTGCGATCGGCACTGCGTCGCTTTAACAGAAATTGCGCGGTCGTGCGACGTGGCTCCCAAACAAAATTTGCGTCCTTTTCTTCCCACAAATAGAGCTTTCTTTTGGTGTATTTGTCACCTCTGCGATTTTTATTTTTTGCGCTATATACAAAAATAGAGCGACATTTTGAAAAAAAAAACACTATTTTTTACTTTTTGTTAAAAAAAAATCAAATAAACTAAATTTTAGTCAAAATTTAGGCCAAAATTTATTTGCCACATGTCTTTGTAAAAAAAAAAAATCGCAATAAAAAAAAATAGCTACCTAGCGGGAATAGCGACACTAATACAGCGTCAGAAAAATGATGCTTAGTGACGCTGGCTAGGGAGTGAAAGGTTAACTAGGGCGGTGCAGGGGGTAAAACTTTATTAGGGGGGGTGGGGGGGCACGATAACACACTGTTTTTTACAGTGCCGTCACACTGACACTAAATGCAGTGATTAAATCACTGCATGTAACACTGTGAAGGGGGGTGGGGGGGGCGATCACAAGGGGTTAATATGCCTATTAGTGTGTGTCAGTGTTGTGTTGGGCACACTTACTTGTCAGTCTTTTCATCAGCAGCGCTGGGAAACAGCGCTGCGATGAGAGAATAATCATTTCCTCCTTCCTGTGTAAACACAGGAGGAGGAAGTGACAGGCTGGGAGCGCGCTCCCATTGTGGGAGCGATCGCGGGGGGGGGCGGCCGGACATCCGCCCGGACCATCCCAGAGGTAGGGAGAACCCGCACGCCGCGGAGGGGGTCCATGGGACCCCCGAACCGCACTCAACGGGGACGTAAATTTACGCCCTTGTGCCTGTACGAGCCATGTTGTGGCCGTATATGTGCGTGCAGGGGTCTTTAAGTGGTTAAAATCGGTCCGATGGACTCCTGACCATCTGACCAAAACAATGGTTAGTATGCAAAAGCATCGGACCAAAAACCTGCGCATGCTCAGAATCAAGTCGACGCATGCTTGGAAGCATTGAACTTCATTTTTCAGCACGTCGCTGTGTTCTACGTCACTGCGTTCTGACCCGATCGGATTTTGGACTGATGGTGTGTACGCACATCAGACCATCAGGCCACTTCAGCGGTGACCCGAAGAAAATGGTCCGTCGAACCATTCTCATCGGACCGCTCTGATCGTGAGTACGCGGCCTTAGAGATGACAGTGTATTGTATGTGTTATGTATTTTGCACTTTTTGAATTTCCCGCCAGGCTCCACCTCAATGCGTTGTGACACTCGATGGGAACGGAGCCCGAAACATTGATGAATTGGGGCGGAGGATCAAGTGGAGGACACAGCGGGAGGACATTGTAGCATCCTGGGGACAAGGTAAGTAACCTGGACCAGGTTATTGCGTTGCATTGCTGAGTGTGGCTCAGGGTTAACGCTTTTGGTACTGAAAGTAATATCAGAGCCACACTCGGAATTACCGCCAGGGAGGTTAAAGGGCATCTGTACTCAGATTATGGACATTAACCACTTAATCACTTTAGGACGTCCATGGACGTCCTCCACTTTGTGCGCTGATATCTCAAAGATGCCTGCAGCCACAGGCATCATTCAGATATCGCCGTCTTCAGCCGGCGATTCTGTGCACCATAAGAATGATCAAAGATGCGGTTCCACCACTTGATTGTTCTTATAGGCGGCGGGAGGGGATGTCCCCCCCTCTCGCCGCCATCCGGTGCTTCTCCGGACTCTCCCGTGCCATCGGGGGCCCGGAGAGGAAATCGGCCGGCGTTCCCTGCAGAACCATAGAGATGACTGGTGACCAGATGGTCACAGTCATCTCTATGACCGTCGGAGGACCGGGCGCGACGTTATGACGTCACGCCCAATACCCAGAATGTAAACACAGCCACAATCGCGGCTGAAAGCATTAGATCGGTGAATTTTTTTTCACGATCTAATGCTTTCCAGCCTGGAGGAGAGATGTTGGGTCTTATTGACCCCATATCTCTCCATAAAGAGGACCTGTCATCGTGATTCCTATTACAAGGGATGTTTACATTCCTTGTAATAGGAATAAAAGTGATAAAAAAAAATGTAAAAAAAAGGGTAAAAATAAAAAAATTAAGTAAAAAAAATTATAATAATAAAAAAAAAAAATTCAAACGCCCCTGTCCCGGTCGCTCATGTGCAGAAGCGAAAACGCATGCAAGTCCCGCCCACATATGTAAACACTGTTCAAACCCCACATGTGAGATATCATCGGGTGCGTTAGAGTGTGTGCAACAATTCTAGCACTAGATCTCCTCTGTAACTCAAAAATAGTAACCTGTAGAAATTTTTAAAGCGTCGCCTATGGAGATTTTTAAGTACCGAATTTTGGCACCATTCCATGAGTGTGCGCAATTTTAAAGCGTGACATGTTTGGTATCTATTTACTCGGCGTAACATCGTCTTTCACATTATACAAAAAAATTGGGCTAACTTTACTGTTTTGTTATTTTTTAATTCATGAAACTGTTTTTCCCTAAAAAAGGCGTTTGAAAAATTATTACGCAAATACTGTACAAGAAAAAAAGTTGCAATGACTGCCATGTTATTCCATAGGGTGTCTGCTAAAAAAATATATAATATTTGGGGGTTCTGATTAATTTTCTAGCAAAAAAAATACCAAAATAGGCCAGGTGATTAAGTGGTTAAACTATTGAAATTTTCTTAACAAGCTGTAAACAAGTGTATAGCCATGACATCTACAAATCACCCTTGATTTCTTTAGTTGCCTTTAATGTTAAGTTGTTCATTCTCAAAGTTCACAAAAAAAGACCTTAGAGTCAGTTTCTACAGCTTGAAAAGCCCAGTTGGTGGATTACATTGGAGCGAGCACTGGATTTTTTAAAATGTCCTGTGTGCATGAGGCCAAAGAATCAATTTAATCACAATGCTTATATAAACAGAAATGAATGTGATTTTACTAGTAAGCAAGTAGTAAACAAGTAACAAGTACTAACGTGTTTTTACTACTTGTTAAGAATATTTAAAAACCTGAATGTGCACGATCAGACACAGGTTCATCATTTGCATTGACACGGGTATTAAAAATGTGTTTAACTTTAACAGAAAGTTAATTTGTGCTAGTGGTATTGCATCCAGTAGTAGTCTTCGACTTCCACTTTTTAAAGTGGTATTAAACCCAAAAGCAAAAAAGTGTAATATTACAGCATCCACATTTGTAGATTTGATGGCTGCATTACTTTTCTTTTTACTTTCTCTCATTAATTTTTACATGGTGATTTGGCAAGTAAGTCTGTTGTTTTTCAACAAAACAAGCTGCTTTTCAGAGTAACAGTGGCAAGGTTGAGACAACAGTTTACTACTGACAGAGGTGATTACAATTATCTGTTTTTACTTACGTATTTTTAAACCATTTTGTAACTGCTTATAGAGTGTTATCTGGAGATAAGTTTTAACTGCTTGCCGACTGCCGCACGCACTTTTTTTTTGCTGAAATGACTGTTTACAGGGTATAGAGACATAATAGTTAACAGATTCCTTTTAAAAATTATTAAAAATAGATAAAAATCAATCATATAATGTGCCTGCAGTTTAGTTTAGTTTTTAGACTAGTTTCAGTTTGTTCTGTGTGTACAGAGACACACAGAACAAAAACAAACAAACACAGGGCAGTGTTTGTTTTTAAAATGGTTCTGAGGAGTTTTAGACACATAGTAATCACATCTTCTTGATCATGGACCACAATGAAAAGCTACCATGGGTTTTTTCATAAGGAGCCAGACAAGCAGGAAGTGTGGAGTTCAGCAAGGAATTACAGCAACTTCTAAGCAAAAACAGACATGGATGACATGAAATCAGGACTGCTATAAGGTAAAGCAAGCTATTTAGCATTAAAAAATGTTTCCTTTACTGATCCTTTAAGGAATCGGCATTGTGGACGCGGCCGCCTCACCGCAAGCTCTGTGAGCCCGACCAGCGGGTCCCGTGGACTCGATCGCCGTGGCGATACCCGCGATCGTCTCACGGTGAGGAAGAACGGGGAGATGCTGATGTAAACAAGCATCTCCCCGCTCTGCCTAGTGACAATGACAGTGATCACAGCTTCCTGTAATCGGAAGCGGTGATCACTGTCTTGTCAAACACAGCCCATCCCACTACAGTAAGAAGGACTCACTAGGGCACACTTAACCCCTACAGCACCACCTAGTGGTTAAACCCTTCAATGCCAATGTCATTTTCACAGTAATCAGTGCATTTTTAGAGCACTGACGCTGTAAAAATGACAATGGTCCTAAAAATGTGTCAAAGGTGTCCGATGTGTCTGCCATAATGGGTCACGATAAAAATCACTGATCGCCGCCATTACTTGTAATTTATTTTTTTCTTTATAAAAATGCCATAAAACCTATTCCCTATTTTGCACAAACTGATCAATAAACGCTTATTGCGATTTTTTTACCAAAAATATGTAGAAGAATACGTATCGGCCTAAACGGAGAAAAAAAAACACGCTCTATTTTTGTTTATAGCGCAAAAAATAAAAACCGCAGAGGTGATCAAATACCATCAAAAGAAAGCGCTATTTATGGGAAAAAAGCACATCAATTTTGTTTGGGAGCCACATCGCATGACTGTGCAATTGTCAGTTAAAGCGACGCAGTGACAAATCGCAAAAAGTGGCCCGGTCTTTAACCAGACAAATGGTCCGGGGCGTAAGTGGTTAATTTGTTAATGTAACTAAATCTGCAAGTACATATTATACCCCCCCCCCCCCCCCAGAATAACAACACTGCTGCCCAAAGATTTCTCTGTGGTTCTTCATTCAGAGTGGAGGCACTCTAATATAGGAGTTATGCTACTGGGCTGTTCACCAAGTGAAAACAGAGGGGAAAAAACGTAATAACGGAAACAAATGCAGTCACCACAATTAATAATAAGCTGCAATATGTTAAAAAAAAAAATAGTTTTGGGTTTAGTACCACATTAACATTCTAATATTGTATTATACAACTCTGATTTCCATATTTGTAATTATTTCACACATTTGTGTACAGAAAAATGGCATTTTTGAATATAGCCCTTTCTTTTCCCCATGACGCTTTTGCTAGCTGGAGCTTGCACTGATATATTGTACTGTCAGAATTATTTAGGAATAGGATACTGAACTACTTTGAATAAAAAGAAAAATGGATGACCTTCTTCTTTATGCACCACTTATCAAGCTCAGAGTGAAGACTTTAAAGATGATTGTAAGATTTGATGCTGCAAGTAGCTCCAGAAAATAAACTTTCAGCTTAATTCACCATTCAAGGTCAGTACAGCTATATTATCAAAAAGCTATACACGTATTATAATAAGAAGCAGCTCGACCTCGATAGCGTGAACCTGTGAAGGATAGAAAAATTGCAGAAGGCTATTCATAGGTAATTGCTTTTTTGTCCATTTCCTTTTGTTTTATTGATGGAATTGTTCTTTTTAAAGCTTGATAAGCAGGGAGTTTGTATAGGGTTAAGAAAAACAACTTGTCATCAAGTGCAATGTGCCAATTGCCCTATGCTAGTCCATCTTAGGCTGCTATCTTACATAATGTATTGGAAGTCATTTGATTAATGCTGCTGTCCAAGTAACTGCTTAAGCTCTAGGGAGATTGTTAGAGCAGGAGTTTCAGATACTAACACCTTACTGACTAGTACAGATGAAAGGCACAGCAAATCAGTGTCATCTCATCATTCTCTTTGCTGTCTCTACCTCTTTTATTTTTTTTCAAGACATGTTGGCTAGATGAAAGTATTATCTGGTGTCCTGTCCATTCATTCTAAAATATATTTGGCTTTTTACCTTTTTCTATATGATATTGCTATGGTGCTTGCTGGAGATAAAAAGGAGTTCCTTTCTGCATTGTTAAGATTTATGTCTGCAAACAACAACCCTCTTTAATTATCTCTCAATAAGATTCGGTCAGGAGAGGTGATCCCTAGCTGGTAGATTGCATTGTGCCCTTTCACAAAATTAATGACAGTGACAGTAGCCTTTCCTCAAAGCACAGGAAGCTGCAGTGATGTGATCCATTTGACTACTGCAGATACTTAGCTTTGCCTATTACTTTTTTTTTTTAGCACTCAGTAGTACAATCCTTTTAATGCAGTATGCTATGTTTCAAAAGAATACATTTAAAGCGGAGCTCCACCCTGAATTTAATTTAATGTCAATATTAATAATGGTACAAATCAATGCTAAATCGGATAGTTTTAGATAAAAAAGTTTTACTGTACCATCTGAACTGGTATGGCTTCTGGTCTGCAGCCCCTCGGATTTCCGTCGGGTTTTCTCTGGTTTCCTGTCCCGCGCTGTGTCTTCTGGGAGCTTGTCTCGTAGCTCCCTAATTATCATATTTGGCCCTGTGAAAGCAAACGTCACGCGACTTCGTGTAGCAGGAAGTGACGCGGATGTAAACAAAGGAAGGAGGGTCGGCGTTTTGAACAATCTCCATTACACAGATACAGATTGCTCGTGCGCATGCGAGATCGAGATCGAGCAGTGGATGCTGGGACATCAGCATCCACCGGAACAAGGAAGTGCCGGGCTGTGGGTTAATGCCCACAGTTAAAATGGAGAAGAAACCGGAAGGAGGAATTAGGCCGCGTACACACGGCAGAGAACCTCGACGGGCAGAACACATCGTTCCGCCCGTCGAGGTTCCCTGCCGGCCGTCGAAATCGGCGACCCGCCCGTCGGGAATGGCAACCAGCCATTCATCCAGACGGGCCTTTTGAGCAAATAGAGAGCGTGCTCTCTATTTCTGCTCGACGGGCTTCCTGACGGGAAGCTCGCCGAGAGCGTACACACGGCCGAGGTCCTCGCTGGAATGCAGCTTCCAGCGAGGTTCTCGCTGATTTCCAGCGAGAACCTCGGTCGTGTGTACGCCGCCTAAGAGTTTTTATTTGAGACTGTATAGCAGCGGAGCGGCCGGGGGAGACAGGACACGTGAGTTGCGCAAATTAGGGTCATTTTACTTTTACTTTTACAAAAACGTTTTTGGCGTGGGAGATCCGCTTTAACTTGTATCTTTATAAGTGTAAAGTATGTATTCTAGTAATAAAGAGATTATTTCTAGATATAGCTGATTTTATCAAACTGGTGGTCACTAATGCCTCGTACACACGGCTGGACTTTCAGAGAAAAAAAGTCAGACTGGCTTTTTTTCCCCGAAAAGGCCAACCATGTGTAGCCTCCATCTGACTTTTTTGGTCGGAAGTCCGACGGACCTTAGGTAGAGATTCTGTTCTCTTTTTGTCCGTTGGACTTCCGACTGGCTCACGGCAGACTTTTGCACGGTCAAAAGTCCGACCGTGTCTATGAGGCATTAGACTTAGGCCTCGTAAACACGACCGAGGAACTCGTCGGACGAAACACATCGTTTTCCTCATCGAGTTCCTTGTTGGGCTTGTCGAGGAACTCGACAAGCTTGTTTTGCGTACACACGTTAAAGACCAAATCTCCTCGTTCTCAAACGTGGTGACTTCAACACACACAACGGCAGGGGCTGCTTTTGCTAATCTCATGTTACTGCGTGTTAGGAAAAAGTTTGGTAAGAGACATTTTCACTTTTCAGTCTGTTACAGCGTGACAAATGTGCTATTTACATTACAAACGCTACTTTTACCGAAGGTGCACAGGTTTCTTAGCATACACAAGCTCGAGTTTCTCGTCGAAAACCAGCCTGACGAGGAACAATTTGACTCCCGTCGAGGAAAAAGAGAACTTGCTCTCTTTTTTGCTTGTCGAGTTCCTCGACAGTTTCCTCGATGAGAAACGTACACACACCCGGTTTCCTCGGCAAAAAAAGCTCTCTCACCGAGTTTCTTGACAGATTCTGCCGAGGAAACCAGTCGTGTATACGATTCTTTAGCTTAGTTCTCTTGCAAGGAACCTTGGGATCCTGGGCCCAGTTCTCATCAGAATGTTACTACCCTTTCCATCTTGCCATCTGAAAGAATCAAAATGTATTAAAAAACAACAACTGTTATTAAATTCTAGGAATTACTGCGGCTGTACTAAGGTCAATAAGTCGGAAAAACTGCAATTCTTGTCAAATGATTCTTTTTTGGGGTCAATATTAATGTCTTAGTGCTCATTTACACTTGCTTTGGCTTTGACACACATTTAGGCTCCATGCATACTGGCTTAAAAAATATTGCTTCTACAGAAGTTTTGTGTTCTGCCTGTAGAAACAACTCAATGTTATCCTATGTGTCCATGCACATTAGGACGTTAAGATGCATATTTTGAAGTTTACGTTTAGAGGCAGAAAAAAAAAAAACCTTCTGGTTTGTATTTCTGATTGGAGCCTGGAGGCAATAAAAACATAAAACTTTCCTAAACTCATCTGAACTTTGTACAAAAAAATGCTTTATACAGTACCTGCCGCCGAGAATGTGTTTTTAGCACAACAGCATTGCGCTGATTCTCGGCGACAGGGTGCCGACATCTCGCACTCACTGGAATAGTAAAAGCACATTCCAGTGAGCGCGTCATAGAAGCGACTGGGATCCGACTTGGATTCCCGCCAATTTTACACTTGGGCGGCGTTTAGTATGAATCTTGAAGGGGAACTCCCTGCCGGATTTTAAATAAAAATCCGGCATGGGTTCCCCCCTCAGGAGCATACTGGGCCCTTAGGTCTGGTATAGGTTGTAAGGAGACCCCCCTATGCCGAAAAAACGGCGTGGGGGTCCCCCCACAATTCATACCAGACCCGTATCCAAAGCACGCCGGACGGACGGTCAGGAAGGGAGTGAGGGGGCGAGC
This sequence comes from Rana kukunoris, assembly GCA_029574335.1. Lineage (NCBI taxonomy): Eukaryota > Metazoa > Chordata > Amphibia > Anura > Ranidae > Rana > Rana kukunoris. The sequence goes on from CM056050.1 coordinate 442,766,998, forward strand.
GAGCGCCCCCCCCTCCTGAGCCGTACCAGGCAGCATGCCCTCAACATGGGGGGGTCAGGTGCTCTGGGGCAGGGGGGTGCACTTCGCCCCCCCACCCCAGAGCACCCTGTCTCCATGTTGATAAGGACAGGGCCCCTTCCCGACAACCCTGGCCGTTGGTTGTCGGGGTATGCGGGCGGGCGGCTTATCGGAATCTTCTCCGCTCTCCGGGATCTATTCCTGCTCTCCACTCTTGATTTGCCACTCTCCGGTGCCTTCTTCTTAAGGACTGGCCGCCGCTTCTGTCACGTCTTCTTCTTCTCTTCTTCTCTTCTCCAGATGTTGACTCGACGCTTCCTCCTGCTGTTATGACGGATGCACGGCTCCCAGCGACTTATATAGGCCTATTTTGTGACATCACAGTCCCATCATGCTCCGGTAGGTACATGATACATACTAAACTCCGCGTGTAGATTTGGCGGGAATCCGAGTCGGATCCCTGTCGCTTCTATGATGGCTTTGTCTCAATTGCGGCAAGCCATCTTGGCGCTGGCTCCCGCGATGGGGCTCGTAGGTTGTCAATCTCGCCGAGAAAGGGAGCGAGATTGACACAATATCGCAGTCACCTACTGTATGAGTGTTTTTTTACTCTTGAGAGAACAGACTTTTTTTTTAAGCACAGTGTGCATGGAGTCTAAAGCTCTTAAGCCTCATACACACAATCAGATATCTGATGGAATCTAGTCCCATGGATTTTTTTCATCGGATATCCGATGAAGCTGACTTTCTTCAGTCTTGCCTACACACCATCAGTCAAAAACTCCGACCGTGCCAAAACGTGGCGACGTAAAAAACTACGACGTGCTGAAAAAAATTAAGTTCAATGCTTCCGAGCATGCGTCGACTTGATTCTGAGCATGCATGGATTTTTGACCGATGGACTTCCACACAGATGATCATTTTTTTCTATCATTTTTTTATCCATAGGAAAAACATGTTGTATTTTTTTTCACCAATGGAAAACAAACCGATGGGGTCCATCGGTCTGTTTTCATCGGACAAACTGATCGTGTGTACAGGGCTTTACTGCTTCAACATGCTTTTATGATGTGTTTTAAAGTAGTTGTATAGTCAGTCTTTTAACTTGTACTTACAGGTAAGCCTATAATAAGGCTTACCCGTAGGTAAAAAAAATATATCCTAAACCTGTAACCTCGCAATGAACCGATGATTGCAGTGGCGCATACGCACATGGGATTCTCGGGTGAAAGCCCAGCAGATGCCAGACCTTGCCAGAAAGAAATGTCCTGCGTGCATGTGCGGGAGTGATGACATCTTGGCTACAGCCACTCAGAGGGCTGGAGCCACGATACCCGGAAGACACGCCCGGAAGACACGCGGTGCATACTAGCTCATTATGCCTTTTACCTTACAGGGGTCATATTTATATAGTTGTTAATGTTAAAGCAGACCTATTGATTTAATTGGTTAACAAAAAAAATGTTACATTCAAGGCATGCCAGGAATGCAAACTGTCACATTTGATTATGTTCTCAATCAAACTGTCAAACCATCAAATGTCTGGTGTCATAACTGATTACATGTGCAGCATCATGGCAGTTGCCAATCAAAGACATGCTAATGGCCCATACACACGATCCGAATATCGGACGAAAACGATCGTCCGATGATGGATCAGACGATTTTCGGATCGTGTGTACACTACTTTCGAGAGCCGATCACGACCGTTCATCCGATATTTTTCGATCGGACAAGCGCGAAAACTTTCCTCGTACGATGTCAGATCGTACGATTTTCGTTTAGTCAGTACAGCCGTCGTCCAACAATACAATACAAATACATTACAACACGTGACATCACTTCCGATCTTTTTTTTCTGTCGTACGAGAATTTTCGTGAGTTTAATAACCTATTTTATTTTACTTGCGATTATTAAGCGAAAAAAGTCATACGATCCGTTGTACGATATTCGGATCGTGTGCATGGGCCATAAGATTGCAGCGTCTTTGGCAAAAATGGACATTGGTGTTTAATTCTACGTTAAAGAAAAACTAAAGCCTATCTTTTTTTAGCTAAGGAAGCTGTCATCCTGGCTTCTTTTTGATCTTCAACTGCCATGATGCTTGTTGCATATGTGATCAATTATGACACAAGCCATTTGATGGTTTGACAGTTGGTTGAGAACACCAGCAAATGTGACAGTTACATTCTGGGTATTTCCAGGGAATGTAATTGTTTTTCGGAACTGTTAAATTGATGGGTTTATTTCCACTTTAAATAAAAGCACCAGTCCATCCAGTTCAAATCTAGTGTGTGTGTTTGTATTTGTGCGCCTAAAAGTTTAAACATATCTTTCTAACAGATATAGACAGTGTAAATTAATATATTCTAATTGAAAACTATTTTTTATTTTTAGATAAAGTGTAGATGAGCTGTAACCTCTGTTGGGTTTTTATTTCTGTCTGCATCCCTTTTGGAAACGTTCACCCAATTTGTACTGGTGGTCATTATCAATTAGACAGAAATTATCAAGAAATGCTAAATTTTACAGATGCCCTTTTCCTTTCAGATATTTCTTCCCACTTACTGTTATGGTTGCAGGACATTAGGTAAAGATAACAAATAAAGATTTGACAGTAGAAACAGTAGAAACACTTTAAATATGTGTAGCGGCCTGCTCCTGTTGAACATGCGCTGCTGTAAATTTAGTGGGGGTCTGAGCTGCTATTTAGCTCAGACTAATATGATTGATGGCAAATTTAGCCTCTGTTCCAGTTAAGTGTTCCACCTGGGGGTGTTTTTACCACCCCAAGCCAAGGGTGGAAGCAGCAAGGCCAGGGTGCATTGGGTGTTCCCCTCAGAGAGTTGGTGGGAGTGGTTGCCCCAATGTGCATGCTGAGGAGGGGTACTTAAAGGACAGACGCCATTGGCGGGGGTCCGTTGTTCGCGCCTCGTGCGTGTCCTGAATCCTGACTCTGGGGTCTTGGCTTCGCCTGGTAGGCCCAGTAGTCAGACTGGGGCCTGCTTTTGCAGAGGTGATGCTGGAAGGAAGCCAGGGGAGGACCTATCCTGGAGGGGGCCATGCAAGAGGCTGGTACCTTGGGAGAAGGCCTGGAAACTTCATCAAAGGATGCACCAGACACTGAGAGGCTTGACAGTGTCGCCTGTCGGGCCTAGAATTCTATCGGAGTTAAGCTGGAGAGATCCGCGTGCTGAATCCTGTGGCAGGGGATTCTGGACCAAAAGTGTCTCCTCATAAATGAAGGTCTGTGGCAGAGACTGTACTTTATTCCGTGCGCCATCCCGGCTGTTAGGCATTGAAATTCTTTGGACTCTCCTTTCACCCTGGACAGCGAGAACATAGAGGTAATGTGCCACCCAAAAATACTCAGCAGCTTCTGCTGGGGTAGTGCTACATATGTTTTGAACTCACTAATGCCCGGTATACACGATCAGTTTTTCCATTGGCATAAACTCTGACGGGTTTTTCCAAAAGGAATTACGCTCAAACTGTCTTGCATACACACTGACACACCAAATTCTGACCGTCCAAAACGCGGTGACGTACAGCACTACGACGAGCCTAGAAAAATGAAGTTCAATGCTTCCGAGCATGTGTCGACTTGTTTCCGAGCATGCATGTTTTTTCTCCATACAGACGAACAGAATTTCCAATATCATTTTTTTCCATTCAAAAAAAGAGAACATGTTCTCTTTCTAATTCTGTTGGAATTTCTGACAGAAATAGACCGATGGGGCATACACACAGTCGAAATATCTGATGAAAAAATTCCGTCTGATTTTTTTCATCTGAAATTCTGATTGTGTGTAGGAGGTGTAACGAAATGACCCGTGACAACCAAAGACTTTGGAAGGATGAGAGATACTCCTGTGCCGGCGGCACTAATAACTCCTGGGTCTAAGTCCACCTTGTGCCCTTTTGGGTGTAGGGTGGCTAATAGGATCATAATTCATGTATTACATGAGATGGGACATTAATAATAATTCATGTTTGCAGGATGTCTTGAGATATCACAAGTTGTTGGCTATTCAATGTGGGCACACATGCTTTTGAAAGGTGTTAATTGTGTCTACTCCTAGACATTACATTGTCCAGTGTATAAAGGTGTTAATTCAGGTCTGCTGCTAGACCTTTCAATTGTCTGATAACACGGTTTAAAGCCTATTGATGCCCAGGGGTCAAGACCCTTTAGAGACAGTACGTCTGTCTAGATATGTGGATTGAGGTCAAGGCATTGTGTAATTGTATTTTGGAGTGTGATAGATCTCGTCAGTATCGGTGCCGAAATGTCTGCTAGAGAATTAGCCATAGTGTGTGAATAGGGGGGTGGAGATTGCATTTTCCTGTGATTAACTGTAACATGCTGTACTAGATATATATAAGCAAGCTAAGAAGCCAATAAAGAGTTCAGTCATTTGGAAACAAGTACAGAGCTGTGTCTCGTCTTGATTATGGGAAATGGAATGGATCGTGTATGCAGGATTGTGGCAGTGTGTCAGATAAGCTTGTCGTGGGTGGATGGAAGGTTGTAAACGGTGGTGACCTTTACATTAGGAGGCATTAGATACTATCTGGAACCTGGACTATTATGTGTTTTGTGATTAAAAGTATTAGATAACTATCCATTTCCAAAATGTTCCAAATCCTGTGTCTGTATGAATATGGGTAACATTTGTTCAACAAAAATTTTATAAATAGACCCTTAAGTGAACCAAAAGAACCCTAAGTGACTTAAAGCGGAGTTCCACCCATAAATGGAACCTTTGCTGATTGGATCCTCCCCCCCCCATCCGGTGTCTCATTTGGCACCTTTCAGGGGGAGGGGGGAGCAGATACCTGTCAAATCCAGGTATCTGCTCTCACTTTCAGGAAGCTCCTCCCCCGCTACCTTCTGGAAAACTCACAGACCCCCGAACACGGCATGGACCATTCAAAAAGTGCAGCGTGACTCGCGCATGCACAGTAGGAAACAGGCTATCTGCACCCGGAGCCGAGGGATGGGTCTGCTTCGGGTGCTGACATTGCGGGCTCCCAGGCCAGATAAGTGTCCTTATATTATAAGTCAGGAGCTACAGTATTTATAGCTGCTGTCTTATTTTTTTTTACCCAGGCAAAACTCCACTTTAAATATCTCCATTCTATAGACTTAAATTCATTGTCTCAGTTCCCTGAGACAATGGAAACATAAAGAAACTTGAAAGGTAAAATGGATTTGGTTTCTAATGATGGACAACTATCTAATTGTTTTAAACAAACCGTATTTTGTCTGTGCTTAGTCATCTTTTTTTGTTGTACTATATTGATTGCCACTGGAATGATTTGCTCTAGCAAAGTGACCCAAGGTTGAACTTTAATGATTAATACTATGTACATCGGCAAAAGTGATAACAGAAATTAGAACAAAGATACACAAGTAAATGATTCTAATTAACTTAAATTGAACAACACTGATACTATGGGCAAGCAATAATTTGTAATAATACACCCCTATGAATCCTTTTCCTGATATTTCTATATTCCTCTGTGAACTATACAATATTAGGGGCCAAAGTCATGGTAAATGTCTCACTAATGCCACGTACACACGATCGGTTCATCCAATGAAAACGCACCAATGGATCAGATATCCGATGAAGCTGACTTTCATCAGTCTTGCCTACACACCATCAGTTAAAAAATCCAATCGTGTCCAACGTGGTGACATAAAACACAACGTCGTGCAGAGAAAAATGAAGTTCAATGCTTCCGAGCATGCGTCGACTTGATTCTGAGCATGCGTGGGTTTTTGACTGATGGATTTCCCCACAGACGATCGTTTTTTTTTTTTAACCATCAGAGAATTTTAAAACAGGTTCTATGTTTTTTCACAGATGGGGCTTACACACGATCGGTTCGTCTGATGAAAACGGTCCATCGGATCGTTTTCATCAGATGAACCGATCGTGTGTACAGGGCATACAGTAACTGGCTTGTTTTTCAAGAACCAGAAATTAACAACTTATTACCTTAACTCCTGGACCCTTGAATCCTTGGGGCTGGTTTATTAGATGACCTTGCCGAGGTGAAACTCCTGATTTAAGCAGTGAAAGGAAATTTGTGGGAGGCATGTAAAAACAGACCAGCAATTTTTTGAACATTATTGTGGTAGCTGTTCAATGTGGAAGTTACCGTAACTTGCCAAAGTACAAATCAAATAAATATGATAGTGATCAAAACATGAGAAATGCAACCAGACATAGGAGGATTCTTTGCATTATCATTACTGTTGCTGAATCCTCAATCATTTGGAGAAGCTATATCCTATAAGTATTGAGGTTGTTATCATTTGTATTTACTACACATACCAATTTTTTTAATGTATAGTGAATTTTCAAATTGTGTTACTTTTTCTGCAAATAACAACTCATTAGAAGGTGTTATCACTTTAGTGTGGAAGTAAAGTACGTCACTTTACTGTATCCTAATAGCCACCATGATCTCGTTTAACCAATTTACGCAAATCACTGTACCTGTACGTTGGTAGTTTGACATTAAATTCCAGGGTTATGGCAGCAGCTAGAAGTTCTCTTTAGGATAAAAGTGGCCTTTGTGGCAGATTTGCCACAATATCACTTTTATGAAGGGGTGGGGGAGGGACGAACCCTCCATGCTCTGGTCATCTCCGCCGATTACAGGAGCCGACGTTATCGGCAGAGACAATCCCTTCCCCTCTGAGTCTGGATGCCGAGTGAGGGAAATATGACCCCAGTCTGCACCATATTATTAGATGACGGAAGCGACATCAAACGTCACTTACGCCCAATACAGTAGTCATAAAAGGGAATTTTTTTTGTTGTTGAAAAAAATAAAATAAAACTGTACTTTTTTTATTGCATTTAAGTCTAAATGTTAGATCTGAGATCTTTTTTGACCCCAGATCTCACATTTAAGAGGTCCTGTCATGCTTTTTTCTATTACAAGGGACGTTTTCAAAAGAACAATGTAAAAACTAAAACCAAAAGAAAAATACATAAGATTTTTTTTTTTAACCGCCCTGTCCTGCCAAGCTCGCACGCAGAAGAAAACGCATACCTAAGTCATGCCTGCATATGAAAACGGTGTTCAAACCACACATGTGAGGTATTACCATGATTAGAGCGAGAGCAATAATTCTAGTCCAAGACCTCCTCTGTAACTCAAAACTAGTAACAAGTAGAAGTTTTTAAACATCGCCAATGGAGATTTTTAAGAGCCAAAGTTTGTCACTATTCCACAAGCAGGTGCAATTTTCGAAGCCTGACATGTTGGGTATCAATTTACTAATTGGGCTAACTTTTCTGTTCTTTTATTTCATTATTCAAAGTGTATTTTTTTTATAAGAACATTGTGCTTGTAAGACCGCTGCGCAAATACGGTGTGACATAATGTATTGCAATGACCGCTATTTTTTTCTGTAGGGTTTCTGAAAAAAAAGATATAATGGTTGGGGGTTCTAAATCATTTTTCACCGAAAAATCTGATTTTAACTGTTGTAAACAACAAGTCTCAAAAAGAGGCTTGGGGTTGAAGTGATTAATTGCGTTTATTTTTATTAAATGTGATAAACCTCCTTAATGGGGACCACAAATTTAGCCTAATTAAGTTGAGATGCAGATTCAGGAACAAAGGCCCAGATTCACGTACATCTGCGCATTATTGGACCGGCGTAGCACACCGCCTTTACGTTAGACTTGCGCAATTTTGCCGCGTAATCACCCTATTCTCGTAGCTTTTGCGCATAAAATTGCGCATGCGTAACATTATTTCAGAGGCGTAAGGCGGAGTAATACAAATTGGGAAGGACGTGGGTGTGTTACATTGAAATGAGCCGTGACCCCATGCAAATGAAGGGCCGGCCGGCTCGCGCATGCGCGCTTGAAGGAGACCATGGTCAGCTCCGCTGTGCGCATGCTCACAACTCGGGAGCGGCGCAATCAGTGAAATTGGAAATGGACTAGGGCAACTTTGTGAACTACGCAAACAGCATAAATAGACAGACACAAATGCACTTGCATTGCAAAAGTACATCCCTTTGTCCCGTTGTGTTTTGTAGTTTCAGATTAGTGTTCCAGTGTTTGTTTAACTTTGAAAGTGTTTTTTGATAAGTGTTTGAGAGACTGTTTGTTTGATAATTTCTGTTCGTTTGTTTTCTTGCTGTGCTTTTGTCCTTGTGTGATTTTTTGGGTGTTGTTCTTTGTGTGTGTTGCTTGATTGGTTGTGTTTTGTAGTTGTCTGGGAGTGAGTTTTTTTGGAAGTAGATTGAGAGAAAGCGAAAGCTCAATTTTACTTTGGGGGAAAAAAGAATTCTTGCCCGGGCCTGTGTTTCCTCCACGGCCCAGATGCCAACACCAACCCGGCCAGGAGGAAGTGTTTGAGCAGGTTCAGCGGGGGAGGGGGAGACAGGGAGTAGACAAAAAAATTAATCTCCGGCGTTGTCAAACAAAGTGTCCAAAATTGCCCATGCCAGGGGCACAGGAGGGGGCCCACCATTGATGACAGCGGAAGCGTGCGGTGGTGTTTGAGAGACTGCCCGGTTTGTCCGGAGCCCGTTGATATATTTTTTTTTTCTGTTCATGTGTGGGGGAGGGGGTGAAAGGGAATATGTGGCAAGTTGTTTTCCAACCTGTGAATGTTTTTGCTCCACAGATTGCAGGAGGGTGCAGGGCCATTTGCTCCCCAGGACAGCAGTTGAGCCCCCCCAACAAGGCCGGAGTCCGCGGAGGAGGTTCAAGAGGAAGAGGAGAATTGAGGAGGAGGAGTTTGTGACTTTTGGTTTTTGACTCTTTCTTGGCAGCAGGCAGCCCTCCCTAAGGGGGAGCCCCCCCCCTCCTCCCCCAACAGCTCCCCTCCCAAGGGCCTCCCCTTCCCCGGCCACAAGTGGAGGCAGGATTTCATGAACACCAGGGGGTGGCCGATTTGCCCGACACTTGAGAAGGGGGTGTTCAGCCAGACAGTGCGGATGGAGGAGAGCCTTCTCTCAAGGATACGCTGTGACTTCCACTGCTTTCACAACCTGCCTAAATTGCAGACTTCAGCAGGCTTGGGCAGGATTGGTTACCCAGGTCCAGGCCAACACGGCAAAACTTGTTTGGACAGAATAGCCGTGTGGAGGGAGGCCGCCTGGGCAGAGAGGGGCTGCTCCTCCTTCCCTGGTTTTCCCCCTTTTTGAGGAGCCGGGGCCGTGGCCGGGGGCGCCCCAGGCGTGACTGGCAATAATTTATTTTTTTCCCTTTTTTGATTTTTTTTTTGCTGGAACATTTTTGATCTTGCTGGTCATTTATTTTTATTTTTTTTTGGAAGTATGTGGGGGTGACATTCCTGCTGGAGGGGTGTCACCCTCAATTTTGGTGGAAAGCGAAAGCTCGTGTGAATGGTGTATGAATGTAATTTTACTTTGGCGTTGCTGCTCACAAGTCCTGCATGGTGGACTGGTGCCAATCCAATTTGATGTGGATGTGGGGTGTGTGTGCTTGGGACCACAGTGGTGTGCATGCATGCATTCTCATTGTGCCATGATTAATGTGTGTGTTTAACGTGCAAAGCTGCCCAATGTGAGTTGTCTCCTGGCTGCTCTTCCCTCAGAAGACGGGGTAGCCTCGGTTAGGGGGGGATTGTCTGGTTCAGGGGTCAGGTCATCACGTAGGTCAATCTGCAGGCCCTTTCTTACTGCGAAGTTGTGCAGCATGCAACATGCACCGATGATCTGGCACACACAGTTTGGGGAATACAAGAGGGTACCCCCAGACTTATCCAGGCATCGGAAACGTGACTTCAGGAGGCCAAAGGTGCGCTCCACCACTGCTCGTGTTTGGGCATGTGCTTGATTGTATCTTTCCTCTCCTGGGGTTTGGAGGTTCTGGATAGGAGTCATGAGATGGGGTCCCAGTGGATATGCAGAGTCACCTGTAAGGGAAAAGACAGGAGAATGTTAGTCATGCATGTGCCCCTTGTGATGTGTGCATCATGGTAGGGGATAGTCATGCCTGCCACCCATGTCACTCACCAACCAGCCAGGTGTCCCCATACACGTTCTGATCGAATTCCATTCGGATGTGGCATTGATTGTATATGTAGCTGTCATGGCTGGACCCTGGGTGTTTGGCACGGACGTGCCATATGAGGCCTTGGGCATCGACTATCACCTGTACGTTGATGGAATGCCAATGCTTCCGATTGCGGTACATGTGCTCTGTCTCCTGGGGGGGCTGGAGTGCCACATGTGTGCAATCAATGGCCCCCACAGTGCGTGGGAATCTGGCAATTCTGTAGAAATCTGTCATTGCCTTCAGCCGCAGGTCCTCAGTGGTGGGTTTGATGATTTGGTTGGCCATGCGTCTGAGGATTGCAGGGACAACCTGGTGCACACATCTGCTCATGGAGGATTGTGACATCCCAGCCACCACTCCACTTGTACGCTAAAAAGAGCCACTGGCAAGGAAATGGAGTGTTGCCATGACCTTGACCAGTGGCTGCACTGCATGTGAGTGTTGTGTTCGGCTGGTGATGTCCTCCTGCAGGGTTGTGGTTAATTCCAGGATGACATGAGGGGTGAATCTGAAGATGCGATACACCTCAGAATCACTCATGCCAAACAGGTCTATGCGGGTGCGGTATACCCTCTCCCGTGCCATCCTCCGTGCCATCCTCCGTGCCCTCATCCTTCTTTGTTCATCTAAAGTCAGTAGTATAGCTATGTGCGACGATGCCCCTGTTGGCATACAGATTGTTGTGCAACACGTGTGACTGCTGAGCTCCTCACTAACAGTGTTGCTTTATCTAACAAGTAGACTTTTTTTCTCTTTTTAGACCAGCTTTTATATGCTCTAATTTTAGACAGTCCCTCATTAGCATATTTGACTAGCAAATAAATGGTCTGTCTAGCGCAGTTTTGCGCGGACGGATGCGCCTGTCTAACGAAATTACGCCGGACCAAAAAAAGTAGATTTCTTGCGTATCTCGTTTTGGGGATGCCGTGCATCGAAACGCACGCGCACATTTAGACTTACGCACGCGCATCTCCTGTTGCGCAGGCGTAATCGCTCTGTGAATCTGGGCCAAAGTGTCTCAGTCACTCTTGGTAAAATTTACCAGGTTAAAAGTGTGATTATCTACTGCATATCCCTTGCAAGAAATTACAATAAATGTTGTGTTAGCGGCATATATACATCAACTGCCTTTGCCATGCAATTTTTCCCATCAGCTTATACTAGTTTGTCCTCTGATTTTGAGATATGTATGTGTTCACTTTATGCTACTATATTTGAGTTTTATCCTGCCAGAAAATAATGAGCAATATGTAATCTCTTTTGCTTCATTGCATACTTGGCCATTTGAATAGCATGGACTCTTTGTGGTCTATGTTTAACTTTAGCGTTTAATTCCATACAAACTTTATTGAGTTATGAAGGAATACAGAGAATCACTATTTTACCAATAGCGGGTTTAACATCATCAGAGAAAAATAGATACAAATAGGAATACAATTTTTCAGAAACATATTTATGAAAATGACTACTGTCCAACCAAATATGTAAAGTGGGTATAGGCAGTGATAGCTGCTACATGTGACATGTCCCTCAATGCTTGACCTTAGCTGTCTATGTCTATGAACCATGTGCAAGAAGCTAGGCTCCTGATGCTCCATCAGGGGCAGGAACCTGTGAAAAAGCAAGGCTTATGAAAGGGTGTGTGGGGGGGGGTAGCATTTGAAACCTAAGCCTGCTATTAAGAAGGAAAATATATAAAGGGACATACAGTTCAATTGGTATACCTGAGTAAATAAACAATGCTAACAAGAAAACATATATATATATATATATATATATATATATATATATATATATATATATATATATATATATATATAGATATAGATATAGATATTATAATAAATATATAATTTATTATTATAAATATTATTATAAATATAATAAAAGAAGAGTGGTAGCAGGTAAAGAAGCAAATGTTCTTTAGATATGCACATGCTCACTAATACAAATTAAAAATTAAATGGATTGTAAGGCTAAGGCACTACAAAAAAATAAAAACATTAAATAAATAGGGGTACATTTTTTTATAAGGAGTTTTATTCAGTTTTGCGAGACACAATACACACAGTGCATACTATCTGTATATATGTCTGCCAGTAAACAACACCAGTTACAGTGTCCGTGATCACTGCCATACCAGTTACGGTGTCTGTCATCATCACCACACCACTCATACTGTCCCTGATTACTGCCAAACCACTCACATTGTCCCTAAACACTGCCAGACCAGTTAACCACTTCCATGCCTATTATGACACTTTACAAAAACATAAAAAAAATCTGTGTTTTTTTTTTTTTTTTTTTACGAGATAATTACTTAGAACCTCCAAAACATTATTTCTTGCAGCAATTTTGTTTTTATGTAAGATGATTTTCGCACACATATTTATTGGAAAATTATTTTAATGAATTTTACTACACACAAACAAAAAAATAATTTTAATGAATTTTACTACACACAAACACAATATAATACACAATTTTTTGTTAAAATATAACACTGAGTAAATAGATATATTACATATCACACAATTATGCATGACCATGGCATGGCGACATACTACAGTATTTAAAAGTCTCCATTGGCAATGCTTTTTAAAGACTTTACAGATTACCAGTTTAGAGTTACATAGGGGCTCTGGTTTAATTGGGCAACTATGTGACAAATTAGGTTTAATGTTGATGAATGTAAAGTTATGCAGTTAGGGGCTAAGAATATGCATGCATCATACATACTAGGGGGAGTACAACTGGGGGAATCAACTGGAGAGGGATCTGGGGGTTTTGGAAGATTATGGGCCAGATTCAGCAAGACTTGCGCTGGAGTAATTCGATATGCGCCGCGTAACTGTGAATATGCGCCGTCGTTTCTATGTGGCCGTACCCACTAAACTAGATGCGCCCGAAAACGGGCCATTTCCGATCGGCTTAACTTTCCGGCGCCAGAGTCCCGTCAGCGCATAATTTCGCTTGGCGCATCAGTCGCGCCTATTGATTTCCCCTGCAAATATGCAAATGAGGGAGATTTCCCGATTCGCGAACGGATTAGCACCATACGCTGGCTACATGCGCCGTGCGTATCTCGTCCGTCCGGCGCAAAGTTATTTCTACAAAAGGCTGCTTTATCTTTACTCCAGACGGTCACAGGTCAGCAGGAGAGCAGCTACAGCAGCGTTACCGACGATAAGAGCTAGCTGAACAACCACACTTGCAAGGACAACACCTCTGTGTGCCAACATGCCAGGGGCAATCGTGGTCCTAGCACTACTGATGGGTCCCCCGGAACGAAGGAGGCGGGCACGTGAGAGGATATATCGCACGCGCATGAGCCTCTTTGGCATGGGGGATGAGGAGGTGTATCGCCTCTTCAGATTCAGCCCAGATGCAATACTTGAACTAACCACAACCCTGCAGGGTGACATCACCAGCCCAACACACTGCTCACAAGCAGTGCAGCCACTGGTGAAGGTCCTGGCAACACTCCATTTCCTAGCAAGTGGATCATTCCAGCGTACAAGTGGAGTGGTGGCTGGGATGTCACAATCCTCCGTGAGCAGATGTGTGCACCAGGTTGTCCCTGCAAACCTCAGACGCATGTCCAACCAGTTCATCAGACCCACCACTGAGGAGCTGCGGCTGAAGGCAATGACAGATTTCTACAACATTGCCAGATTCCCACGCACTGTGGGGGCCATTGATTGCACACATGTGGCACTCCAGCCCCCCAGTGCCACAGAGCACATATACCGCAATCGGAAGCATTGGCACTCCATCAACGTACAGGTGATAGCCGATGCCCAACGCCTCATATGGCACGTCCGTGCCAAACACCCCGGGTCCAGCCATGACAGCTTCATATACCGTCAGAGTCCCATCCCAGCATAATTCGAACAGAACATGTATGGGGACAGCTGGCTGGTTGGTGAGTGACATGGGAGTCAGGCATGACTATCCCCTCCCGTGATGCACATCAAAAGTGGTACATGCATGACTAACATCCTCCTGTCTTTTACCTTACAGGTGACTCTGCATATGCACTGGGACCCCATCTCATGACTCCTTTCCGGAACCCCCAAACCAGAGGAGAGAGAAAATACAATGAAGCACACATCAAAACCCGTGCAGTGGTGGAGCAAACATTCGGGCTCCTGAAGTCCCGTTTCCGCTGCCTGGATAAGTCTGGGGGGACCCTATTGTATTCCCCTACCTTTGTGTGTCAGATCATCGGTGCATGTTGTATTCTGCACAACTTTGCTATGAGAAAAGGCCTGCAGATTGACATACGTGATGACCTGACCCCCGACCCACACAGTCCCCATCTGCCAGAGGACACCCAGTCTGCTGATGGAAGAGCAGTCAGGAGGGTCCTCGCCGTAGGCATCTTTGGACACTAAACCAAAACATTTATCACACAGAGAATGCACGCGTGTACACCACTGATGTCCCTAGATCACACACACCACATCCACATCGCATTGGATTAGCCCAAGTCCAGCATGTAGGACTTGGGAGCAGCAACGCCAGCGTCAAGGCCCCAATGATGTCACTGTCCATTCATACACCTTTCACACGTCATTCATACAGCCCTGGGGTTAACATCACCACCACGGCCGAGGGTGACACCCCTTACTGGCAGGAGTGCCACCCCCTCACATTCACACACCATTCACACTGCAACGTGTGCAGTATCAATAAAATAAAAATCTCATATCCTGAGTACAAATCAAAATAAAATAAAAATCTCATATCCTGAGTACAAATCAAAATAAAATAAAAATCTCATATCCTGAGTACAGATCAAAATAAAATAAAAATCTCATATCCTGAGTACAAATCAAAATAAAATAAAAATCTCATATCCTGAGTACAAATCAAAATAAAATAAAAATCTCATATCCTGAGTACAAATCAAAATAAAATAAAAATCTCATATCCTGAGTAAAAATCAGACAAAAAAAAATAACTAAATCATCGGGGATGCCGGGGGCTCCTTCTTGCCGAACCTCTCTGGCTCCTCAGCTGCCTGGATGGAGTGGGTGGGGGTGGGGGGGCATCTGGAGGTGGCTGATCCCCGGGTGGGCCACTCCTGGCAGGTGTGGCCTGCATGCCCTCCAAGGCTATGGCTATCCGGCCAAGGTAATTGTTTGTCTGGCCCTGCATCCTCAGCTGCTGGGCCTGCATCCTGAGCTGCCGGGTCACTTGGTAGTGTTGGGCCCGCCGACTCAGCCTCCCCTGGTCCCGGATGGCAGCACTGTTTCCATGGATGGCAGCAGTATTGGCCTGGACGGCTGCAGTGAGGTGCCTAATATCTCCCTGCACCTCCCCCAAACTGGTCACCACTGCAGCGCAGTTCCAACTCACATCCTGCACTGCGTTGCTTATCTGGCCAACGGAGCACAGGCTGTCAGCCACTTTCTCCAAGTGCCCAACTATGTCCCCCATTTGTTGGGTCTGTCTGGCGTGATCCCTCGCCAACTGGCCCTGGACAAGATCCGACACCCCCCTGGTCTTCTGGGTCGCCTTCCTGGGGCCAGAAGATGGTTGTCCCCGGGGGGATGGAGTCTCCCTTGAGGGGCTTCCAAGGATGGGGGAGGGGATGACAGACGGCCCAGGAGAAGGGGAGGAGACCTCCAACACTAAGGAAAAGTCCTGCTCTGCCACAGCAGGATCCTCCACAACCACCTCGGCAGGTGTGGTGTGGCCACTCTCCTCCTCCACCTCTTCACCACCCAGGGGCTCGTGCACAGGATGGTGTGGGGGGGATGGGGTGGACTGGCCGCCGACAGATGATGGCCCAGCTCCGTCATCTGTGGATGACACAAAGCAGACACATGTTGGTGGTCCCACACACTTGGCACATGTACCCCCCCCCCCAAATGCAACGCATCAAATAGGGGATAAAAAACACTTACCTGTCCTGGAGCCTTCCTCCACGGAGTCATAGCCAGGGACCCCCTCCACCTGCTCCCTCTCCAGGCAGCGAGAGACCACCTCCTCCTCCGCGGTCAGGGTGACCGGACATGGGGGACCACCACCTGTGCCCCTCTCATGCCTCCTGATGGTGGCCACCTTGCCACGGACCTTGCGCCGCAGATCATTGATTTTTTTTTTGGATGTCAGCAGCAGTCCGGGTGGAGTACCCCAAAATATTGACCCGGCCAGCAATGGTGTCCAGGATGCCCTGCTTCCTCTCCCGGCTGGTCTTACGGCTTTTTTGGCCATGGAGGAAATGATTAAATGTCTCCATAGCGGAGATGATCACTGAGACCTCCTGGGCGTTAAAGTTGAGGTTCCTCCTCTCTCTGGGGGTAGCGGGAGCAGCCATCACTGCACAAAAGTATCTTCCCTGGGGTGGGGGAAACGGAAATACTTTTGCGCCTGAATGGCGTTTCCGCCTGCGCTTTTAAGCGCCCAATGGAAGGCATTGCGCTGACGTTTCCCGTGAAGTGGTGCCGACGGAAGTTGTGAGCATGCGCACAAGGGGGCGAGTGAAGCCGCACTCACTGCGCATGCTCCGTGGATGATGCGCTGAACGTAAGCCTCTGCGCTGGGCTCCACCCATCATTTACATGTGATCACACCCACTTCCACTTGCGTCGGGTTACGCCAGCGCATTATCGTTACTCTGGCGCAAGTTTACGCGCAACTGCTATGTGAATAACAGTACTTGCGCTGAAAGGGTCGTCAGAGTAACGTAAATGAGAAGCGTTACTCCAGAGCAAAGATGCTCCCATCTACCTGAATCTGGCCCTATAAGCTTAACCACTTCAATACAGGGCATTTTCACACCCTTCCTGCCCAGGACAATTTTCAGCTTTCAGCGCTGTCACACTTTGAATGACAATTGTGCGGTCATGTGTCCAAATAAAATTTTGATCATTTTGTTTCACCACAAATAGAGATTACTTTTGGTGGTATTAGGTGGTATTTGATCACCTCTGTGGTTTTTATTTTTTGCGCTATAAACAAAAAAAAGACTATTTTGAAAAAAACAACAATATTTATTACTGTTAGCTATAATAAATATACCATTTAACAAAAAATGTTTTCCTTAGTTTAGGCCGATATGTATTCGTCTACATATTTTTGGTAAAAAAATCGCAATAAGCGTATATTGATTGGATTGCACAAAAGTTATAGCATCTACAAAAAAAATATTTATTTATTTATTGCATTATTTTATGCTTTACTAGTAATGGTAGTGATCTGTGATTTATATTGAGGTGCCACATTGCGGCGCACACATCAGACACTTTTGACACTATTTTGGGACCATTGGCATATATACAGCGATCAGTGCTATAAAAAATGCACTGTTTACTGTATAAATTTCACTCACTGGCAAGGAAGGGGATAACACTAGGGGGCAATCAAGGGGTTAAATATGTTACCTAGGGAGGTATTCTAACTATAAGGGGAGGTGACTCACAAGGGAAGGAGACCGACCGGTGTTCCTCTGTACTAGGAACACAAGGATCGATCTCCTCTCCCCTGACATGAAGTGGATTTGTGTGTTTACACACACAGATCCATGTCCCTGCTCTGTGATGAGCAATCATGGGTGCTCAGCGGCCATCATGGCCGCCGGGCACGTGCATCGGGTCCCAAGTAATGCGACGAGTGCTGGGAAGCTGAGGACGTCATATGACGGCCACCCGGAGGGACCAAGGGTTCCTGTGGCCGTCATATTACAATGGTGTGGTAGGGAAGTGGTTAATAATAGCATGCAATGCCAAGCTGCGATTTCCAAAGCAAGCAAAGTCAGTTTCTTGTATTAAGAGAGGTATGGAGATAAAGAAATCATTTTGCCCCTGTACAAATCATTAGTAGGACCTCATCTGGAAAATGCAGTTCAGTTTTGGGTACAGTTCACAAAAAAAATATATCGAGTAACTGGACAAAGTGCAGAGAAGGGCAACAAAACTGATAAGAGGCATGGAGGAGTTCAGCTATGAGGAGAGATTAGAGGAATTGGATTTATTCTCTCTTGAGAAGAGGAGATTAAGGGGGGATATGATCAACACGTACAAATACACAAGTGGTCCATATAATGAACTTGGTGATGAGTTATTCACATTAAGGTCATCACATAGGACAGTGGGGCACTCTTTAAGTCTGTAGGAAAAGAGATTTAATCTCTTCAAGTGTCCAGACTTCAAGTGGTTAAACTTCAAAAATAAAAATAAATGAAAATTGGGCACAAATGGATAAACACATTTTATAGGAAACACGTATTACTCATATTTATCTGTAAGGCAATGCAAAGAACAGTAACTGATAAGAACACCAACAATTTCCATTTTCAGTGGCCAATTCAGTAAAATTATAATATTTTTTTTGGATTAAACATGCTTGTTACAATTAATAATTCTTAAAATAACAAGATAATTAATATTTGTTTTCTGTTAGTTGATGGATTTCTTTGCACTTGCATGGTTATTTGTATTATGTAAAAACATTGGATAAGAGTTATAGGTAAATAAGGAAAATGCTTTAAGTGATTTAATGAGTTAATTAAATCATAGAAAGCCTTGTCTGAAACATACTGTATACTTTCTAATTTTCATGTTACTGTGTGTTAGAAGCTGAGAATACATGTTTTAAACCTTTTTAATTAACATCTATATTGACGTAAATAATATATTATAATATATTATTGCACATTATTGTCAAATTATAAAGAACAGCCTGTGATAGATATGTCAAGCAATTCACGTTAAGGTCACCCTAATAATTATTTTTCCTTGCCAGTATGGCAGCATTTTTAATTATTGTAATTATATGGGTTTTTCAATTAGAAGGCGGTTGTACAAGAGTAAATTAAAATCTTCTTTTAATTTAAATTATCTTGCTAATCTCAATTAAAAAGGTATGCTGTAACATATGGGACTTGCTTACGTTTTCTGTTGGACCAGTGACAGATTGCTTTACTGTACATTGTAAAGCAAGTTGATTTCCTTCAAGCAGAAAAACAGAAATGGATTTTTTTTGTATTAATATATTAATGAAATGTATTGCTAGATTGCTATTTATATGTGGTGGCAATGTTTTTTTTTTTTAGCTGCTTTTATATAAATAAATAAACAGGTGGATCAGAGTAAACATATAGGGCCAGATTCTCAGAGGCGTTACGACGGAGTATCTCAGATACCCCGTCGTATCGCCTTTTTTTTTGTCTCGTATCTATGCGAGTGATGCTTAGCATCACTTTTGCATAGATACGCTTCTACATCCGACAAGTGTAATACAATTACACTTTCGGATCGTAGGTGTAATGACAACTCCGGCCACTAGGTGGCCTTTACGTTGTTTTTTCATCTGCATATGCAAATTAAGTAGTACGCCGATTCTCGATCGCTTTTACGCCGCCCCGTCGTCGCGTACGTCGTTTACGAACTCGTAAGGTTACCCCAGCTTCTATGTGGAGTAACCTTACGAGGTCCCGTCGGATGCCGTCGTGTCCCGTCGGACGCCATGTTAAGTATGGCGTCGGGTCAGCGTCGGCTTTTTCCGTTGCTTACGTCGTTTTACTAACTCGTTCGCGAATAGGGACTTGCGTAAATGACGCTCACGTCGTTTTGACGTCGGTTTCAACGACGCTTCCCGACGTGAGCTGGAGCATGCGCACTGGGCTTTTTCCCCGGCCGGCGCATGCGCAGTTCGTGCGACGCGGGGGCGCGCTTAATTAAAATACAAGCCGCCCCATTTGAATTGCGCGGGTTTACACTTGGCGATTTACGAGACGCCAACGCAAACTACGGAGCAAGTGCTTAGAGAATAAAGCACTTGCTCTAGTACGCAGCGGCGGCGTAGTGTAAATGGCTTGCGCTACGCCGCCGCAAATATATGAGAATCTGGCCCATAGTTGACTGGAAAAGCCGAGGTATTTCATTTGCTGCACAGTTGAGCTATACTACCAATAGTAGATTATCTGCATTTCTGTTGGGGCACCAGATTGCCTAAGGAGGTAAGGTACAACCATGTGACCCAAGTATTTTACAATTGTATCAATAATATGGACCCATAATGTGATTTACTTTGTTAATCCACTCAGGAATTAATGGTGGTTTTCCCTATCTCCAGTGGAGGGGGGATTACATTTTTTTTTTCAATGTTTATTACATGAAGAGTAATGCTGCATTTGTATTGTTTAATAGAGAAGGTGGCTAGATGAAAGAGAATAGATATGGGGTCTTCTTATAGGTGGTCACCTGTGACCACATGTCACTAGGGATGAGCCGAACACCCCCCGTTCGGTTCGCACCAGAACCTGCGAACAGACCAAAAGTTTGTGTGAACTTTAGAACCCAATTAAAGTCTATGGGACTCGAAGGTTTGAAATCTAAAGTGATAATTTTAAACGCTAATATGCAAGTTATTGTCCTAAAAAGTCTTTGGGGACTGGGTCCTGCCCCTGGGGACATGTATCAATGCAAATAAAAGTTTTAAAAATGTCAGTTTTTCGGGAGCAGTGATTTTAAATGACTTTTTATCCTTCAGAAATGACACTTTGTGCAGGGACAGTTCTAAGCACGTGAAACAAGCGCTGCTTTACAGGCATACTTTACACACCCCTAGGTACGAAATATTTCACTTTTATTGTTTCACTTTAAGCATTATTAAAATCACTGCTCCCAAAAAACAGAAGTTTTTTAAAAACTTTTTTCGGGGTCGGCACACCCCATGATCCGCTGAGCGCTCCAGAGCCACGGCCTAGGAAAGTCCCCGGCTTCGGCCTAGCTCCAGAGCGGCGGCCATCTTGGTACACTCGGCAGGCCCTCCTCTCTGTTCACACCCACAGAGGAGGAGGAGCCCACGCTCGAGGGAAACACACACCGCTGTCTGAGGATCTGAGGTCTGCACTATGGTGGGGTTACTGTCTGAGGTCTGCACTATGGTGGGGTTACTGTCTGAGGTCTGCACTATTGTGGGGGTTACTGTCTGAGGTCTGCATTATGGTGGGGTTACTGTCTGAGGTCTGCACTACTGGGGGGGGGTTATTGCCTGAGGTCTGCACTACTGGGGGGGTTACCGTCTGAGGTCTGCACTATTGTGGGGAGGGTTACTGTCTGAGGTCTGCACTATTGGGGGGGTTACCGTCTGAGGTCTGCACTACTGTGCGTTGTCTGTACTGAGGGGGGGACCATAGTGGGTGGGGGGGTGACACCATTTTTATTATTTTTTTTGCACCGAGTGACGCCACTGCAGTGGGGGGGGGGATGTGGATATTACAGTGGGGGAGATTTTTTTTTGCTGATCCGAAAAATGATCCGATCCGTGACTCCTGATCCGAGAAACGATCCGAACTGTGATTTTTTTGATCCGTTGCACCCCTACTGCCCACTGTCATACCCTCCACACTCCTCTCCTTTACATACTGCTCACTGTCATATCCTCCACACACCTCTCCTGTACATACCGCATCTTTGCTGGATTGGGCCATCTCTTTGCTTGATTGGGACATCTCTTTGCTTAATATATGGGAATGTCTCTTTGTTGATTATACGCACTGATGACTTGGAATACACTTTTCATTTTCCTATATTAAGTTGTAAGAGTGTTAAAATAAAAGCGGGTGCACCGAAGGACTGGTGGGATGGCCAGTGGATGGATTCAGTGGAATTGCCTGGAGAAGACCCTGGAGAATGTTGGTGGTCAGGCAAGGGGGCCCCAACATTTTTGATGGCTACCCTGGTGATGATGTATAATTTCTGAATTTCCAAGTTATGCTAAAAAATCAAGGAATTTAAATTTATCTTTCCTATTTTAAATCTCAGTGTTGGAGGAAAATGTCATAGGCCCAGATTCAGAAAGCAATTACGCCTGTCTAACTGGTGTTAGACAGGAGTAATTTCAAATTTTGCGCGCCGTATCACTAGTTTGAATCCTCAAACCATGATACGGCGGCTTCGGGCTTCGATCCGAGAGGCTTACGTCTTCGTAAGCCTTCGGATCTACGCTGCGATATTTTTGCGGCCGCTGGGAGGAGTTTGCGTCGTTTTCATGCGTCGGGATATGCAAATGTGTTTTTACGGCGATCCATGAAGATACGAGTGGTCTTCGCAATCGCTTTCGTCTATTTTTTTTTACGTACTGTTAGACCAGCTTTTTGCTGGTCTAACGGTACGTAGCCCATGTTAAGTATGGCCGTCGTTCACGCGTCGATTTTTTATTTTATTTTATTTTTTTACGTAACTCGTTCGGGACTAGGATTGTCCGTAAATGACGCTACTCAAACAACGAATGACGTAACGACGTGTTTTCGCGCAATGCACGGCGGGAAATTTGCGAACGGAGCATGCGCAGTTCGATCGCCGCGGGAACGCGCCTATTTTAAATGCTTCACACCCCCTACTCACGCAGATGGATTGCGACGGGAGAAATACACTACGCCGCCGTCGTTTACTGGACAAAATCTACCTGGATTCCACGTAGAGCCAGGTAAAATACGGCAGCGTAGTGTATTTCTGATACTCTACGAGAATCTAATTCTCTGTGAATCTGGGCCATCATTTTTTTCTCCCACAAATAGAGCTTTCTTTTGGTGGTATTTAAATTTTGAAAATATATATTTTTTTTACTTTTTGCTATAATAAATATCTAAAAAAATATATATATATTTCAGTTATATTGATTGGTTTGCACAAAAGTTGTAGCATCTACAAAATAGGGGATATATTTATGTAATTTTTATTATTATTATTTTTTTTACTAGTAATGGCGGCGTTCAGCAATTTTTAGCAGAACTGTGACATTATGGTGGCCAGATTGGACACTTTTGACAATTTTTTGGGACCAGTGACATTATTACAGTTATCAGAGCTAAAAATATTACTATATAAATGTTATTGGCAGGGAAGGGGTTAACACATGTGGGCGATCAAGGGGTTAAGTGCTCCCTAGAAAGGTGTTTCTAACTGTGGGGAGAGTGTACTGACAGGGAGTACAGAGAGATAGCTGTTCCTGATCACTAGGAGCAGTCAATCTCTCTCTACTCCCCTGTCAGAATGGGGATCTGTGTGTTTACATTGATAGCTCCCCATTGTGGCTTTCTGTAGAGCAATCACAGGTGGCCAGTGGACATTGTGGTCACTGGCCACGCGCATCGGCTCCGGCGACGCGCCTACAATAGCTATTAAAGGGACCAACGTACAGCAATATACGCAGCCAAGTCAATCTGACGCAGAATGACTGTGGTGTCTGGTCCGCAAGAAGCTAAAATGTATCAGAAAGTCAATTGTCCATCATCCATCAGGGGATCTGAGTGTAAGTTATGGCTCTGTGGTTCATGGAAAAACATTTCCATATAATACAAATGACACATGAATAGGAACTATGGGCCAGATTCACAGAGCGATTACACCGGCGTAACAGGAGATGCGCGGCGTAGGTCTAATTGTGCGCGTGCGTTTCGATGCACGGCATCCCCAAAACGAGATACGCAAGAAATCTATTTTTTTTTGTCCAGCGTAATTTCGTTAGACAGACGCATCCGTCCGCGCAAAACTGCGCTAGACAGACCATTGATTTGCTAGTCAAATATGCTAATGAGGGACTTACGGGGATCCACAAAAGAACGTTGGGGCAGCGCAGGCTACGCGGTGTGCGCAACAGCAAAATGTCCTGTCTAAAATTAGACCATATAAAAGCTGGTCTAAAAAGAGAAAAATCGTCTACATGTCAGATAAAGCAACACTGTTAGTGAGGAGCTCAGCAGTCACACGTGTTGCACAACAATCTGTATGCCAACATGCCAGGGGCATCGTCGCGCATAGCTATACTACTGACTTTAGATGAGCAAAGAAGGAGGAGGGCACAGAGGATGGCACAGGAGAGGATATACCGCACACGCATAGACCTGTTTGGCGTGAGTGATTGTGAGGTGTATCGCATCTTCAGATTCACCCCTCATGCCATCCTGGAATTAACCACAACCCTGCAGGAGGACATCACCAGCCCAACACAACGCTCCCATGCAGTGCAGCCACTGGTCAAGGTCCTGGCAACACTCCATTTCCTTGCCAGTGGCTCTTTTCAGTGTACAAGTGGAGTGGTGGCTGGGATGGCACAATCCTCTGTGAGCAGATGTGTGCACCAGGTTGTCCCTGCAATCTTCAGACGCATGTCCCACCACATCATCAAACCAACCACTGAGGACCTGCGGCTACAGAATTGCCAGATTCCCACGCACCGTGGGGGCCATTGATTGCACACATGTGGCACTCCAGCCCCCCCAGGAGACAGAGCACATGTACCGCAATCGGAAGCATTGGCATTCCATCAACGTACAGGTGATAGTCGATGCCCAAGGCCTCATATGGCACGTCCGTGCCAAACACCCAGGGTCCAGCCATGACAGCTACATATACAATCAGAGCCCCATCCGAATGGAATTCGATCAGAACATGTATGGGGACACCTGGCTGGTTGGTGAGTGACATGGGTGGCAGGCATGACTGTACCCCCCCATGATGCACACATCACAAGGGGCACATGCATGACTAACATCCTCCTGTGTTTTTCCTTACAGGTGACTCTGCATATCCACTGGGACCCCATCTCATGACTCCTATCCGGAACCCCCAAACCCCAGGAGAAGAAAGATACAATCAAGCCCACGCCCAAACACGTGCAGTGGTGGAACGCACCTTTGGCCTCCTGAAGTCACGTTTCCGATGCCTGGATAAGTCTGGGGGGACCCTGTTGTATTCCCCAAACTTTGTGTGCCAGATCATCAGTGCCTGTTGCCTGCTGCACAACTTTGCAGTGAGAAAGGGCCTGCAGATTGACCTACGTGATGACCTGACCCCTGAACCAGACAATCCCCCCCTAACCGAGGTTACCCCGTCTTCTGAGGGAAGAGCAGCCAGGAGCCAGCTCACATTAGGCATCTTTGCACGTTAAACACACACATTAATCATGGCACAATGAGAATGCATGCATGCACACCACTGTGGTCCCTAGCACACACACCCCACATCCTCATCAAATTGGATTGGCACCAGTCCACCATGCAGGACTTGTGAGCAGCAACGCCACGCCAAGGCTCCAATTATGTCACTGTACACTCATACACCATTTACACGGACCTGGGGATCACTTCTCCCTGGTCCTGGGGAACCCTTCTCCACCAAAATTGAGGGTGACACCCCTTTTCCGGCAGGAATGTCACCCCCACATTCGAACAGCATTTACAACCCAAAAAAAAAAATTACCAGCAAAATCAAAAAAAATTCCAGAAAAAAAAAAGGACCTAAAAAAAAGGGGAAAAACAAATTAGTGCCCTTGACGTGAGCCACGCCTGGGGCACCCCCGGCCACAGCCCCGGCTCCTCTGGGTAGACTCATGGGGGAGGGGGTAAACCGGGGAAGGAGGAGCAGCCCCTGGTCTCTGCCCACCTGGCGGCCTGCCCTCCAAGGCCATGGCCATTCTGTCCAGGGCAGCACCTAGTGTTGCCGTGTTGGCCCGGATAGCCTGGGTTAGGGCCCTCACATCCTGCCCAACGCCTGCTGATGTAGTCTGCAGCTCGTTAAGGCAGTTTGTGAAAGCCCGGGAGTGGCAGTCCAGGTCTGCAAGCGTATCCTTGATGGAGGACAGGCTCTCCTCCATCCGCCCCAAGGTCTGGCTGACCTGTCCCAGATGGCGGGTCTGGAGGAACTGGTCCCTTCTCAGAGTGGCGGGCAGGAGATCGGCCACCCCCTGGTCTTCTGGGTCGCCTTCCTGCCTCCAGCTGATGCTTGTGGATGGGGAGAAGGGGAGCCCCTTGGGAGGAGAGCCATGTTGGGGGAGGAGGGGGGGGCTCCCCCTTAGGGAGGGCTTGTTGCTGCCAGCCAGAGGGGAAGAGTCCTCCAAAAACAATAGTCCAGTGCCTGACATGGACTCCTCCTCCTCCTCAAACTCCTCCTCCTCCTCTTCAACCTCCTCCGCGGACTCCAGGCTTGTCGTGGGGGCCTCATTAGGCTGCTGTCCTGGGGATGGTGTGGTCAGGCCAGATGGCCCTGCACCCTCCTGCACATCTGTGGATGACACAAAACATTCACAGGTTGGAGGATCCACACACTTGCCACATATTCCCTTTCACCCCCTCCCCCACACATGCTACACACCTGATAGAAAAATAAACCTTACCTGGCATCACGCCTTCATGACTTGAGTCATAGCCGGGCAGGCCCTCCACTTCTTCCCGATGAAAGGTCTGGGCCACCGCATGCTCCTCCGCTGTCAGCCTAACACGGCATGGTGGACCCCCTCCTGTGGCCCTGGCATGGGCAAGCATTTTGGCCAGCTTCTTTTTGACCAGACGCCGGAGGTCATTTATCTTTTTCTCAATCCCAGATCGGTTCCGTGTCTCCCCCTCCCCCGCTGAATTCTCCTGGTCAGTGATCATGTCCTAAATCTCTCTCCTCCTGGCCGGGGTGGTGTTGGCACTGTCCGGGCCATGAAGGAAACGCCCATAGTCTGAAATGGCCCGGGCAAGAATTTGTTTCTCCCTCAAAGAAAAATTTAATTTCCTCTTCCTCTCTGTCATACTCTGACCAAAAATCACTCCCAGTCAACAAAAATCACTCACAAAAACAAGCACGACCAATCAAGCAAGAAAACAAACAAACAGAAAACTATCAAACAATAACTCTGACAAACACTCAGCAAAAAGCAGTCACAAAAACAAACAGGAACAATCAAGCAAGAAAAAAAAAACAGAAAAAGATCAAACAAAAAGTCTCACAAACACTTAGCAAAAATCACTTTCAAATATCTTCTAACAAACACTAGATCACACAGTACACAAATCTGACAAATACAAATCACAACGCAACTAACAACGGAACAAAAGCACTTTGCTATATGGGAAGGGAAACAAAGGGATGTACTTTTGCAAAGGAAGTGCGTTTGTGTGTGTCTATTTATGCTGTCTGCGTAGTTCTCAAATTTGCCCTAGTCCATTTCCAATTTCACTGATTGCGCCGTTCCCGAGTTGTGAGCATGCACACAGAGGTGCTGACATGGTCTGCTTCAAGTGCGCATGCGCGAGCCGGCTGGCCCTTCATTTGCATGGGGTCACGGCTCATTTTAATGTAACACGCCCACGTCCTTCCCAATTTGTATTACTCCGCCTTACACCTCTGAAATAACGTTACGCATGCGCAATTTTCTGCGTAAAAGCGACGAGAATAGGGTGATTGCGTGGCTACATTGCGCAAGTCTAACGTAAAGGTGGTGCGCTACGCTGGTCCAATAATGCGCAGATGTACCTGAATCTGGCCCTATGTTTTTATTGTTAATGATTTTGAGTGATAATCCAACTTTGCATGGTCATATGCTTACAGAAGACTAGCTGCCATTAAGATATTTGAAAGGCTGAAAATGTTGTCATAATCCCCAAACAATTGATTAATAATTACTATGTTCAAAGCCCATCTCCAGCTTAGTCTTTTATTCAATGTTTTTAGATAGAACAGAGATGACTTCTAATATACATTTTTTTTTTCATGTAGTAAGAGGATTCTCTGTAGTACCAGGGGGGATGTTTGATTTACCTGGAGATGCAGGTTCAGAGTACAACCAGAGGACACCAGAACAATTCCTAGATAGAGACGATTGGAAAGCAGGCAGCAGTAGAAAATGTCCAAATGTAAGCCAGATTGGGTAGTCATGTATTCAAGAACAACTTACAAATTATAAATCTTACCCACAAAGTAGTACCTATAATTGGGTAATTAGCTTGACGTGAATCTGAGATTAATTAACCTGAGACACATGTGAATGACACATCCACTTCTTGAAGTCTACTGAACTTGCAGTGCGTAGAGTCTCCAGAAGTTTTTATTGCTGTTGTATCCTACTTGAGGAGTGACTGGAAATCTCTACAATGGGGATAGAAACAAAAACACAAGTTTAGTAAAATAAAAAAAGGGTTGAACCAAAAAAAAAAAATTATAATAATAATTTTGGCTGTATTTAGGCTTCTGTACCAAAGTTTGTGTTGTTCTCTACAACTAATTATCATCAAAATAGCCACAGTATAAGTACATTAATGAATTTGCATGGACAGGTAAAGTCCACAGGTCCACAGGTAAAGGCTGCGTACAAAAGAGGAGATTTATCCGATGAAAACCGTCTGACAGACCGTTTTCATCGGACATGTCTGCTGGGCTATTTTGGTTTGATCTGTGTACACACGATCAAACCAAAATCCCCGCGGACAGACAGCGCGGTGACGTGGCGGTGACGCCGCCACGTCACCGAACCAGGAAGTAAAATACTTCCACGCATGCGTCGAATCCATTCGACGCATGCGGGGGATTTTTGTCCTCTGGTTAGGCGTACTAACCAGTGGACATGTCGGACAGACGGGTTTCCAGCAGACAAGTTATAAAGCATGCTTTAAAATTTTTGTCTGCTGGAAACTGTCTGCTAGGCCGTACAGACGATCGAATCTGTCCGCTGAAACCGGTCTGCGGACCAGTTTCAGCAGATATATTCGATCGTGTGTACGCGGCCTTAGGCCTCGTACACACGAGGGGATATGTCCGCTGAAAACGGTCCGATGGACCGTTTCAGCAGACATCTCCGCTCGTGTGTATGGGCTAGCGGACAGCTTTCTCCACCCGACAGATTTCAAAGCATGCTTTGAAATCCATCCGGTGAAATCTGTCCGCCCGACATGTCTGCTGGTTAGTACACTTACCAGCAGACATGTCGTGCCCCACCGCCGCCGCGCCGCCGCCGAATGGATTCGGCGCATGCGCGGAAGTGTTTAACTTCCTGGTGCGGTGACGTGGCGGTGACGTGGCGGCGTCAACGTCACCGCCGCGTCACCGCCGCGTCACCGCCGCGTCACCGCGCCGTCCGGCGGTGGGGAATTTGATCCGATGGTGTGTACACGCCATCGGATCAAACTCCCGATCGGACATATCCGATGGAAATGGTCCGCGGACCGTTTTCATCGGATATGTCCGATCGTGTGTACGAGGCCTTACGTGTGGTATTTGGGATTTATTCTATCTAAGCATTAATTCCTTTGCATTTAGTGCTGGTAAAAAGTTGGGAGGGTGTCATTGTAGAGCTGTTATGTTCTTAGTGTACTAACCATGATTTTATATAGGGTCGAGTGTACTATCACTAATGCCGCTTACACACAACTGTTTTTCGGGTTCTAGAAAATGTTTTTTTTTTTAAATGTCATTAAAAACTATCGTGTGTGGGCGTCAGAGCATTTTTCGAATGGTGCCGTTGTACGTGTTGTACGTCACCGTGCTTTGCTAGAGCATTTTTTTTTTCATGATCGTGTGTGGGCAAGGCTGTTTTAATGATCGGGTTGAAAAAAACATAATTTTTTAGAAACCGAAAAACGGTCGTGTGTACGCGGCATTAGAGTTTTACTTACATGAAATTTGAGCAAACATTAGGAATCTTTCATGAAATGTTGCCATTTGTCAATAAAGAAGGCAAAGGGTGTTTTGAGTTTTTTTTTAAGGGTGCAATGCACTTTAAATGCCTGCTGATAGAAGCTCTTTTTACCTATGCTGGACAAAAAATGTCTATCTTTAGCCTCATAATTAATTGTATTTTTAGCGGAAAGAAAAAAAAAAAGACAACAAACAAGTAAAATAAAAACGTTAAATGACAGTATACAAATAATGTAAAAAAATATATCAAATACCAATAATAAGCAATCAAATAACAAATGCATCAAATAAACACAAAGGTAAACAGAATCTTCATAAAGCAGTGAATGTGTAATTCACCAAACATTTATAAAATCCACACTTTTCCATTGCAGTAGGGTAATAGTGCAAAGTATAGATGAGCAAATAATCTATATAAGTCAAGGATGGCAGCAGATTGGGCTGAATTATTTGAAGTGGATGCTTGTGTATTATTAGTAATGTCATGCTTTTCATCATTTTGCTGCCATGCTTGAAATTATTCAGAGATTTTTCAAGCCTCTACATAACATTTAGCATCAAATCTGACCAAATACACCAGCTTTCATGCCATATGCTTCAGCTTATAATTAGGTGGAAACTAAGATCATATTCTCCTATTGGAAAGCTTCTACACATAGAAATAGACTTCTCTTCCATGTGTTGTGTCAAGAGGGAGATGGGTGGGAAAGATAGCAGCTACTGTTAGGCAGATACTTTGTAAAGTATCAATTAAAATTAGAGCTACTGTAATACTCTCAGTGTAATTTATATCTTAAAAAACAAAATAAAACTACAGACAAAACTACCTGGGGCATTCTACACCAGAGCTCACATTAGTCATCATATTGCAAGTGCATTTGCCAAATTGCTGGCAGTTGCATGACTCCCATAAGCTTAATCGTATTAAATTGTTGATGCTTTCTATTATGTTAAAAAAAAAGGCCAGTGACATTCTATAAAATTAGATTACATTGCCAATCCACTTGTCAAATTTCCAACAGAGGATGCTAGAAAACTGGCTTCTATTTTAGCTACACAGCAAAATTGACACTAACAGCCTAACATCTAACATCTACATACAGTCAATGTATGGGCAAGGTGAGGCTAGATAAGGACCAGGTGCTTCTGTTTAAAGGTTAACATGGTAGGGGCGGAGCTAGCCGAGGACGGGGATGCACGCGTGCTAGCAGAGCTCCGGCACCAGCGGCTCTAACACGGCATACAGCAGACCTCCGAGGGGGAAAAATCATTCGCTAAAGCGGCGATCCAGATCTGGTCACCCTACAAACCCTACCCTGGTCATGACTCGGTGCAAGTCCGCGGGGAACCGGCCCTCTAAACTCACCGAGTTCTTCCCTATGGAGCGCAGGCAAGATGGCGCCGGGACCTCTTCCACGCCGCTTCCAGGCCCTCAGAAGCGCACAGCCACCGAGGGGAACCCGAACAAGAGGAGCAGCCCTCCTAGGAACCTGACATCCCCACCGGCTACACCATCCTCTGGGAGCCCTGAGAAGACCAGGTTCAGGATGGATGTGATGGAGACTGCACACGAGGTGAGCTCTCTGTTAGAATCAGGGGAAGATACAAGGGAGCTACCAGACTCCATAGAGGGATTCCCCACAGCTAATAAGCCAGTCCTGGACACTGTATTGAAAGAGATGCTGGTCTCGTTGCGGGGCTCATTGCACTCAGATATGATATCTTGTGTTCACAAGTTCAGTACAGAACTCAGAGGGGTGGCAGACAGAGTGTCTCATATAGAGGACAAAATGGGAGAATTCGCCTCCACCATTAATGATCTAGTAGACGCGAATGATAACAAAGAGGATGATATTGAGGCTATGAAAACAAAGATGGCAGAAATCGAGGATAGATCAAGAAGGAATAATGTGAAAGTGAGAGGTGTACCAGAATCTGTTAGGCCTCAAGAACTGCGTGAATATGCCTCCCAACTATTCTCTGCCATACTGCCTGACCTATCTGAGCTGGACTGCACTATTGATAGAATCCACAGGCTTCCCAAACCTGCATTCCTAGCTGATGATGTCCCTAGGGATGTAATCTTACGCCTACATTTTTATCATGCAAAGGAAAAATTTATGGCAGCATCTAGAAAGAGGGACAGCTTCCCACCAGAATACGTGAATCTTCAGTTTAATGCGGGTCTGTCACAGTTTACTCTGCAAAAACGCAGGAATCTTGCCACCATAATAACTAAGGCTCTCAGGAACCACAACTTGGTGTACAAGTGGGGGTTCCCTACCAAGCTCATTGTCACGAAAGACTATGTGATGGACTCATTAGATAGAGGCATGGCCCTGCTCAAAGAATGGGGGATTCTTCCTGAGTCCCAACAAGACATACGTCAAGGAGGAGGAGCCAGGAGGGTTGAAAATGAGTGGCATGTAGTTGGCCGCAAAAATGCTAAGTCCCATAACTAACTACCCCGGAGATCCCCATTGATACGGCGTGGCCGCTGAGGTGGAGCTGCCTCCGCAGGCCTTATTCCTGAGGATCCCTCCCATCTGGCCATTGAGCGACTCTTGAAAGTCGCACACAGTACTTTCTTTAGTTTTTGGCGTTATGCCAGTGTTACCTTTCTTTGTTACCTATTCTAACGTTATTTCTTTTTTTTTTGTTGTTGCCCTTTGCACGTTTTTTATTGCCCTGCCACCCGAAACCTTCCCTCCCATCTGGGAGACGATGACGCCGGGCCCCCCTGCTTCATACGGACTGGAGAAGTATCTGGCCCTTGGCTGCTGGCGGATGAGTATGCTAAACGAGCCACCCGCAGTGAGTACCTTCTTGATGTTAATAGCCACACCTGAACACGCCAACTGCATGCTGAAATGATACAATTCCTGACAATTAATGCTAAGGGACTCAACCACCCGGCAAAGAGGCGGTCTCTATGGAGAGAGGCCCTGCAGCAGAAGGCCGATGTCCTTTGTGTTCAAGAGACCCACTTCGACAGCTCAGCCCCTCCGAAATGCTCACATCCCAATTATCCGGTCACCTATTTTGCTAACGCTGACACCAAATCCAAAGGAGTAATGATCGCAGTGAGAGACTCTGTTCACTTTTCCTTGCATAAAGCTATTGTCGACCCAGTGGGGAGATATGTGATTTTGGTGTGTGACATTGATCTGGTATCCTATACAGTGGCGGTGGTTTATGCCCCCAATACAAAACAGACCAAATTTATACAGAGAGTCACTAAAAAAATTAGAGAGGAACAGAAGGGACTGTTGGTGATTTGTGGGGACTTCAATATCATCCCAGATCCGGCCATGGACTCCTCCTCCTCACCAAAGCGCATTCCCCCGTCATTGGCTCCCTTTTTGAGGTCGAATGAACTTTTTGATGCATGGAGATGTTTGAATGCTAATGAAAAATACTATACTTTCTTTTCCACCCGCCACAGGTCCTATAGCAGGATAGACCTCTTCCTGGTCGACAAGGGGCTCCTCCTGAAATGTAAATCTGTTAAAATCAATGCCATCACGTGGTCGGACCATGCTTCTGTGGGAATGACAGGGGGGGACATACCTCCCAATACTCCAGTTATCATGTGGAGATCCAATCCCATGCTTCTCCGGAGCGGTCCGACCAGGTCATACATTGAGACGAAACTCAGGGAATTTTTTGCTAACAATGAAGGGTCAGTTACTAGCCCCTTTACCTTGTGGAATGCGCATAAGGCGTGTGTGAGAGGGGTCATGATTTAACAAGGAGCTAGGGTTAAGAGGGAAAGGCAGCAGCGCACATTGACCCTCGTTGCTCAAATAAATGACTTAGAATCAAAAAACAAAATTAGACCATCCCTCTCCCTGACTGAACAACTAACCCATCTGCGCACTGACCTCAGGACATTGTTTCTTGACGACTATGAAAAAGCCTCTAGGAAGTTCAAGCTAGCTTTCTTCACTAGTGGTAACAGGGCGGGTAAGCTTCTAGCGAACAGACTTAAAGGACACAGAATTAAATCTAAGATTCCCTATGTTCACCACCCAGAGACAAGGGTGAAACATTTTCACCCTCAAGCCATAGCTGACGCCTTTAGTCACTATTACGGGTCGCTTTATAACCTCAAGGATGATCCAACGATTACCCAACCATCCTCGGAAGCTATCGTGGCATTCCTAGAGAAAGTTAATCTTCCCTCACTGACCCCTGACCAACTTTTAGAACTAAACTCCCCATTTACTGTAGAAGAAGTGGAGAGGACCATACAGTCTATCCCATCAAATAAATCCCCGGGCCCCGACGGATTTATTGGAGAATACTTCAAAACATTCCATGACATACTCAGTCCCTACTTGGTTCAGGTGTACAATGCCGCTGCTGCCTCATCCTCGTTCCCAAGGGAAATGTTAAGTGCCACTATAGTGGCTCTCCCTAAACCGGGGAAAGATCCAGATACACCCCAAAACTTTCGGCCCATATCATTGCTGAACAATGATGTCAAAATCTACGCGAAACTCTTAGCTGCTAGACTGGTGGACATACTCCCGGGGTTAATTAATGTGGACCAATCAGGCTTTACAAAGCGGAGACAAACGGCGGACGCCACCAGGAGACTACTGAACATCATACATATAACAGAGCGTCGTCGAACGCCTTCTCTGCTCCTTGCGTTGGATGCGGAGAAGGCGTTCGACAGGATTCACTGGAGGTTTTTGGAAAAGGTCCTGGGGAGGTTTGGCTTCGAGGGGCACATTTATTCTGCCATAATGGCATTATACTCGCATCCTTCGGCACAGGTACTAGTGGCAGGTACTCTTTCCACACCATTTGACATCACTAATGGCACAAGGCAAGGGTGCCCACTCTCGCCTCTGATATTCAACCTTTTGATGAAACCTTTGGCTTCCCATCTGAGGTCACACCCACGAATCTCTGGGATCCAAGTGGGAGGGAAAAACCATGTGATTAGCTTATTCGCAGATGACATCATCCTGATGGTCACTGACATAGAAAAATCTGTTGAAACAATATACTCCTCACTGAGGGCATTTAACGAAATCTCATATTACAAAGTGAACGAATCAAAATCACATATTCTAGGTCTAGGAGTCCCTAGGGAAATCAAACTACGAATGGAACAGAGGTTCCCATTTGTATGGAAGGAGGAGGGCATTAAATACCTTGGAATTGTAATAACTTCCACTTCCAAAGGGCTACTACAAGCCAACTACACCCCCTTCCTGACCTCCTTCCAGGCTAAATTAGATGACCTGGCCAAAACTGAACTGTCATGGCTGGGTAGGTTAGCAGCCTTTAAGATGCAGGTGCTACCTCAGCTCCTGTATCTTTTCAGGACATTGCCTATTCCGATGTGCCTTCAGTAAACTGACAAAACACAGAAAAGCAGGGGGTATTGGTCACGTCCACCTACAAGGTTATTACTTTGCCGCCACTTTGTCCCAACTGCAGCACTGGATGGTGCCTGCTTCGGGAGCATTGTGGGTGGACTTGGAACAGTCCCAAATTAAACGAGGCACACTACGAGATTTTCTATTAACATCACATCTAAGCGAAAACTTGGACCCAACCATCGCGCCAACTATCAGGGCGTCGCTTAGGGCTTGGGGCCACCTCCGCAGTTCCCACAAATGGTCAGGTCCAATGTCTCCGTTGCAATTCCCTATTACTGCTATACATAACATAATACCTGACATCAATCTGGATGGGTGGGTCTCCAGGGGTATTCAGCAACTGAAAGATATAGTAGAGGGACCCTCACTTGTGACATTCCAGGAGCTGCAGGATAGGTACAAGCTTCCAGCAACTGAGCAGTATAAATATAGCCAGCTCTCACACATGTTTAAAAGGAACACATGCCTTCTCACCTCACTCCCCGTTAACATCTCCCAATTCTACCAACAACCCAAAGTCACCCCTAAAGGGATCTCGATATTATACATGGGCCTACAGGAGAAACATAAACTAAAATGCAACACATGGAGGCCTGGGAAAGAGATGTGGGGAGGGAATACACTGTCCTTCAGTGGGTAAAATCTTTGAAGATCGTGTACTCTTCTACTAAGAGCACTAACCTGATGGAAACACACCAAAAGCTGCTGTTGAGGTGGTACCTCACCCCTTATAGGCTATCTAAGATATATCGGGATTCATCTCCCTTGTGTTGGAGGAAGTGTGGGGAGACAGGTACATTGGTCCACATTATGTGGTCTTGCCCGAAGCTGAGCCACCTATGGTCTGGGGTATGGGGGATAGTCAAGGACATCCTGGATCCAGTTGATCCGCTGACCCCGGGATTGGCATTACTCTCGCTGGAAATTGACAAAATCCCAACCTTTTGTAGAACTGTAGTGTCGAACCTCCTTCTGGCCACAAGGTTGGTAGTCCTACGCCACTGGAAGAACGTAGTACCGCCTTCACTTAATGAGGTAATTACCACAATGCATACACAGGGCAAATACGAGATTATGCACTCGTACACAATGGGTTCCTCTGAAGCCACGATTACAGCATGGTCTCCCTGGCAACAATGGTATTCAAACCTTACAGGTCTTTGAACCAGAGTGGACGCCTAGCGGACCACTATTATTTGTCAATATTGGGGGTTTTGTGCGTTTTGTGCGTTCTGGGCGCATTGGGCATATATGTTTTGTTATTTAGATTAACCTTTTATTTATTCCTTTTGTTTTGATACTATTTCTTTAAAAGCATATTTAATACATGGTTACATGTGAGGTACCTGAACTTCTATGGTTTTGCCACTGTTGTATATGGATTATACCTGTAGCATGGAAATACATGGGGTGTCTAGGCCCTCCCGTACACTCGCCTAGCACGGGAGCCGGGGGCTCTGGGCGGGACTGCCACTCTGACCAAATGAGAGGGATTGGAGGGGGTGGTCTGGGTCCGGGTTCCTCCGTTTCCATTGGCCATTCGTGTAGGGCCATCACTGAAGGGGGGGGCCATTGCGCCATGTCAAAGCCTTGTCAAGGTCAGTCCGATTACATATAGTCACCATACGAAGTATTGCTGTATGCTGTATGCTATTGTGTATGTACACTATGACATTTGCAAGTACCTTTTGTGCTTAATGTTTTTGCATATCTCTGCATTTTTTGTTCCATGTATTGCACCTTTTCTAATATCTCAATAAAAAATATTGTTAAAAAAAAAAAAAAGGTTAACATGGTAAGAAAAATGGAGTTAGCCTTCATGCAAAAGCACCTGGACCTCCTTGTCTACCTCTTTTTTTGATACTTCCTAAAAGCACTGTAACAGAGGGTCTCTACTCAATATGGTCTAGCTGTATGTAACCAATGGCTGCAGTGCTGATCTGTGTATTTTGATGGGAATTACAATAGAAAAGCACATTAGGAATCTTTCATGAAATGTCAGTTTTTTTCACTCAACTTGCTGGTTGAATGAAAGGAAACAAATCTGTCCACATATACCCTGCTTTAGCTGTATACCCAGCTTTAACCTTTAAGGTAAAGCATCTTGTTCACTGTCTGGGGGAAGTGAGTTTAATCCCTTCCTTACCGGGCCATAGTAATATGACGCCGGCAGGAACCCTCCCTCCCTACGGGTGGACGTCATATAATGTCCTTTCTTCCCGGCTGTCTAGCCGGCACGCGCAAGCCTGCGGAATCGCTCGTGACCCGGTGAGCATGCCAAGCCGCCACGATGTCCAGCGGGAACCCGTGATTGCCCACAATCAAGGTAGGAGTGTGGATCTGCGTGTGCAAACACACAGATCCAGCTCCTGTCAGAGGTGAGGAGACCGATGTGTGTTCCTAGTATAGAGGAACACAGATCCGTCTCCTCCCCTTGTGAGTCCCCTCCCCCTACAGTTAGGATCACTCAATAGAGAACATATTAACCCCTTAAGCGTGCCCTAGTGTTAACCCCTTCCCTGCCATCCACATTTACACAGTAATCAGTGCAGTTTTATAGCACTAATTGCTGTATAAATGTGAATGGTCCCAAAAACATGTCAAAAGTGTCCGATATGTCTGCCACAATGTCCCGGTCACAATAAAAATCACAAATTGCCATCATTACTAGTAAAAAATAAATACAAATAAAAATGCCATAAATCTATCCCCTATTTTGTAGACGCTATAACTTTTGCGCAAACCAATCAATATACTGTACGCTTATTGCGATTTTTTTACCAAAAATATGTAGAAGAATACATATCGGTCCGAACTGAGGAAAATAATTGTTTAAAAAAAAATTGTGATATTTATTAAATCAAAAAGTAAAAAATATTGTGTTTTTTTTTTAATTGTCGCTCTTCTTTTGTTCATAGTGCAAAAAATAAAAACCTAGGTGATGATCAAATAACACCAAAATAAAGCTGTATGTGTGGGGGAAAAAAACATAAAGATTTCATTTGGGTTTAGTGTTGCATGACCGCGCAATTGTCATTCGAATTGCAACAGTGCTGAAAACTAGAAATTGGTCTGGGCAGGAAGGGGATGAAAATACCCTGTATTGAAGTGGTTAAAGATTGTGTGGTAATCAGCATTATGGAATAGCAAAGGAATAGGGACTCATCCTTAAAGAGGAAATAAAGCCTCAGTAAGAAAAAAAATACTCCCTGCAAGACAAAGAATTAATGAGCTAGTATGCCTAGCATACTAGCTCATTATGAAGTACTTACCTAGCGCCATGATCACCATTAGAAGCAGCATAGTAAAAATGGAAAGAAAATTGCGCATACCCTATATACTACAAATATAAAAAAGCTGCGAAAATGTTATACAACATAAAACAGACTGGAAAAAGGGGAGGAATCGCGCTAAACGTGAGACAATGCCTCGTAATGGCACAGTATGTCCCCTGTCTACCATACAGCTATTCCCCACGGGTGGATATTATTCACAATTCTCAACGGTATCACACTATGCAAGTTTTTTGTTTCTCTCTTTTCCGGTATTGTGACTACACATTGAAACCTACAAGTGCAAGATAATCATGATTGGTAACGGGACATTGATCTTCCTGTATTTCTTTTGAAAAATTCAGCATCATTGGCTTCACAGATGGACCTCTAGAAGCAGCATGCTCAGTGCGCCTGCGCACCGCTGTCTGCGGCTAATGCGACGTAGACATTGGTGCAAGTCTCTTGCAAATATCTCCTAAACCGTGTAGGTTTAGGATATATTTTTTGCACCTACAGGTAAGCCTTAATCTAGGCGTACATGTAGGTAAAAGTGGTCTGTGATGCTTACCACTCTAACTGTCCATTAAATGTCTATATACAGTAGTTCTATATAACATAGATATATTTTTCTGCTGCCGCAGCACTTGCTCCTGACAGTTTCTAGTGCCGATAGCCAAAAAATAATAATTGTGTCAGTAACTACATCAGAACACCAGTGCTTCATTGAAAAGTCCTACAATGAAAAAAACGGTTAAAGCAACAAAGGGAAAAAAAAACGTTGGCCTGGTCAATCATCTTCATTCTTCAACCTTTTTCTAGGTTCCTTTACAAATTCAGATTTGGTGTACAATGTTAAATATAAATATAGCCCTACCCCCATCATAACTTGGTGAACATAAGGTGAAGCACAATTTTATTGGTTTGTTCACTACAATTCGGTTAAGGTGATTTTAGTCATATTAGTGCACACAAGTACTCAACTGTGTTCTCATTTCTACAGCAGTGCTTAGCATCAACTTTAGGACAGATACTTTAAAATTAACTTGTGACTTATAAGGCCTCATGTATACTGATTCTGGTAAATGGATGTTTAGGAGCAGCTGGGCATTTTTTTCAACGGCTCCTGAACTCTCCTCTATGTTATATTATTAGTACATGTACACAGGGTCATTTACAGTAATTTCTAAGTTTAAAAACTTTTTTGGGAACACAAAAAAACGGGTTCAGAAGCTGAGTTTAGAGGCATTTCAAGCGCCAAATGCTTCTAAACACAGTTAAACACAGTTGTTTTCATTCTTGTGTATTTTATATTTTAACGCTTCTAAGCGCAAATGTGGCAAAATGCTGCTAATTGTGGCATGTAAATACGGCAAAATTAACATTTTAAACGTGGGTTACTATCTGTCGAGTTAAATCATTCAGGAGAGGTTGTAAAAACGTCTTGTGTACATGAAGCCTTAGTCAACATTGTGATCAATATGATGATTTTATCACATTAGGTCGGTGTTTATACTGTATACCTTTGCACAGCAATTGTCTTCATGCAATTTTAGTATATGGGTTCTGATACAACAAAGAAAAATGATGGTCATATGTTGCCTGATTTTTGTTATAGAGGGAATTAATCTGAACAATGCTAGCAACAAGAGTATGTGTAAGCAATGCAAAGAAATACAAATTTAGGAAATAACAAATGCTTAGGTTAAAATACAGAGAAAAGACAACGTGAAATAAGTAATTTCAATTTTCTTTTTAAAATGATATGGCGCGAGAGCATTATTTACAATACAGCGATGTAAGTTACCCCAAAAGACAGAATCCACTAACTTAATGTAAAGGTGAGGAAAAGAATAATTGCAAGTGTACAGCATAGGGCACATCATCTATCATAGAGATAACCCTTGTAAAAAAGCACAAGATGACCTGATGATTCATCTACAACATTAAGATCCATATCATGTGTCACAGCATATCAGTAAAACAAACCACAAATCATTTTACCAAAGTAAATTGTACACTAAAAGAGAAGTAATGCATTACAACACAAAATAAATAAACCTTATATAACTGCACATAATCTACTGTTTGTTCCCAGGACATTCCAAACCATTTGGAATTTGTGCAATTATTATCCTTCATATCATTTTAATGTAACTTCCATTAAGAAGCTATGGTGTGATGGCTTAGTTCAGTATATACTGAATGACATGAATAAACTACAATGAGAAGAAAGGGGAGAAGGAAAGGGAGCAGTATCCTCACATGTAGTGAGCATGTGGATACTGGGTAGTATAGCGGGTGCCACGTCCTATTAAGTATGAGAGAAAAATTAACTAGGGCCAAGTTATTGGACTTTTCAGGCACTATGGCCCAGATTCACAGAGCGATTACGCCTGCGCAACTGCTGTTGCGCGTGCGTAAGTCTAAATGTGCGCGTGCGTATAGTTGGACGCGATTCACAAAACAATATACGCCAGAAATCTACGTTTTTTGGTCCGGC
The DNA here is from genome assembly GCA_029574335.1 of Rana kukunoris. Taxonomy (NCBI): domain Eukaryota; kingdom Metazoa; phylum Chordata; class Amphibia; order Anura; family Ranidae; genus Rana; species Rana kukunoris. The sequence continues at coordinate 442,807,670 of CM056050.1, forward strand.
GTAATTGAATTAGACATTCGCTTCCCTTCGTGCAAAACTGCGCTAGACACACCATTGATTTGCTAGTCAAATATGCTAATGAGGGAGTTACGGGGATCCACAAAAAAACGCAGTTGCTGCGCAGGCTACGCGATGTGCGCAACAGCAAAATGTTCTGTCTAAAGTTAGAGGACCTAAAAGCTGGTCTAAATTTTGAAAAAAAGTCTAATTGTCAGATAAAGCAACACTGTTAGTGAGGAGTTCAGCAGTCACACGTGTTGCCCAACAATCTGTATGCCAACATGCCAGGGGCATCGTCGCGCATAGCTATACTACTGACTTTAGATGAACAAAGAAGGAGGAGGGCACGGAGGATGGCACTAAGGAGGGCACGGGAGATGTTTTTTTTAATTTTTTCATTTGCTTATATAAAATTTACAATTTAAATTAATCTAATACAATATTCTTATCTGATACAAGCCCCTCACTCTTCACTTGATATATCACACACGCATAGACATCTTTGGCATGAGTGATTCTGAGGTGTCTCGCATCTTCAGATTCACCCCTCATGCCATCATGGAATTACCACAACCCTGCAGGAGGACATCACCAGCCCAACACATGGCACCACCCATGACACCCATGACAGCTACATATACAATCAGAGCCCCATCCCCACAGATTTCCAACAGAACATGTATGGGGACAGCTGGCTGGTTGGTGAGTGACATGGGTGGCAGGCATGACTATCCCCTCCCGTGATGCACACCTCACAAGTGGCACATGCATGACTAACATCCTCCTGTCTTTTCCCTTCAAGGTGACTCTGCATATGCACTGGTACCCCATCTCATGACCCCATCTCATGCCAGCTCACATTATGCATCTTTGCACGTTAAACACACACATTAATCATGGCACAATGAGAATGCATGCATGCACACCACTGTGGTCCCTAGCACACACACCCCACATCCTCATCACATTGGATTGGCACCAGTCCACCATGCAGGACTTGTGAGCTGCAACGCCATGCCACGGCTCCAATTATGTCACTGTACATTCATACACCATTCACACAGACCTGGCGATCACTTCTCCACCACAAATGAGGGTGACACCCCTTTTCCCGCAGGAATATCACCCCCACATTCCAAAATCATACACAAACAGAACCAAAAAAATTAAATAAATGACGAGCAAAAATAAAAAATGCCCAGCAAAAATATAATTTAAACAAAATAACAACAAAGACATAAAAGACAAAAATCACTCTGCAAAACAGTCCCCAAATATCTCAAAGACACGTCACAAACAAACAAAAGCACCTTGCTGTATAGGGAGGGATACAAAGGGATGTACTTTTGCAAAGGAAGTGCATTTGTGTCTGTCTATTTATGCTGTCTGCGTAGTTCATAAAGTTGCCCTAGTCCATTTCCAATTTCACTGATTGCGCCGCTCCCGAGTTGTGAGCATGCGCACAACGGAGCTGACATGGTTTCCTTCACGCGCGCATGCGCGAGTCGGCCGGCCCTTCATTTGCATGGGGTCACGGCTCATTTCAATGTAACACGCCCACGTCCTTCCCAATTTGTATTACTCCTCCTTACGCCTCAGGAAAAAACCTTACGTTTGCGCAAGCTCTTGCGTAAAAGCTACGTGAATCGCCGGATTACGCGGCTAGATTGCGCAAGTCTAACGGAAAAGTGGTGCGCTACGCCGGAATGATAATGCGCCGATCTACGTGAATCTGCCCCTATATGTTGTAAAGGATGTAGTCGTACAGAGAAAATTTCTCTAAAAAATAAATTTATTTAGACACAAGGGTGTAATTAAACATTCAAAATTAGGCGTTCCATAGGAACAGTCTGGCAAACTAATTACACATTGCAGGGTACCTCCAGAGTAATACAGGAAAATTGTATAGCCATAATAATTAACCACTTAACCACTTCATTACCGAGCCTGTTTTTCAGATTCGGTGCTTACGAGACTAAAACAGTTTTTTTTGCTAGAAAATTATTTAAAACCCCCAAACATTATATATATTTTTTTTTCTAACACCCTAGAGAATAAAATGGCGGTCATTGCAATACTTTTTCTCACACCGTATTTGCGCAGCGGTCTTACAAGCGCACTTTTTTTGGAAAAAATTCACTTTCTTGAATTAAAAAATAAGACAACAATAAATTTGGCCCAATTTTTTTATATATTGTGAAAGATGATGTTACGCCGAGTAAAATGATACCCAACATGTCACGCATAAAAATTGCGCCCGCTCGTGGCATGGCGTCAAACTTTTACCCTTAAAAATCTCGATATGCGACGTTTAAAAAATTCTACAGGTTGCATTTTTTGAGATGACGAGGAGGTCTAGGGCTAGAATTATTGCTCTCGCTCTAACGATCGTGGCGATACCTCACTTGTGTGGTTTGAACACCGTTTTCATATGCGGGCGCTACTCGCGTATGCGTTTGCTTCTGCGCGCGAGCTCGTCGGGACGGGGCACTTTAAAAAATTTTTTTTTTTGGTTTTGGTTTTTATTTTTATTTATTTTATAATTTTTAACACTGAAAAAAAAAAAAAAAAAAAAATTATCACTTTTATTCCTATTACAAGGAATGTAAACATCCCTTGTAATAGAAAAAAGCATGACAGGTCCCCTTATATATGAGATCTGGGGTCAAAAAGACCTCAGATCTCATATTCAGGCTTAAATGCAAAAAAAAAAAAAAAAAAAAAAAAAAAAAAGTCAAAATGTAAACATATTAAATGTCTCTTTAAGACGCTGGGCGGAAATGACGTTTTGACGTCACTTCCGCCCAGCAGAGAGAGGGGGACGGCTGAGGGACATTTTTTCCCTCAGTCACATCCCCGGACAGACAACGAGCGGACCCGATCGCCTCCGCCGCTACCGACGGCTACGGTAAGCGGCGGAGGGCGCGGGGGGAGAGCGGCGGGAGGGGGGGGGGCACCCTCTCCCGCCGCCGGTAACGGCGATCTCGCGGCGAATCCGCCGCGATGACCGCCGTTATCGTTAACAGGACCGCCCCACGAAGAGATGGATATCTCGGTTGTGGTAGCAGCTGCTGCCGTTACCGAGATATCCATCTTCAAAAACGTGACGTCTTTGGACGTGGGGCCGGTCACAAGTGGTTAAGGACCGCCTACTGCACATTTACGTCGGCAGAATGGCACGGCTGGGCACATCAACGTATATATACGTTGATTTTAGTACCCAGCCGTGGGTCGCGGGCGCGCGGCCGCAGGCGCGTGCCCGCGACCCGGTCCGAAGCTCCGGGACCGCGGGATTCGCGGTCCCGATCGCCGCTGCAGTGTGGCGATCTGTCCCTGGAGCGGAAGAACGGGGAGAGCCGTGTGTACACACGGCTTCCCCGTGCTTCTCTGTGGCCGTAGCATCGATCGCGTCATCCCTGTAATAGGGGGACGCGATCGATGATGTCACACCTACAGCCACACCCCCCTACAGTTGTAAACACAACACATAGGCACACATCCCCTACAGTGCCACCTGTGGTTAACTCCCAAACTGCAACTGTCATTTCCACAGTAAACAATGCAAATTTAAATGCATTTTTTGCTGTGAAAATGACAATTGTCCCAAAAATGTGTCACAATTGTCCGAAGTGTCCGCCATATTGTCGCAGTCACGAAAAAAATCGCTGATCGCCGCTATTAGTAGTAAAAAAATAATAATTAATAAAAATGCAATAAAACTATCCCTTATTTTGTAAACGCTATAAATTTTGCGAAAATCAACCGATAAACGTTTATTGTGATTTTTTTTACCAAAAAGAGGTAGAAGAATACGTATCGGCCTAAACTGAGGAAAAAAAAATTTTTTTATATATTTTTGGGGGATATTTATTATAGCAAAAAGTAAAAAATATTGAATTTTTTTTTAAATTGTCGCTCTATTTTTGTTTATAGCGCAAAAAATAAAAACCGCAGAGGTGATCAAATACCACCAAAAGAAAGCTCTATTTGTGGGGAAAAAAGGACGCAAATTTTGTTTGGGAGCCACGTCGCACGACCGCGCAATTGTCAGTTAAAGCGACGCAGTGCCGAATCGCAAAAAGGGGCAAGGTCCTTTACCTGCATTTTGGTCCGGGTCTTAAGTGGTTAAATAAATAATACAGGAATTTTTTCAATTAAATTACAATTTCTGTTCCCCCCCCTCCTTTTCTTTCCCTCCCCTTTCTCCCTCTTTCTTTTTCTTTTTCTCTTCTCCCCCCATCCGTCTCTTTTTTTTCCCCCTACCTCCCCCATCCTGCATTGCCATTATAATACATTTTTGGCTCAATATGACTTGGTTTAATGACAAAATACATTAAACCACACTTACCGCAATCTACAATATATATTGACTCAATGAGCGGGTGTTGCAAATATTTTCGATGCTTCTTAAATCCAAAGAGACATCCTAGTGCTTTTTGTATAATATATTTAATGTTGATAATGTTATATAATTTCTCGTCTCCTATTGACCATTTCATCTCTAATTTTTCTGCATTCCTCTCCTTCTAATTTTTCCACCCTTTAGCACGGACCGCTCTGCATACAATTACATTATTTACAAGCAATATGCTGGACAACCACTAGATGGAGCTCCAATTCGAGCACCTGACATACTTTGCAGCTCTTTCTTCCTTATCTTCCTCCTTCTCTCCCCTGTTGTCTCCTCCCCTCTCTGTTATGTTCATGCTGCTTATCAACAACAGCTACTCTGTACACGCCCACATCTAATTGAACACATCCCTATTTAAACCGAGGGCTATAGACAAAATATGCTGCAGTCTCCTGGGAGACTGAGGGATCTTTAATGCTGCCATTGATGCCATCTGGTAAGCCGCTTTGCCCAAACTTTCAGTTTAATATAGTTATGCTGCAACCTTGATATAGCATTGTTGTCTCCCCTCTTAAACCCTTTAGGATTGACCAGCTTTACTTTGTGCTACCAGCCCAAAAAGCTTCATTGCTAACACTACCATCTCGCAAATACACCTTTCTCAAGGACGCTCAGTTTGGCCTCCTTGTGTTGGCAGCACTTCATCCTAGGTATTAAGAGCTTTACTCTATGCGCTTTTACCATATGCTCGATCTATTTATTACTACCACACTAATTAATCTGTTACACTTCATCTACATTTTAGATTCTTTACCCTCAAGGGTTATTTATTTAGTCGTCCAGCAGCCCGGACCCTATTTGAGCTTTACTATAAGAAATGTATTCTCTTAAGCTCTACAACCATCATTGGACTACACAGATGTTTTAATACTCTCTGTAAGTACCCTCCTTATTCAATACTGGCAGCTTAACAAAAACTCCCCCTTAAACCCCCCCTTGCCTCCCCCTTCTTTTTATTACTAAAACCCTCTTATATATATACTATTATATACTCCTGTCTTCTATATACTTTATGAATGTATTACCTTGAGCCGCTGTCACACGCTGTCATGCAGTATTTCTCGGGTCCGATTTTTCTGCCTTTTTCCTTCTGGCTGCTTTTGTCTACTACAATCTTCTTCTTTATTCTAGAAAGTAACTTTCCTGCCAACACGCTTATTATCTTTTAATCAATAAATTATCCGTTATAATTTTTTTGTTTTCTTTGTTCATATGCTTCCATTGTTTCCCTTGTTTTGCAGCAAACTATTCAAAAGACTCCGTGGAGAAGCGCTGTAAGATGCGCAAAACCGGTCGAGTCTCCACATCGCAAGATCCATCTTGCAGACTTTTTCATGTCTGCACCTCCTCCGTCTATACAGGATACTTATACTATTAATATTATTTTTTATCGATTATTTTAATTGAGTTTTTTAATTTAATTGAAAAAATTCCTGTATTATTTAATTTAATTATTATGGCTATACAATTTTCCTGTATTACTCTGGAGGTACCCTGCAATGTGTAATTAGTTTGCCAGACTGTTCCTATAGAACGTCTAAATTTTAATGTTTAATTACACCCTTGTGTCTAAATAAATTTATTTTTTAGAGAAATTTTCTCTGTACTCCTGCACAACATATAGGGCCTGAAAAGTCCAATAACTTGCCCCTAGTTAATTTTTCTCTCATGAATAAACTACAACTCTAAAAATCTGATGAAAGAAAATCATGTATTTGGTCACTGTTACAGTTACAAAGCATAATAAAATGCATATATTATTAATATGCATACATTATATTTACTTCGCCATCAAATCAATTTTTTCAATGAAAACATATAAGTGTTAAAAATGTAATCCATTGAAAAATAAATAAAAAAGGGAACTCTGTCTTGTGTATTTTTGTAACTGTATTTAGCATTGCATTGGGCAAGATAAATTCCTTTTGAGATCAGGTCTTTCATTTTAGTTGTCCCGATCAAATAAATCAGTATGCATTATTTAACTTGACTATAACTCTAACTATAATTACACACAAAAAAGGAGGACTACACAGGAAGAAGGGCTATGCCACTAAGTTCTAGACATGTGCATTTATATTCATCCGAATGCATTTTCGTCCGGATTTTGGGTATTTTCATTATCGTTTTAACAAACGAAAAATAAGCGCAGAATCCGAAAATTGAACTCTATTAGTCCAAGATTATTTTACATGGAGAGGAAAGATTTGACATTATAGAGACAGTGTTGGGGTAGGCCATTCGACATGAATGACAAAGATTTGATGAAGCAGCGAAAAACATACAAACGTTGAATCTGTCATTGAAGGCTTATGGTGTCTGTCAAAAGTTCTAAGAAGATTTGACAAGCAGCTAAACTGTACGATGCGGCAATCATACATTTCCGATCAAATACTCAGCTCATAGGATATAGAAGAATTTGAATGTTGGTTGACTAGCAATAATAATTTATAAATATAATTATTAATAGTGTCATACAACATTAGAATTCTTCTATAGCTTGTAGGCAGAACATTCGACCAGAAACGTACGATTGCAGCATTGTACAGTTTAGCTGCTTAGCTGAATCTTCTTAGAACATACACCATAAGCCTTCAATGACAGATTTCACTTTAATTAATACGGATTTCTGGACGAATGCATTTTTTAACGAAACAAAATAAATAAAAACAAGTTTCAGGAGTAACTAAATAAATGTATTTTTTGGACGAAAACAAAATTCTAGCTTCCCTATTATATTTACTGCTTTAGAGAAAGTCTTTCTCCCTCTGGACTTGCTAGAAACTATAAGGAAGGTTGCAACTCCTAGATCCTGTGTCATGGCATATATGTCAGGAAAGAACAGGCTCTCAGGATGAGAGCATCTGACAGTCTTTTAGTTGTGATTAGTGTTGCTCACGAATATTCGCATTGCGAATATTCGCTACGAATATTGCATATTCGAGTATTCGCGAATAACACGAATATCGCGGCGAATATTCGCTATTTCGAATATTCGAATTTTTTCAATTTTTTTTTTAGAACAGATCACATCCTAGAGATCCCCATCGACGTCTAAAAGCATTGCTGGTATGATTAGAGACCTTGGGCCGAGTAGCTGCAGCGCTCATTTTATATTGCCGAAAAATCGCAATGCGATTATTCGGCAATAGCGATATCGCGCGATTATTTTATATTGTAATATATCACGAATATTCTGAGCCAATCAGAGTGCTCCATTCCGCATTTCTCGAAATTTTGCAATTATTTTGTATTGTAATATATCACGAATATTCTGAGCCAATCAGAGTGCTCCATTCCGCATTTCTCGAATATTCGCAATTATTTTATATTGTAATATATCACGAATATTCTGAGCCAATCAGAGTGCTCCTTCCGCATTTCTCGAATATTCGCAATTATTTTATATTGTAATATATCACGAATATTCTGAGCCAATCAGAGTGCTCCATTCCGCATTTCTCGAATATTCGCAATTATTGTGTATTGTAATATATCACGAATATTCTGAGCCAATCAGAGTGCTCCTTCCGCATTTGCCGAATATTCGCAATTATTTTATATTGTAATATATCACGAATATTCTGAGCCAATCAGAGTGCTCCATTCCGCATTTCTCGAATATTCGCAATTATTGTGTATTGTAATATATCACGAATATTCTGAGCCAATCAGAGTGCTCCTTCCGCATTTGCCGAATATTCGCAATTATTGTGTATTGTAATATATCACGAATATTCTGAGCCAATCAGAGTGCTCCTTTCCGCATTTCTCGAAATTTCGCATTCGCAATTCGCGATTCGCATTCGCATTCGCAATAGCGAAAATTCGCAATAGTGAAAATTCGCAATATTTTCATTTCCAAAAAATATCACGAATATTCGTATTTAGCGAATATATCTCGAATATTCGACTATATATTCGAGATATATCGCGAAATCGAATATGGCATATTCTGCTCAACACTAGTTGTGATAACCACCGCTGCATCAGAAGATTACAATGAGGGGTGTGGGGGGGGGGGGGGCAGGGGAGTGGAGTAGAACGGAGGCAGATTTCTCCTAAAAGAAGAAGCGTCAACGCAAGCGACTTATCATACTAACTTAAAGTTATGCCCCTTGTGCTGAATTTTATATTTTACTTAGGCTTTAATATTGTGGCATGAGCACCAATCAATGTTCACAATTTACATTAAAGCTCATATAAGAATATTCTTGGATCATGTTACTGTACATTGGTTTAGTGGTTGATTGCTATGGGAGCATTCAAGAAGGAGGAGGAGTCAGGAACACAGACATAGGACCAACAAAAAGGTTGTTCGGACCGCTCTGTGTGATACCATTGCACAGAGCAGGTAAGTATAACATGTTCATTATTTGAAAAAACATAATCACAATGACTTAAAGTATCTGCTTCATGTGCTCCATGGAGATATCGGGCATTTACTGCTCTGTTATACATGGACATAGTGTTAAAAAAAAGTTGATTTCAGTGTTAATAGTATGTTATGATAACTAAAAAATAATCAATTGTATAAATACTAAATTATCATATTGTAAATGGAAGCAATGATACATATAATATAGTAGTATTGAAACTTGATGATATTAATAAATGCACCGCCTCCTTTATATGTAACAAGAAATACCCAAAGAGCAAAACAATTGAGTTTTAAGGTGTAAAAAAATCGATCAACATCAAATTACCGAAAGCTGTGGCCATTTTACCTTGTTATCAGTGAAGCTCCCAATACTTGTTTAATTTAATTCCATCGACTTTGAATTATTTACTTCATGACTCCTTTAAATTTGGTTTTCCTATATTGGTCAAATGGACACCTGGGGCACTCATAATTTCAGGTGTGTGATCAATCACATGACTGATCTGAGCCCTATAGGTAGAAGTCCCAAGCCTCTAGGTCAGGTTTAACCTATGTGTTTTTTTCCATTCTTATTCACTCAGATATGTCGACCCAAGACGCAGTATGTGATAATTTTCATTTATTCCGGTTATGTTGTGTGGCTTTGCCCTATCAAAATTTAGTATGGGCAAAGCAATCCCCAATATGACAATTTCTGTGATGACACACACAGCGCCGCACCGTACTTGCCAATCGGAGAGCCTGTGCATGCGTACTGGCATCCTAAATACCGTCCGCAGGCCGGTGGTGACGTCAGATGCCACCGGAATGGGGGGAAGGTATGATCGCGGCAGACACTGCCACCATCTGTCAGAGGCCCTGCGTGAGCAGGAGTGTGCATCTCTCCTCTTGCCACATACAAATTATCGAGAGGTAAGCTCTGTTTATCCACTATACCCCACTCTTTGTAGGTATTTGAACTTTTAAATCTAATATTTATGAGGATATATTCTTCTTTTATTTTATTGTTAGATTTCACCTATATATATCTACGGCTAATAAGGCTAAACGTTGATTGCTGGGTTATTACGCTGTTACATCCAGCTACATATTAACATCATCTTGTTTATCCAACTCTTTATTATCATCTAAACTTTTGATAATCAGTGGTATGCCTCTCCATATTTATAAATAAAATAAAAAAAACTTATATGGCATTCTTATATCCAATATATTCTTTTCTAATTATGAAATATACTATATATTCCTCTTCCTACTGTGGCCTGTGGTCACTACAAGGTGAACCATAACGGCGTCTTTTAAAATTATAGTGGACATTTTTTGTCCAACTCCTCCATGTCTGGTTCCAATCAATTCGGGTAGGCTCATCTCATGTTTCTATATTTGAATTCATAAAATGTATTGTGATAATATCAATTTGAAACTTATTCCTGTTCTTTTTGTTACTTATAGCATTTAATACAACACACCTAAATCTCCTGAAGAAGCTTTAAAAGAGAAACATGTTGAGTGGTGGTGTTTGTATATGCCTTTAATAGAACAAATGATATGAACAGGGAATAAATCTTTTATCATGTTTTATTGTTGTAATAAAATATTGAATGTTATCCATTTTGTAATTATTTCATCTGACATCTTAAAATTCCAGAGGATTGTTCCCTCTTCCCTTCTTTTTTATGATAATACAGGGATGTGGTGTCGGCTCTGATCTTTTTGTCCTATCTTTCTAAAATAATGAATTTTGTTGTTTCATTATAATTTATTTTGAATATGTTCAAATGTGTTACGGTTATTTGGATACATCCTAATCTCTGAAAATGTTGTACACATTTTGGGCAGATGAAGGCAGATGCCGTAACGTGTAGGGAATAACGGACACCGGGAGTGACGTGAGGATTCAGCAGATGCCGTTTATGTTAAGCTGTTTTTATTATCTTTGATGTAAGGAGATTATCTTTTAATAAATTGGTCGTTGATTTGTGATACTACACCATTGGAGGTTTGTCTCTCTCCTTCTGTTTCCTGGAGTTGGTCTAGATTCCTGATTTATTTTTGAGGTTCCTCATGAATATTGTATAGCGTACCTAACAACAGGAAGGAATTGGAGGTGTCCATAGGATATGTGATGCGGATATCTTATGATAGTGAGGTGAGAGGCTTGTGAGGCTGTTTTCCCACGGATTGACACCTGCACGATTATTGTGAAAACTGGATGAAACACAGACTGTCTCTGATGTGCACTTTAGTTCACTGATTGCACTTTATGTTCACCTGTGGACTTTATATTTATATATATTTATATTTATACTTGTATTCATATTTTATTAATATTGGTTTGGTCACTTTTTGGTCAATTTTCTTGGTAGCGCAAGATCATCATATTATCACTGTTATTGTCACTTGTGTCATGTAAATACTTTTAGTTTTTGCTGCAAACTTTATTTATTTAATTTCACTGTGGTTTTTATATATCTTTTATATATATTTTTATATATTATTTTCACCTTGTGTACATTTGCTCCATTTATTTTATTGAGTCTTTAATATATATTTTTTGTATGTGTCAGGTTTAATATCAGGCTAGAAGCAGACAACAGTTCAGGTGTGCTAAATATTCCAACAGTTCAATAACAAGAGCACATACCACAAGCTGGTTTTGAGATAAGCAGGTCAAGCAGGTGTTGAGATGAACGAGACAGCTGGCACTTGTAGTCCACTGCTGATGTAGGTGTTGAGATAAGCAGGACAGCTGGAACTTGTAGTTCTTCGCAGATGTGGATGTTGGTGGTGTTGCTGGTGCTTGTAGTGCACCACTGCAATGGATGTTGCTTACAGGAATCAGGCAAAGCGTGGTCTAGGCAAGCCGAGTCATACACGGATAGATCAGAGTTCAAAAGGTACCAAATCAGAAGCGACAAGCAGGGTCAAACGAGCCGGGTCTTACACAAAGTTTACAGATCAAAAGGTCAGGCTGGATCACACAAGGCAAGCAAAAGTAACTATCACGAGCACTGATTGGGTGAAGACACAGGTGTTTTAAAGAGAGCTGGCCAATCAGTGTTTCCCAGAAAAGGCTGTGTCAGGTGAGTGCGCTGGGTCCTAGAGGGATCCAGTACTGACAGTATGTTTATCAATTGTTGTAATTCAATATGAGAATGTTAGAACTGTCTAGATAATAAATATATATATATATATATATATATATATATATATATATATTATTATTGGCTCATTCTTTGGCCACACTAAAAATGCCTCACTCCTCTTCCTCAGAGGAGTGAGGGAGGGATAAGGGTATGAGGAGGGGAGGTCTTTAGGGAGAGGGGAGGGAAGAGAGGGGGTTTTCCCCTTTTTTCTTATTCTTTATTTTTTCTTTTCTTTTTCCTTTTTTTTTACTATTTTCTTATTATGTTTAACCACTTAAGGACCCCTTCACGCCGATATACATCGGCAGAATGGCACGGCTGGGCACAATCACGTACCTGTAGTGTCTCTTGAAGCCCAGCTGTGGGGTCGCGAGCGCGCTGCCGGTGGCGCGCGCTCGCGACCTGGTCCGAAGCTCCGTGACTGCGCCTGCTACCAGTGTCCCGCGATCGGTCACCGCAGCTGAAGAACAGGGAGAGGTGTGTGTAAACACATTTTCCCCGTTCTTCATTGTGGCAGTGTCAGCGATCGTCTCTTCCCCGATATAGGGAAAGACGATCACTGATGTCACATGTCCAGCCCCGCCCCCTACAGTTAAGAACACATATGAGGTCACACTTAACCCCTACAGAGCCCCCTAGTGGTTAACTCCTAAACTACAATTGTCATTTTCACAGTAAACAGTGCATTTGTATTGTACTTTTTGCTGTGAAAATGACAATGGTCCCAAAAATGTGTCAAAATTGTCCGATGTGTCCGCCATTATGTTGCAGTCATGAAAAAAACACCACCATTAGTAGTAAAAAAAATATATTAATAAAAAGGCAATACAACTATCCCCTATTTTGTAAACGCTATAAATTTTGCGCAAACCAATCGATAAACACTTATTGCAATTTTTTTACCAAAAATAGGTAGAAGGATATGTATCGGCCTAAACTGAGGAAACAAATGTTTTTTATATCTTTTTTGGGGATATTTCTTTTAGCAAAAAGTAAAAACATATTGCATTTTTTTCAAAATTGTCGCTTTATTTTTGTTTGTAGCGCAAAAAATCAAAAACGCAGAGGCGCAAAAAATCAAAAACGCAGAGGTGATTAAATACCACTAAAAAGAAATCTCTATTTGTGGGAAAAAAAGGACGCCAATTTTGTTTGGGAGCCACGACCGCGCAATTGTCAGTTAAAGCGACGCAGTGCCGAATCGCAAAAAGGGGCAAGGCCCTTAACCTGCATAATGGTCCTGGTCTTAAGAGGTTAATGTGTTAGTCTGTAAGTATTTTCTTGTTTTATATATTATTGGGGATTGTATGTAAAGGCATGTATAATTATACATTTTGATATACTAATGTTAAGTGTTGTAAAATTGAAAAACATTGAATAAAAAATGTAAAAGTGCAACCACATACTGCATATCCCTACCAGGGGGGATATCACTAGTCTCTGTCAAATCTCCTCAGGACACTCTTCCACACTGAGAACCCCTGACTAGCCCTCACACCTGGCTAGATTAAGGTGACAGCATAAAGGATTAATATCATCTGATATTTTATCTTTCATCAATAGACTTTACACAATAGGATTCATTCCTTGTCTGAGGCCTCCCCAGCAATTCAATCTGAGTGGATACAATACACAGAGACAGGGGACTAGTGGTTACCTCAGCATCGCTCCTCAAGACCCTCAGTCCATATTCCCCCCCCTGTCAGAGTACATTACAGCCTCTCAGATTAAGTCTACCACCTGAAGAAATATACACCAGATAATTTTAAGGCTGCAACCTTAAGAGGAAAACTTTCATTCAACAATATCTTACTTAATCTGCAATAATCGCAAGTCATTTACTATAATTCATTTCAGGGATACTTTTAAGGTGGCGACTTAGGGAAGACCCACCACTCACCGTCGGGTGTCTGATGACAAAAATTTTTTGAAGATCTTAGATCCCCCCCCATCTACAGTAATGACACCCACTTATTATATTAAACAGGGACTCCACCTATAACAGATTTTGTCAGTTTTCACAGTTTGACTACAAGCCCTGGTACCCAGGTATGAACTGAACACTAAAATATCATGCTCCTCCCAATGGTTGATTCAGGATACTTAATAAATCTGCCGACCCTAATATTCACTTAGCTTTGACTCATGTGGGTGCAAATATTCTGCTACACATTCAATACATGAAGGGAAAGCGAAACAAGAAGAACAAGAATACTATTAAAACTTTAGCCGTCAAGGAATCTCTTAAAAACATGGACTCCAAACTCCAGACACATACGCTGGAAATTACCGAAAATTCTATGTCTGTCAAACAAATGTCATCTCACCTGTTAGCCATCTCACCACCCCCTTCATCAAACTCTATATCACATACAGCGCTATACTCGTCTGTTGTTAAAGAAGGAATAATATCCACAATGTCGGGTCAATTAACCCCTTCTGAGGCCCCTTCTCAAAACCCTATCTACATTCATTCTAATACTGAACGCTCCCCTGAAGCCCCCTTCAATGTTACTGACTTATTCAACAGGATATCGGAAATTCTAGATAGGGGCCTCGCCCAGAACGCTGAAAAAATCACTAAGGACATCAGAGCCGACTTCCAAAGTCTTGGAAACAGGATCAAATCCATAGAACGGAAACTGGATATTAATGTCTCTAGAATCAAACAAAATACTGACCACATACAACACCTGCAAGAACAACTGGAGGTGGCCCAGGCCAGAATAGATGATTTGGAGAACAGATCAAGGAGGGATAATTTCAGGCTCAGGGGGCTACCTGAGTCCATCACAGATGTACACTCAGCTATACAGGACATCATAAAAATCCTGATCCCATCCATGCCTATTCACAAAATGGAATTAGACAGAGCACATAGATCCCTAGGCCCACCAAGAAAAGACGGCTTACCGAGAGATGTGATAGTAAAGCCTCACTATTACTCCACCAAAGACGAGGTGATGAAAAAATATCAATATCAAGGTGCAATGATTCAAATATTTTCAGACATATCTCCCTACACCATTCAGAAGAAGAGAGCGATGAAACCACTACTTTCTGCCCTCATGAAAAAAGACATTAAATACAAATGGGCCTTCCCATTCGCCTTAAAATTCAACTATAACGGCAGACTCCACGTAGTACACAACTTTCAAGAAGGTGAAAGACTATTACTAGACCTGAAAATTATTTCACATGAACCAGCCATGGACACTTTACCACCGCAACAAACCTCAGCTAAAAGAAATACACCCAATAGTCCAACCTCAAATCCCTGGAATAGAGTCAAACACAGGAAAGTCTGAAATAAACTCTACTAAACATCAACTGAAATGATTTAATCTTAGCTCCGGTGGTGTCCATCCCCCATTCATATAAGTTGTTGTGTTCTTTTTTTTTTTTTTTTTTCTCCCCAATAGGCCTTCTTTTAATATGAATTGTTTCTCAATTCTTGATCAAATTACTTATAAGGATTTCTGGTAGAGTAAGAGTTAATATTTACTGGCTCACTTATATAATTTATTTATTTATTCTTGTGGTTTTTCAATATCTACTTACCCATATGGTTCTACAATTTTTTTTTTTCCTATGGTATTAAATAATATATATATATATATATATTTTTTTTAGGGGGAAGGTACCATCTCCTCAATTGTTATTTTTGGGGGATCAACCCTTTGTTTTTCAAAATTTAATTCATGAACTTTTTGATTGTCGCTGACAGTCGGCGGTGAGGTCCTGAGCCTCAACCTACTTCTTGGAGCGACACTTTGTCGCCCTGACAAGTAGGAAGTTAGTCCTCTAAATGGACTACTCTAATAAATTCTGTTTGATTGAAGGAAGGAGCAAACTTCCCTTCCTTCAATCTGGGTCATGGTTTGACCTTTTGCAATACTACATCTTGCTTTGTTGTTACCATTTTTGCCTTTATTTCCATGTATCTATTCTCCCCTTCTTTTTCCCCCTTTACCTTCCCACCCTCCCTCCGGCCTACCTGCCATCACAGGTGTCTTCTGAGCTATGGACTCAGTCTTCAAGACACGATCTGTCCATAACACTCTTTACGACCCATGGCTGGCTCAAATAACACTACTAAACCTCTGCGTGTTGTGACACACAACACCCAGGGGTTGAACTCTCCTATTAAAAGACGAAAAGCCCTCCAGGCATACAAGGCGCTTCATGTAGATATAGTGCTCCTGCAGGAGACACACTTCCCAAGGCGGTACTCCCCCTCATTCCTACACTCCCACTTCCCAGTATTCTACTTATCCAACGCGGAAAACAAGACGAAAAAGGAGTGGCTATCTTGTTATCCAAATTTTGTAATTTTAATTTACTAAAGGAATATGGAGACCCGGAAGGCAGATTTATTTTGGTAAAAGGAACTCTAGACGAGAAGCTATACACGTTTGTCTCCTATTACGCCCCCAATAGGGGACAGGAGAAGTTTTTCTCTCAGATGCTTGAAGTCCTCCATCCTCTTATGGAGGGCATCATTATTATGGGAGGAGACTCCAACCTGGCTTTCGATTCGGGTTTAGATAAATCCAAACCAAATAATAATAAACTCATAAGGCCAACCAAAATTAGCACACAAGTAGCTCGCATGCTTCATCAATCCCGATTGACCGATATTTGGAGAGAATTAAATCCGAAAACTAAAGATTACACCCACTATTCTAATCCTCACAAATCGTATAGACCATATATTAATATCCAACCATCATGTCCCAGCAGCCTCTAAATCCACTATAAAGGATGTCCCTTGGTCAGACCACTCCATGGTTCTATTAACCTTGAGAAAAGAGGACACAACTCATAAAATGTCTCACTGGACACTTAACCAGTCGATCTTAAAAGATCCCACTCTCATGGCAGAAATTAAAACAATCCATAGGAAGGAACCCGCCGTAAGAAATTTGAAATTAACGATACTAAAGATATCGCTCCCCGCAAACCTTATGGGCTGCCCATAAAGCTACAGTTAGGGGAATTAAATAATACAAATTGCAGCCAAAGGTACTTAGAAGACAAAAGAAATTGACCATAGAGAAATTGGAAGAGGGGGACCTATTTAGAGTTATCCGTAGAAAAACATATGAATTAGACCCTCTCAGTGTTCCCACCCACGATCTTGACGCTGCTAGATCGGCCTTAAACCTAGCTCTGACAGCAAAATCAGAAATGATCTAAAATGGACAGGTGCCGTGGCGGTAACTTCTACCATTTTAAAGGATAAAATAGGTCAAATGCTAGCACGCAAACTATCTCCCAGATTTAAATCGAGAACCATCCCTAAGATAAATGAGGATGGCAGATGGTACCCTTACCCTAAATCCTCGGCGGGAAAAAACCGATGGGGGCCTTCCACGACTTCTATTCCAAGCTCTACGCTAAGGATAGTCTTTTAGGCACTTTTCTTCGGACAAAATAGGTGAATATTTGAACAGCCTGAATCTAATCCCAGGTTGACAAAGGTTCACAAGGAGTTGATGGAGGCACCCATTTCAGCTGAGGAAGATGCATTATAAAATATAATTAAACATAGATGAGGGGCTTGAGCCTGCGGCGGACCAGGATAGGCCCCCAAACCTGAGCTCCGCAGCCCCTCGCAAGACAGAGAAAGGATTGGCCTACATCCCTGTCCCCCCTCCTAAAGAACCTTTGGCTAAAAAGCATCTGTCCCTGTAGTCCAGGCTCTTGCCAACAACAAGTCAATTCACTGACTATTTGTGCCCTGCCAACACGATGGAATTTTCATTATAAAATCCAGCTGCTGGACGTCAGCAAGTTTACAAAGAGATCTGCAATTCTCTATGTCCCAAGTCCATGATAGAATGAGACTCTAACGAATAAAGTGGGAGGGTAGGGGGGTAATTGCAGGGGATCTAGCTCACAATGGGGTAGGAGAAGTGCAGGCATACCTTCTTGGAATCCCGTTTCTTTTGGAAGCGGCTCCGGATCTTCCCCAAAATTTAATTATATGTTTCTCTATCCCGACCAAATAACTTACTCCATATTACAACAGGCATTATTGGTCTCCCCACCTAACCCCGCGATTATTACTTTGACCGCAACGCCAGAAGATGGGTATAAGAAGTCTGACTGCAATTTCCCTGGGATGGGGTTTGGATTATTGGGTTGGGGTTTGGGGCCATCGCTTTATGCTGCAATCTACTGCCCCTCTCTTCCATAGAACGACTCATTCAGACCTATCCCCTGCCAAGATGGAATTCCCATCGCACCGACTCTCTACAGAAAAAAAATAACGTATAAGTGGGGCTTCCCGAAACTTTGTTCTCTCATCAACAGAATTGTCTTCGGAAGCACTGACTTATGCCCTGGGTTATGCCCTGCCTGAAACCTCTCCTCACCTCACAGAGGTCCTCCTCTGCGCACCTGCCTCAAATCCTCAAATCCTCTCGCGGACTGATCCTCCTAACTCCTGCTTCGTACCTCAGTCCGTGCAGGGATGAGGCCTGTCACTTCTTTTTTTTTTTTTTACTCTTCTCCTCCTATACCCCCCAGTTTTAAGTGTGCTAAGCACATAGTTTTCTTGTACTGTTTGCCTTTAAGGTTTGACGTAAGCATGCATTTAGTTGACACATCAAAAAAAAAAAAATTCTTTCTTTTTTTTATATATCTTTAAATACTTTTTATTTTGTTGTTCTGTTATATACATTGTGTACCTCGAAATACTGGATATTTGTACATATTTCACAAATCATCCCACTGTATCTCTGTGCTTTTTAGCCTTGTTGATAGGTATGTCTCCTTCTCTCTACTGGTATCACCCGAGTCA
Source organism: Rana kukunoris (assembly GCA_029574335.1). Lineage (NCBI taxonomy): Eukaryota > Metazoa > Chordata > Amphibia > Anura > Ranidae > Rana > Rana kukunoris. The sequence continues at coordinate 442,826,416 of CM056050.1, forward strand.
TTTTAATCGTCATGGCCCTCACACTCACCTCCCTGAATGTTAAAGGCCTGAACTCGACCCTTTTAAGCAAAATTACTTTGGAAAGAAGCTTTAGCGCAACATGCGGATATTCTTTGTGTACAGGAGACCCACTTCTCTAATACGAAACCAACCCCCCCACTGTAAGCATAATAAGTACCGCCCGTATTGCTTTTTTGCCAGCGCCCCAAAAAAAAAGAGAGGGGTGATGATTGCAGTAAGCCCCGCAGTAGACTTTTCATTGACCCACAGTGTTTCAGATGACGATGGCAGGTATCTGATCCTCTCTGCTACAATTAATAACCGTCCCCTCACTATCGTCAACATTTACGCCCCCCCAATACAGCTCAGAAAAAATTCTTTGTCAACCTATTTGCTAAACTTGCCCCCTACAGATCCTCATCTCTGATCCTATGTGGGGATTTCAATGATGTACCTGACCCCTCTCTTGACTCCTCCAACATTGCGAGAAGTAGACCCTCAGCTTTATCTGCCCTACTCCATAGAGAAGATCTATATGACGTGTGGGCGCTGCCTGCATGGCTCAGAAAAGGATTATACCCTTTTTTTCTCTCCTCCCCATCAGTCCTATTCCCGTATAGACCTATTTGTTACTGACAAGCACCTACTGCAGTCCGTCACTGAGGCCCAAATAGGGACGATCTCCTGGTCGGACCATGGCGCCACTTACGATTAAAACTCTCATCCCCCTCCCAAGTCCCTATCCACACGATCTGGAGACTGATACCTCCCTCCTTAACAACCCTGCCTTTCAGACCCAGATACGGTCAGAGATTGAAGATTACTTCTGATATAATGTTGGCTCTGTGGCTGATCATGCTATCACATGGATGCTCACAAAGCTTGCCTGCGAGGTTTATTTTTATTAAACTTGGAGCCCGTTCTAAAAAAATTCACTCTTCTACCACTGATTCCCCCTACAACAAATCCACACCCTAGAGACTGAAAACAAGAAATCTCCTTCCCACGACCTCTATCTAAATCTGAAACTCCTTAGATCTCAACTTAGTGACCCTCAGGAAAAATTTTGACTATTAAATCAAACGCCTTAATCTGCGTGCCTACTCCGCAGCCAATAAACCTGGCGCCTATATGGCTAAACAATTTAAAAAGCAACTCGTCAATAAAAAGATTCCATTTCTCATCAACTCCACCAAGGGAAACGTCTTAATAACCCCCTAGACATCGCCAATGAATTTAGTAGTTTCTATGCCAAGCTTTATAATCTCGCTGATAGTGAACAACTCCCTCCCCATCTAAAGAATGTATCTCCGATTTCCCTCTCTTCCATTTTCCCTGCCCTCCATCTCCTCGGAACAACTCGCTTTTCTTGCAGAACCTTTCTCAACTACTGAGATACATGATCTCCTTAAAAAACTTCCCCTTCATTAAAGCCCCGGGACCTGATGGACTCCCTAACGAGTATTACAAAAGCACTTTGCTGAATTGTTGCTCCCCCCCACCTTTGTAACATGTACAATCAATTTGTTATCTACTGGTACTATCCCGAAGGAATCTCTTGATGCTTTAGTGGTTACCATTCCCAAACCAGGCAAGGCAACACAACACAACCCCGCCAATTACCACCGCCCAATATCTCTTCTAAACACAGACACCAAGATCTACGCTAAGCTCCTAGCACAGCGCCTCGCGATAATGTTATCCCGTCGATCATCCATCCAGACCAAGTAGGTTTTGTGCCGGGCGTCAGGCCTCAGATGGTACCAGGAGATTTATAGACCTGATACAGTGGGTGGAAAACAGTCAAAAACGCCTTCTCTCTTCCTATCTTTGGACGCAGAGAAGGCGTTTGATAGAGTTTATTGGCCTTATATGGAAGCGGTTCTCAGTAAATTTGGAATCTCAGGAACCTTCTTATCTGCTGTGTTGGGGCCTATACTCTCATCCATCCTCCGGCAACGCGTCTGACCTCGGGTGTTATTTCCGACCCGTTTAATATCACTAATGGCACCAGGCAGGGGTTCCCATTGTCCCCCCTAATTTTTGCTATGATAATGGAACCATTAGCACAGCTCATTAGGTCCAACACGTTGATATCTGCATTAAAATAGGAGAGGTTGATCATAAAATCGGTCTTTATGCCGACGATGTCATTATTGCCCTAACCAACCCCTAGTCTCCCCTCCCCGAGGTTCAGCGTATTTTAGAGTCTTTTAGTTTAATTTCCCTCTATAAATTGAACCATAGCAAATCCCTTATGCTTAATTTAGGTTTAGACCAAGCGCAGACCCATCATATCTCGAAAACTTTTCCCTTTGCGTGGGCCCCTAATTCTTTTCTTCCCTACCTTGGGATACAACTAACTTTTCCAAGCCGTATCTTACTTAGAAAAAATTTGGAAAACCTCACGGGCAAGCTTTTGAAGCTCACAAAGGATATGACCCATGTTCCCGCCTCCTGGGCTGGGAGAATTGCTCAGGCGAAAATGTTTCTGCTTCCCCATATTTTATATTTGTTCCGAACTATCCCTCTCCCGATACTACAAACGCAACTGAGAAAAATTCAAGGGATTGTTAACTCCTTCATTTGGCAACAAAAATGACCCAGAGTAAAGAAAGCTGTGCTTCTGACCCCAGTCCAACACGCGGAATGGGTGCCGGTGGGTGCCCAGACATTCTAGCCTACTAATCGTGCAAACATCCTGGACCAGCTCAAAACTTGGTGGTCGGACCACCAACACCCCACAACATGGCGGCAAATAGAAGCTACTGCACTCCGTGCAAAATCCTAAACATGTCCTCGCTGCTTCTTGGCTTAATTTCAAACAACAGCGTAACTTCCTAGGCACTACCACAGCCGCTCTAAGAGTCTGGTCCGCTGTTTTTGCAAATTCATTCGGGTATTTCGGCTGACACGCTTTCAGTGTTGCCCATTGAAGCAGTTGCTCTGTTGGCTCCTGATCTTCCCATCGGGAACTGGATCAAACTAGGAGTTGTCAACATAGGAGATCTCTTTTCTCCCTGGGGTATCCACCCCTTTTCCCTATCTACAACAGAAATATGGCTTGTCCCCCAAATCGTTATTTATTTACCTCCGAATAAGGTCTCTTCTCTCCACAATTCATCGTTCATCTACAGATTCTTTCTCCCTGCCTCTACTCAAAGCGTTTAACTCCAAAGATCCCAAAGTTAAAGGTATCTCCCTCCTTTACAAGATGATTACTAAGCCAAGTCCAGAACTACTCTCCCCTTCTATTCAATATTGGTCATCCTATATCCCTCAATCGCCCCCACCTGATGTCTGGGTGAAGGCCCTTTTGACTCCACGGCGCCTATCTCATTGCATTAACCATTGGGAATCCCTTCAGAAACTTTTTCATAAATGGTACTTCACCCCAGATAGGCTGGCAAAAATTTACCCGTCCACTTCTCCCAACTGCTGGAGAGGATGTGGCGTTATTGGTTCCTTGTCCCATATCTGGTGGGATTGCCCGCTTCTCAAAACATTCTGGGCAGAGGTTGAGAAACTAATTTTTTCATTGTGCTGCATATCCCTCCCAATGTCCCCTTTGGATCTCCTGTTGGGTCTATCAATCCCCTCCTGGCCTAGGCATTTGCGAACATTGGTGACGCACATTTTAATAGCAGCCAGGTTGGCGATTGCTAGAAAATGGAAATCGCTTCAACCTCCTCTGTTAAAAGATGTCATTGGTTTACTTAACTCCCATTTCCTGATGGAATTCTCGTTCGCTAAAGCTAACCTATCTACCAATATCTTTTACCTGTCCTGGATAAGTGGCTGACTGATCCTAGAAGTGCCCCCCTGTGTTAGTTGGCTCTCCCTTAGTGGACGCCTAGGCCTTATGTGGATCCCCTTTTCTCTTTTTATTATACACACTGTCGATATGTTTTGCAGCTGTATGTTGTCCACATATTTCTTGCTAAATGTTCAGTATTAATCCTTTTATGGTACTACTCTCCCTGTCCTGTTTCCTACTCCTGTTTTGTTTATACACAGTGCAATCATCTACTGGTTTAATTGCTCAAGTTTCTTTTTTTCTCGATACTAACATACTTGTACATGACACTGTGCTTGTTTTCCTTGACTTGGATGTAGAGCCAGGGTATGCCCAATTGGCTATGTTTTGTACACACTCCTACCTTTTCCCTTTGGAAATCAATAAATACTTAAGTTTAAAAAAAAAATTAAACACAGCTCCTGGCCCTGATGGATTCTCAGGGTCTTATTACAAAACATTTCCTATCATTCTATCACCCTACCTAGCACGATTTTACAATCATTTGACTGAGGGCTCCCCTATAGATAAACAACTTAATTTGGCCTATATTTCGTTGATACCGAAACCCGATAAAGATCATAGCCTAGTGGAGAACTATAGACCGATATCCCTCATTAATAACGACCTTAAAATACTTACTAAAATAATAGCTAATAGGATGTCTGCCTTCTTAGGTCAATACATATCCAAAGATCAAGTAGGTTTTATCACAGGGAGACAAGGCCCGGACCAGATCAGGAGAGCTATTGATCTTATCTCTTTAATGTACTCGGGGTGATCTGGAAGCACTTGACAAAGAGGTATGCTTCTCTCACTTGATCTCCAGAAAGCCTTTGATTCAGTATCTTGGCCATTTTTGTTTTCTGTTTTGAATCGTTGGGGGTTTGGTTCTAAATTTTTAGGAATCATCTCCGCTCTATTCCTCCCCTGAAGCTAAAATCCGGTTACAAGGCATATTCTCGGAATCTATAAATATACAAAGAGGCACAAGACAGGGCTGCCCTTTATCTCCTCTGATATTCGCTATTGTTATTGAATCTCTGGCCATAGCCATCCGAGATAACTCGAATATCAGGGGAGTTCATTGTAATAAAAAAGAACACAAATGCGCATTATTCGCAGATGATTTGCTACTCTTCGTGACCTCTCCTATCTCCTCCCTTCCGGAAATTTTCTCCCTGCTAGACGAGTTCTCTAAAGTCTCGGGTCTCACGGTAAACATGCCTAAATCTAGGGGCCCTTAATATTTCTCTTTCAGAACCCACAGTGTCCCTCTTGAGAAACAAATATACTTTCAAATTGGACTCTACGTCTACTAACTATTTAGGTATCAACCTGACCCCAAATTTCCAGAATTTATACTTAGCCAATTACCCTCCTATGTATAGGAAACTCGAGAAGGACCTTACCGAATGGGGAGCGCAGAAAATAGGCTGGATCGGCAGAATTAATTCTACCAAGATGACTCTCCCCCCTCTCCTATATCTTTTTCGATCCCTTCCGATCCCGATAATAAAAAGCCATCTAAAATCCTTTCAAGGTAAAATCACCAAGTTTATCTGGAACAAAAATGGACCCCGTCTTCCCTCTCGTAGTCTGTTTAACTTACCTGAACAGGGAGGTCTAGGAGTGCCAAACTTGTTATGGTATTATCAATCCACGAGGTTAGCGCAATTATCGGAGGTTTACCTTAAAAATGATCGCCCAGATTGGATAGAAATAGAAGAACAGGCTTCCCCATTGTCCACAATTGAAGAACTCATGTGGCGCACTCCTAAAAGTAGACCCCCTATACTATCCCCCACCCTATCACAAGCATTGGTATTATGGGATTCACTTAAAAGCAATCCACTCTTAATTTCTAGAGGCAAACCTTTGTCAAGTATCTTTCTCGACCCATCTTTCTGCCCCCAAAACGGAAGTGGACTCCTTCAAATGGTGGCTTGATAGGGGGTTGTACCGCATTGGACGTTTCTTTCAACATACAGGTCCTCTTCCTGAGCAATTCCTTATAGACAACCTTTCCCCCCCCCCTCTGAAAGATCCAGACTACACCAAATACATACCTTTGCTCAGAAACTTTGGAACGATAAAACAATTTCTGGCCTTTTGATCCCATATGAACACAAATGCGAACAAGCTCAGAATAGGAAAGGTAATATCTCTATCATCTACAAATCTCTTGCATCAAATAACATAAAATTACCTCATATGCTAGCTTGGGAAAGAGAGCTTCAAAAGGACTGGGACTTGGTGGACTGGCAAAAAAACTACTCTAGATCTCTTAAGGGTTTTAAGAGTCCATCCCTCATTGAAGCTAATATAAACATTTTCACTAGATGGTGCTTGGTCCCATTTAAATTGGCCACCATGTATCCGTCATCCTCACCACTATGCTTTAGAGGTTGTCAAGGAATAGGCACCATGATCCATACTTGGTGGGAGTGCCCTAGGATACGGGGATTCTGGAACAGGGTATTCCAGATTATCAGGAGAGTTACCGGTTGTAACCTCCATCAATCTCCTGCAATAGCCTTATTGAATGGACTAATACCACAGAGCTCCAAGGCCATTAGACAGCTGATTCTATTTATACTGACTGGCGCCAGAATCACTTTAGCGGCTGCATGGAAGAAACCGTCGGTTTCCATTTTACACATGAAGAGAAAGGTTACATGGATTATGGAACAAGAAAAAAGAATTAACTCTATGTTAGATACCTCTACCCAGTTCACTGAAATTTGGGAACCTTGGTTGATTTACATGGGAATCTCCCACAACATGTAAGTTTAGTTTTGGCTCTGGACTCAGACTGATGTAATCCTATGGCAGGTAGGCCCACCCTCCCTTTCCCTTTCCTCTCCTTCCTCTTTCCTCCTTCTCCCCCTCTCTTTTCTTTATTTTTATTCTTTCTCTTGAACAGGAGATATTCATTACATATCATATTCTCCACTGGTCTCAGGTAGTGCTGATTTAGTTTAACTGGATGTATGTATTAAATTCCTTGTCTCCTTCCAGGTTTATAAGTTAAGAGTTGATTGAGAGATGTTTCTCTGGACAACATTTGGATCTAATTTTTTTTGTCATCAGGGGGGGCTGCCCCCCCTCCTCGACACAGATTGCTCCCGGTGGGGGTGTCGGGGGAAGGGGATGCCCCCGGAAACCTATCCTCTCCACGGTTCGGTATGATTTATTCCTTACATATATTTTAGTTTTATGATCTCAGCTTATAATAAAAGTTTTATAGATTGCTTAGTAAACATGGAATTTTAGCCCTAAAATGTTGTCGCTACCTCTACTGATTCCCATCCCTCCTGATTATACATGTTTACACTCCCATGTTAAACTTACCAGGTATATAGTTGGGACATTGGGGGGGGGGAGGGAGGAGAAGGGGAAATCTAGTTAAGAAATGTAATCTATTGTTTACTACTATAATTGTCAACACGATGTTTCCTGATGCATTTATTGTATTACGTTTATTACTCTGTATGCTCTTTATTTTATTATAATAAACTTAAATTTAAATGAAAAAAAAAATGTAAAAGTGAAAAAAAAGCCTAATTTAAACTCCCAACTTGCTTTTGTTCTATACACCTGTATAGTTGCCTTAATGCGCAGCTTCACACCCCCTGAGGTCCTCACTTGCTTTATCTATGAACTTCTATGAACTTGTATTAATTAATTTATTTTTACTTATGTATTTTGTTATTATATGAATCTTTTTTTTTGCATTACATTTGCGCTGCACTATGTATATTAGTTTTGATGTGTTGTGTGTATTGTGGAATTGGCCTTGAGTGTTCAGCTGCAATTTATTAGTATTGGTCTGTTTGCACTGATTATTTTCATCTGTTTTTAGTTATGCATTTTGATTAAGCTGTTATTTTTTTTCATTTTCTTTAATGTTTGGGGGAAAAAAGACAACAAGGTTTTACTCTTTGAATGTGATATTGGACCTTTTTACATTTGTTTTATTATGATGAAAGAGTTCTTTTTTTTTAACAGATTTATTTTTCATCTGATTTCTTGAACTTCTTTATATGTAATAAAGTCTTAATAGGAACAATAATAAAAAAATATCATGTTACTGAAAAATTCTGCAGGTTAGATTAGGACAACAGAAAAGGAAAGCGTGTATCTTAATTGTTTTTAAATAGAACAGATGGTACCCAATCTTTTTTGGCCACCTTTTCAATAATTATATGGTAGTCACAACATGTTAACTAGACTTATTTTACTGTTACACAAATTTGCATGAGTCTAGCACAGCTTGGGTAACTTGCACTGACTGTGGTATTATGCGTACATAAAATAGAATCATGATATGGTAAGTGTTACATAATAAGAGCATGTCATACATTTTCAACACTCATTCTGTGCTAGTGATATAATATTTATCTTATAGATACATTTATATTTAAATACCTTTTGCATTTAAATACTCCTTTGGTTCTATGAATATCACATTTTTCACAAAGATATATATATATATATATATATATATATATATATATATATATATATATATTTGATTTATTTCTACTGATTTATTATGCTAGATTTTAAAGTGTACGTATAGTGATTTATTTAAAAAAAATGTAATTTTTTTTTTTATAAGGGAGATTTTTCCTTCATGTCCTGTCCCAAAAATTTAAGAGATATTCCCTTCTTAGAATATTGTCACTAAAACAGATGTTAACACTGTAAGATATTTCTTCTATTCAAGTGAAAACTGTAATATTTCGAATTTTCTATAACACCGGGTCATCAGAAAATATTAAATATCTATCTATTTAGTAGGGACACAGGCAGCAACAAAAGCTTGAAAGTGTTTCTGATATTTTCTTACTCAAAACTTAAAAACAACTTTTGGATTATACATACATTTTTATGTTAATATTTCATAGACAGATCACTAGAGAATACATTAATGTGTACATTTGACAATAAACTTTAGAAATATTGACTGTTGAAAAAGAGTGGAAAAACTATCGCCCAATATCCATGTTGAACACGGATATTAAACTATTAGGGAAAATACTAGCAAACCGTTTAAACAAGATTATCGGATCACTCATCCATCGAGATCAAGTGGGATTCATGCCCACAAGACAAGCGGGAGATAATATTCGGAGGGCAAGCCTACTAGCGTACTTTGCGAAAAAAAGGAAAATCCCAGCATGCTTCATATCATTGGATATCAAGCAAGCCTTCGACTCAGTCTCGTGGACATACTTGGAATACACCTTGCGGAAATGGGGCTTCGGTCCCAATTATATAAAATGGGTCCTGGAGCTGTACAGCAACCCGAAAGCATATGTAAAGTACGCAGGGTATAGATCAGATATGTTTACAATACAGAGAGGTACGAGGCAAGGTTGTCCCTTATCCCCACTATTATTTGCCCTCCTCATAGAACCCCTTGCCCAAAAGATCAGATCAGACCCTAAAATTCTAGGCATAGAAATGGGAGGTTTCAAACACAAACTATGTCTATACGCGGACGACATCCTGCTATTCCTCTCTTCCCCTCAAGTTTCAGGCCCTAATCTTATCCCGATTCTGAATCAATTTGCATCCATATCAGGCCTAGCAATTAATCCCAAAAAATATCCAGCCCTAAACATCTCTCTTTCCAACACAGAGCTAAGAGCCACTAAATCTGGCCTTCCCTTTGAATGGCCAGGAAAGAGCATTCCCTACCTAGAAATACACTTAACGGCAGACATATCAGATTTATTCTCACACAACTACCCCATAATATTAAAGCAAATCTCTAGCCTACTAAAATCATGGTCACAACTCCCTCTTTCGTGGTTCAGGAAAATTAATGCTGTAAAGATGACTATATTACCCAAACTTCTCTATCTCTTCAGAGTACTCCCCATCCCAATACCGGCTTATTATTTCAGAGTAATCCAAAAGAGGGTGTCTTCCTTTATCTGGGGTTCTTCTAGGCCTAGAAGTAAGCCTCAAGTTCTGCACCTTCCCAAAGACAGCGGGGCCTGGGTTATCCTAGCTTTATACACTACTACCAAGCGGCCACACTAGCGACAATAGTAAAATACCACGCTAAACATGAACCACCCCTTTGGGTTTCGCTTGAAGCGATAGACTGTGACCCCATCCCAATTTCTAACGTAATGTGGATCTCTCCAAAATTGCGTAAAAACATAAGCAACCCCATCACCAAACATTCATTATCCCTTTGGGATAAAGTCAAATTTAAAAAACACCTGCAATCACCGCAAACTCCGCTACTCTCATTTCACAGGAACCCCGCATTTTATCCAGCCTGGATATACCCCAACACATTTAAAGAATGGACTAAAAGAGACTGCACACAAAGATACAAGTTCTTTGACTCTGCATCCTTTATCCCCTTCCCAACATACGATATCCCACAAAGTGAGCTTTTTAGATATTTGCAGATAAAAACTTTTTTCATCCACCTGTAAACCCAACATCTTTGTCCAACAGACCACTTCAGCCTGGTCCGATGAAAACGGTCCGTCGGACATGTTTCCTCAGACATGTTTGATCGTGTGTACAGGGCCTTAGAGCTTTCAGAGAACTAACATTTTAAACTGCGCTGAAAAATACACCTGTGCAAGTAATCCCAGGATTGTAAAAGATAATTTTTTAAGTTGATCTTAGTCAGGGAGGCAACAATAGTCACAGCAGTCCATGCTCTGAGGCCTACAGTGAGATGGGGAACACATTAGAGAGGCTGTTAGGCCGCGTACACACGATCAGACCGGTCCAATGAAACTGGCCTGAAGACCAGTTTCATCGGACCAAATTGATCATGTGTACGGCCCATCGGACCGTTGTCCATCGGACCAAAGTTTTAAAACTTGCTTTAACCACTTGTCCTCTGCCCACCATCAAATGACGGCGGGCGGAGGACTCCATTATCCTGACATCGCGTCATATGACGTGATGACCCTTTAAAGCCGCAGGCGGGCGCACACGCGCCGCCGGCGGCGCGCGCGCACCCGCCGCTCTGCGGGGATCCCGTGCGAGTGACCGGCGGCAACGATTGCCGCCGGGCACACACGATTGCTCAGTAACTGAGCGGGGACGTGGAACTCTGTATGTAAACACAGAGCTCTACGTCCTTTCAGGAAGAGAGGAGATCGATTGTGTCCCTTGTACATAGGGACACAATCAGTCACCTCCCCCAGTCACCCCCCCTCCCCCCACAGTTAGAACACTCATAGGACACACATTTAACCCCTTCCCCGCCCCCTAGTGGTTAACCCCTTCACTGCCAGTCACATTTATACAGTAATCAATGCATATTTATAGCATTGTTCACTGTATAAATGTAAATGGTCCCAAAAATGTCAGAAAAGTGTCCGAAGTGTCCGCCATAACGTTGCAGTCCCAATAAAAAAATCGCAGATCGCCGCCATTAATAGTAAAAAAAAAAAAAAAAAAATGCCATAAACTATCCCCTATTTTGTAAACACTATAAATTTTGCGCAAACCAATCGATAAACGCTTATTGCATTTTTTTTTACCAAAAATATGTAGAAGAATATGTATCGGTCTAAACTGAGGAAAAAAATATATATTTTTATATATTTTTTGGGTTATTTAGTATAGCAAAAAGTAAAAAATATTGCATTTTTTTAAAATTGACGCTCTATTTTTGTTTATAGCGCAAAAAATAAAAACCGCAGAGGTGATTAAATAGCACCAAAAGAAAGCTCTATTTGTGGGAAAAAAAGGACGCCAATTTTGTTTGGGAGCCACGTCGCACGACCGCGCAATTGTCAGTTAAAGCGACGCAGTGCCGGAAGCTTAAATTTTGTCTGGGCAGGAAGGGGGTGTAGGTGCACAGTAGGCAAGTGGTTAAAATCTGTCAGATGGACACCAGTCCGTCGGACCAAAACAATGGTTAGTACACAAAAGCATCGGACCAAAAACCTGCGCATGCTCAGAATCAAGTCGACGCATACTTGGAAGCATTGAACTTTGTTTTGTCAGCACATCATTGTGTTCTACGTCATTGCGTTCTGGCCCTAAGGGAATTTGGACTGATGGTGTGTTGGACTGATGGTGTGTAATCCAAAAGAGGGTGTCTTCCTTTATCTGGGGTTCTTCTAGGCCTAGAAGTAAGCCTCAAGTTCTGCACCTTCCCAAAGACAGCGGGGGCCTGGGTTATCCTAGCTTTATACACTACTACCAAGCGGCCCAACTAGCCACAATAGTAAAATACCACGCTAAACATGTACCACCACTTTGGGTATTGCTTGAAGCGATAGACTGTGACCCCATCCCAATTTCTAACGTAATGTGGATCTCTCCAAAATTGCGTAAAAACATAAGCAACCCCATCACCAAACATTCACTATCCCTTTGGGATAAAGTCAAATTTAAAAAAACACCTGCAATCACCGCAAACTCCGCTACTCTCATTTCACAGGAACCCCGCATTTTATCCAGCCTGGATATACCCCAACACATTTAAAGAATGGACTAAAAGAGACTGCACACAAAGATACAAGTTCTTTGACTCTGCATCCTTTATCCCCTTCCCAACACTCTGTGACACATACGATATCCCACAAAGTGAGCTTTTTAGATATTTGCAGATAAAAAACTTTTTTCAACCACCTGTAAACCCAACATCTTTGTCAACACAACCGTCCATCTTTGAGAGCATCTGCAAAGAGAACCCACACGCCAGAAAAATGATATCCACTTTATACTCTCAACTGCTAACGCAGTCTACTACTGGAAAACTACTATATGTCCGCAAATGGGAGGAGGACCTAGAAACTGAATTGAGCACCGCAGAGTGGAACCAAATCTGGATATAATACCAAAACTGCATCCATAAACATACAAGCTTCAGAAACAAACTACAAAGTGTTATTTAGGCGGTACTTGGTGCCAGCCAGAGTAGCGAAGTATACCCAAAATTGCTCAGGATTATGCTTTAGGGGTTGCTCAAACATTGGCACGTATCTTCATACCTGGTGGTCGTGCTCGGAAATTTACCAATTGGCATATACACTAACGAACGTTAATCTCCCACTAAACCCCAAAACAGCACTGCTTAACTTGAAACCTGACAATTTGTCACATGCACAATTCAAACTGATAAGGCAGCTTTTCACAGCCGCGAAGCAAACCCTAGCAAAAGCTTGGAAATCCCCAAACTTGTCAGTAAGCGAAGTAATAAATAGAACAAATGCAGCAATGACCTATGCCAAGATGTCGGCCATAGAAACAGACATGATCACCAGGTTTGAACAAACATGGAAGCCTTGGATAACACACACAATACGCAATGAATTCAACAATGATGTGATGATGCCATGGTACCCCTGCCATACTTCTAGCCTAACTTCGAGGAAATCCGGCCCAGTCCTGCAGACTCCCCACCCCCAACCTTCCTCCCCTTTCTCCCCCCCCCCTTTTTTTTTCTCTTTTTTTTTTATTTAACTTACTGTTTTCGATATATTGATATACACTTTGTCTAGGAACCTTTAAGATGTTAATATTTCAAGGAAACTCCTTCAGATACTTTGAGGCACGAACACTTTAAGGCCTCGTACACACGATCAAATCTGTCTGCTGGAAACGGTCTGCTAGGCCGTCCCAGCAGACAGATTCGATCGTGTGTACGGCCGAGCCGACGGATTTGGCCACCCGACAGATTTCAAAGCATGCTTTGAAATCTATCGGGTGGGAATCCGTCTGCCCGACATGTCTGCTGGTTAGTACACTTACCAGCAGACATGTCGTCCCGCACCGCCGCCGAATGGATTCGGCGCATGCGCGGAAGTGTTTTACTTCCTGGTGCGGTGACATGGCGGCGTCAACGTCACCGCCACGTCACCAACACGTCAGCGCGCCGTCTGCTGGTGGGGATTTTGGTTTGCTCATGTGTACACGCGAGCAAACCAAAATCCTATCAGACAGATTTGTTCAAATCGGTCGGTCCAACCGATTTGAACAAATAGATTGCCTCGTGTGTACGAGGCCTTAGAGGAAATACTTATACATAACCACAAGACGCCAAGACGACAAAAGAACAAGCAAAAATCCGTCATCCCTCGAGCAATCCTTACCAAACTACTGCGAACTTATTCGGTATCGTTATAGTGTTCTCTCAACTAGAAGGAAATTAGAATGATCATTAAGCGAAGGAATTTCACTTTTTCTCTTTATCTGTAACCCTTTATCTGTAACACTTTTGTTTTATTATACTTGAACAATTGTTATGATGATCTCAAAATAAAATATTTTGACAAGGAAAAAGAGTGGAAAGAGTATTGTTATAGGATTTTTATGTTTGTGATATCCCTACAGCTTTTTCAATAGCTTCAGTATGAGCAATCCACAGATCTGTGTGTGTAGTCGTGGTAAAAAGCCCACATTTAATTAATACATCCTCCGGAATGGAATTTTGAATACATATATTTTTCTTTTTAGTGGAGGTATTAAGGAATTTCTTAAATCATTTTTAAACAAAGCTCCAAGGTTTTGAATACATGACTCAATTGTACATGGCTTTGATTGTTTTTATTTATTATTTATTTGCTTACATATGTGCTCATTCAACTGTCACCACATAACAATTAAGAAGTCAGATATGAACTTTAGCTTATACAGTAAACACATGTGACTTTGTGTTTCTCTACCTGATTTGCCCCCTTAAAAAAAAAAAAAATATGCAAAGTACAGTATATGTGTAACTATATAATGTGCTCTGATTAGACATTGGCAGATTGGTTTTGGCTTTTCTGATGAACATATGGTGGACCATAAGATACATTTCAACACCAGAAGGTGCCTTATGTTGGTAAATATTGAAGCATGGCTTGAAAATAATATGGAAATATTGTAGATTGTAGTTTATCAATTGGTTTGAGGTGTCAATTTTAAAAACTAAAGCTGAATCTAAATGCAATTACAGACTAAAATATATGGGATGGAGATTTTTTTTTTTTTTAGAACTTGTGATAGAATTGATTTATATTTTTTCAGAAATACATAATTAATTATTTATTTGTAATAACTTATAGGCTGCGTACACACGATTGAACATGTCCGCTGAAACTGGTCCGCAGACCAGTTTCAGCGGACATGTTCGATCGTGTGTACGGCCTATCGGACCGTTTTCCAGCAGATAAAAGTTTCCAAACAGGCTTAGAAACCTGTCCTCTGGAAACCTGTCCGTCGGACATGTTCGATGGTCAGTACACAAAATCATCGGACCAAAATCCTGCGCATGCTCAGAATCAAGTCGACACATGCTTGGAAGCATTGAACTTCGTTTTTTCATCAAGTTGTTGTGTTCTAGGTCACCACGTTCTGGTCCGAGGGGATTTTTGTCCGATGGTGTGTACGCACATCAGACCAACAGACCACTTCAGCCTGGTCCGATGAAAACGGTCCGTCGGACATGTTTCCTCAGACATGTTTGATCGTGTGTACAGGGCCTTAGAGCTTTCAGAGAACTAACATTTTAAACTGCGCTGAAAAATACACATGTGCAAGTAATCCCAGGATTGTAAAAGATAATTTTTTAAGTTGATCTTAATCAGGGAGGCAACAATAGTCACAGCAGTCCATGCTCTGAGGCCTACAGTGAGATGGGGAACACATTAGAGAGGCTGTTAGGCCGCGTACACACGATCAGACCGGTCCAATGAAACTGGCCTGAAGACCAGTTTCATCGGACCAAATTGATCATGTGTACGGCCCATCGGATCGTTGTCCATCGGACCAAAGTTTTAAAACTTGCTTTAAAATCTGTCCGATGGACACCAGTCCGTCGGACCAAAACAATGGTTAGTACACAAAAGCATCAGACCAAAAACCCGCGCATGCTCAGAATCAAGTCGACGCATGCTTGGAAGCATTGAACTTTGTTTTGTCAGCACATCATTGTGTTCTACGTCATTGCGTTCTGGCCCTAAGGGAATTTGGACTGATGGTGTGTACGCACCACCAGACCATCAGACCACTTCAGCGGTGGTCCGATGAAAACGGTCCGTCGGACCAGTCTCATCGGTTTGGTCTGATCGTGTGTACGCGGCCTTAAACTGTGAATATAGAATGGCTGTCTATACCAGTGGTGTAACAGTAGCCACGATAGACAAAATGGTTGCTATAAGACCTGGAGTATAAGGGTGGGGGTGGGCATTAAGAATGCTGGTAAACTGAGGTTTCCAGTATTGAAGGACAGAAGTCAGACCTTGGGATTGGTCACTAGAAGCAGATCTCCCCCAGTGCAGTAAAAAAAAAAATCTTATACGTCTTTTCAATATGTATTTATTGACCTCTGAACTTCTGCTACACACTGAAATTACTTGTGTGCCTACAGTAATCATAAATCATTTTTAATGAGCAACAAAACAAACTATGCAATCATACTCAAATAGGGGTTGTGTGGATAATAAAGGGTTCCCCATGTAGAGTAGCCTCCCCATGTTGAGGGCATGAAGCTTTGTACAGTTAAAGCGGAGCTCCAGCCGCAAAAATTTTTTTTTTAAAGTCAGCAGCTACTAACAGTGTAGCTGCTGACTTTAAATAAGGACACTTACCTGTCCTAGGCGCCCGCGCTGATGGGCCCCCACGATGCCGGTCCCGCGATCGCTCCGAGTCCCGCGCCGCCATTCACACTATGGGAAACAGGCAGTGAAGCCGTACGGCTTCACTGCCTGTTTCCTACTGTGCCTGCGCGAGTCTCACGCTGGCTTGTGAATGGGCGCGCTGCTCTCTGAGAACACACACAGTTCCCAGAAAGCAGCGCGCCCCATTCACAAGGAGAAGAAGAAGAAGAAATCAAACCGCGGTGCAGGTGAGGCAGATTACGGACTTCCGCATAGCAACAGCTATTTCGGGTGAGTATTTTTTTTTTTTTTCAGGTTTTTATTTTTTTATTTTTTTAAACAACATGGCAAAATGTTGTTTTCATGGGTGGAGCTCCGCTTTAAGGAGACTGCATGCCTAAATAAATCTGGTATGGTCCAGCACTAGTATGAGAAGAACTGTTTTGCTCAGGAATTATATGGTTTATATATGTTATTTATTATTGGAAGTTATCTAAAATAAAGGAGGCTGCTACGGCCAGTTTTTACTCCAAGTTACAGTGTTGGTCTCATTATTATTAAAGGTTTAAGGGGAGGTATAAACAGTGGGTCTTAGCAGTAAAGGTTATATCTGGGATACCATAGTCATGCATTTTGTGTAGACCCCAATGCATTGTTTTGATTTTTTTTGGCACTGAGTTACCTCTTAAAAAAACATACCAGACCCCTATCTAGCACCAGGTTCTAGTATAGATTTTGGGGGAACCCTACATCATTTCTTCTTTGTTTTTTCCATGCAGTACCCTTAAATATTAATACCAGACCCTGATCCAGGCATGTAGCCTGGGTGAACAGAAAAACGGGGTAATTCCCCCCTAAAATATAAAATACTTCATGCCCTGCAGATGGGTCTCTATTAACCACTTCAATATAGGGAACTTTTACCCCTTCCTGCCCAGGCCAATTTGAATTTTTCAGCACTGTCACACTTTAAATGAAAATTACGTGGTCATGCAACACTTTACCCAAACAAATTTGTTATGATTTTGTTCACATAAATAGAGCTTTTGGCGCAAGTTAATCACCACTGGAATTTATTTTTTTTGCTAAATAAATTAAAAAAGTCATACTATATATATATATATATATATATATATATATATATATATATATATATATATATATATATATATATATATATATATATATTTAGCACTTTAGGGATGCGCGCTCCAGAGTATAGCGCGCACCCCTAAAGCAGACCCTATTCCTGTGGAAAAAAAGATTTGTGTACTTACAGTTTTGGTGTCTTGCACGGCGTCCATCGCTGGCCTCGTCGGGTCCGGCGTCCGCCTGCAGCTTCGGGTGTCCTCTTTCGTCGGGTCCGGCGTCCTTCAGCGGCTTAGGGTGTCCTCTTCGTCTGGTCCGGCGTCCATCTGGGGCTTCGGGTGTCCTCTTCGTCGGGTCCGGTGTCCTTCAGCGGTGTCCTCCCCGCTCGATCCCCGCTTTCCCGCGCCGAGTTTGAATACTGCGCCGACATATACCGAGCGCAGTACACTCATGTATAGTCAGGCAGGCTCGGCTACTCTCGCGCTCACATCCTGTACATCCAGGACGTGAGCGCGAGAGGAGCCGAGCCTGCCCGACTATACACGAGTGTACTGCGCTCGGTATATGTCGGCGCAGTATTCAAACTCGGCGCGGGAAAGCGGGTATCGGCGTATATCGCGCACCCACGATCTTGCCACGATATTCAGGGCAAAAAAGTGCGCGGTATACGCCGATAAATACGGTAATATTTCTTCATGAATTTAGGCCAACATGTATTCTGCTACAATTCTTTAATGAAAATACCCCAAATCAGTGTATATTATTTGGTCTGTAGAAAGTTACCAAGTCCAGATGGTATATATCTACAAATTGATCAGTCTAGGTGTACTGATGGCCTATCTAAATTCTTGAGGCCCAAAAATGTCAGTACAGTACAGATATCCCCCAAATGACCCCTTTTTGAAAAATATACAGTCTAGGGTATTTAGTAAAAGGCATAGTGAGTTTTTTGAAGTTGTAATTTTTTGTTATACGTTTTTGGAAAATTAAGAAACTAAATTTTTCTTCTACACACTGTCACCAGTGCAGTACAATATTATCATATAACGGTTATGGCAATGATCAGGGACACTGACTGTTGACAGTACAAAATAAATAAAAATAAATATTAAAAAAAAAAATTCAATTTTTTTTTTTTATTATATGTTTTAACACACTTTGACCAGAGCAATATCATTTTACCATAGTAGTGTAGTGATCAGTATTTTTATTTATTATTTACACATTATGTTTGCATATAGCAGTGCATTACATTGCTATATGCAAGCATTTTACTGAATGAAATCAATACATGCAGCATGTTTTGTTGTGATTAGCTGTGATTGGTCAGAGATAATCACATGGTACAGATGGGCGGTGATTGGCCCAGTCTGTACCATGTGAACACATTGAACAATTACAGCTAGCATCATAATTGTATACAATGGATGGCCTGAAAGGAACCCATTCATTGCTTACAACTGTCATGCGACCTTCTGTGATTGGTTACAGTGCTCACATGGTATTGGCAGCGGGCTCATACAGTGATCAGTCATGGGCTGTGTGCAGTGGATGCATCCGGTGACAGATCGTGCTGCTGCGCAGCCCCTCAGCTGCAGAATGTCATATGATATCCGCCCAGATCCAAGAGAGTTCCACCGGCATCATTTTGCCATAGGCCAAGCGAGAACCGGTTAAGATCCAAACCATGACTTATCCTAAATATGGATCTGTTATGAATTTTATGAGAGACCCTATGAAACATAACTAGAAAAAAAAAACATGAAAATCTCTACCAGACCATTATTCAGGCATGCATCCTGACTGAAAAGGAAAAAGAGAGACAGTGCGCATGCACCTACCCAAACCATACCAGACCACTTGATCTAATGCTTGACAGGGGCAGAAACCCTGGCTAGACAATATTTCCCATGTTGATTGAGACAACAACCTCATTCCTATATCCCTGGCTCAGTTGGGGGAATTTGAAGGTGAGAACTTACTAGAATATGAATCACCAGATATCCTCCCCCCTGCATAAATGTGTGCAGGGTACATAGTACCCCTTAGTAACTCATTCTGAAAAAAATGTAAACAGTAAATAAGTCACATTTACCCACAAAAAAAAATGCCGGGAAACATTTGTTGGTTAAAAAAAAAAAATGGCAGACATTCTACCCATGTGTGCTGGAAAACCAGTGGTGAATGACTCCTGATCAGTGCTCTTAGACACTGGCAGAGAGTGCTGATCAGAGTGTTCTGGTGGGTGGGCCATCCCCCTGTCAAAACACAATAGCTCAGCGGGGTAGATTGCTGGACTAACCTAGCATGGTTAGTACAGTGTCTCCAACCAGAGCTGTCAGTTTTTTTCCGTGCAACTCAGAAAAAAAAACTGTTATTGTGTTTAATTGTGCTTAAGTATTAAGCAGAATAATACTCACATCATTCCAACAGCAGACAGTTCTCTCTTTTGTTCCCAGTTCATGGGTGGTTCCGTGTCGTCATTGTTAATAATATAATACAGGATTTATATAGCATCAACAGTTTACGTAACGCTTTACAATATAAAAGGGAGACAATACAGTTACATTACAATAAAATACAAGAGGCTTAAGAGGGCCCTGCTCAGAAGAGCTTACAATCTAATAGGGTAGGGCAGGTGGTGCAAAAGGTTGTAACTGTGGGGAATGAGCTGAGGGAAGTGGTAAAAGATTAGTTGGGGACATGATAGGATTCCCTGAAGAGGTGAGTTTTCAGGCATCACCTGAAGGTAGCAAGAGTAGGGGATAGCCGGACAGGTTGAGGTAGTGAGTTCCAGAGGATGGGAGAGGCTCTGAAGAAATCCTAGAGACGAGCATGGGAGGAGGAGATGAGAGAACTTGACAGTAGGAGGTCTAGAGAAGAGCAGAGAGGACGGTTTAAGATATGTTTGGAGACAAGATTGGTGATGTAGCTTGGGGCAGAGTTGTGGATGGCTTTGTAAGTTGTGGTTAGTATTCTGAATTTAATTTGCTGGGTGATCGGGAGCCAGTGCAGGGATTGGAGAAGAGTTTGTCAGACACTGAGCAGTTGGTAAGGTGGATAAGTCTGGCAGCAGCATTCATGATAGACCGAAGAGAGGATATTCTATAGAGAGGCAGGCCAATAAGAAGGGAGTTGCAATAGTCAAGGCAAGAGATGAATGAAGAATTTGGTGGTTTCATTTGTTAAAAAGGGGTGAATTTTAGAGATGTTGCGGAGGTGAATTCTACAGACTTTTGACAATGATTGGACTGTACAATTCAAGAGCACTTGTCTTTCATTGTATATGATAATGTTAAAGGCGAGACTGCAAGATTGGTGAAGGGGAATCGTTTTGTGACATAGACTGCATGGTGGATATTTGCCATCTGGGTAGAGGGACACATTTATTTGTTGACTGGATTTCAGCTTTACAATTTTGTTTACCGTCTTGCTGTAAGACAGTGGTTCTCAACCTTATAGTGCCGTGACCCCTTGATATATTTTCCCAAGTCTTGGGGACCCCTAACAGTAAAATTATTTTCATAGAGTGGGTTGAAAGTGAAATAGAACTACTAAAGACTCTGATTAATTAATTAATTTATCTCCTAACAAACTCAGGGAAGGCTGGCATTGTCCTACTGCAATAAAGAAAAAGACCAGGATGGTTCTCAGTGGAGGGAAAAAAAAGGAATGAATGGCTGGAGCCCAGCCAGCTTCTGTTTTATTAAACAATACAAATTCTTCTCATTGGTTGATGTGATACAGATACACACCCTCACATGATAAAAACACACCCAGTTCCCTCCCATCCAACCACTGACACACCCCACATACTCCCTCATCCACGCCCCCCTAAGAGCACATGTCTTGTTCCTTTGTTTAAAGTTTCTTATAAGGGGTTTCCCACACAAAACCTTATTCAGTTTCCAAGGGTCTGACGTATAACATGGAACAGTCCAACACAGCTTCTCTTGACCAAAGATTCCTTCAATGATTGCAACCCCTACAAGGCAATATCTACGTGGCTCTTATTCATAACACAAAAATATTAATTTTCCATATTCACATCCATCACAAAAGCACCCAAGGCAAGACAAGTAATTTGCGCCCCTAACCTGTGGACATTTAGCGCTCCCTGATTGCCTTCCACTCGTACAATATTAAATCCCCTTATAGTACATTTTCGGATGTACCACTCTTTCTCTTTGCTCTCCTTTCTTTCCCTTTCACTTCTCTCAATCCTAATTCCTTGTTTTTTCCCCATCCCTCCCTCTGACTGTCTTCCTTGCTCTCTCTTTTTTCCCTTTCTCTCCTCTATTCTTTGTTCCTCCCCTCTTATCTATCTCCCTTCCTGGGAGAACAGTGCAGGCTTCAGGAACAGCTCAGGATTTGGTGACCCCTGGCAAATCATCATTTGACCCCCAGGTTGAGAACCACTGCTGTAAGAGATGAATAAATAGTAATAGTTGCTGAGACAGTGCTGAGACATTTACCATTAACATCTGCTTTCCTGGCTTCTTCCAGTGAACAAACACATTATTAAAGTCTTGGTATTTATCACGTGGCCTCTGCAAAATCAGGAGAATCAATGTTTATGCAGAGCAGAGATTTGATCTGCACAAATTCCAATCCTTTAGCCCAGTGGACAGAGACCAAATTAACAATTCCTCTGCATTGTTTTTATCTACCTGGTGAAGGAAATGAAAAGCAACATTTTCTCAAGCATAGCTAACTATTTCACTTCCTCTATCACTAATTATTTATCTCTGGCAAAAAGTTTCAGCTTAGTTCTGGTCTAACTAACTTTAACTAAATGTCACACATAAAGTGTCTAGTAATTAAAGAATATCACACACAGAATTTTCCCATGATCTGTGATTCGATTTTTTCTTCAAACCGTAGCATTGTGAAACAGAACTATTGCTAAATATAGGCTTACAATGAAATTATTAGAGCTTAAACTCCAGGTAGGTGTGAAAGACAAAATGTAATGCAGCTCTGTAATCCTTAACCTCCCTGGCGGTATGATTCTTTCCGATTTTAGGTGCTGAAAGCGGTACCATTATTTTCAAGGAAATTTGGCATTTTATACTGACCAAACAAGAGTCTGGGTATGATTTTTTTTTTTTTATTAAAAATTATAATATAATAAATAATTATAAATAATTATAACAAATAATATTATAATTATAGTAAAAAATATTCAATAATGTAATCAAATCAAAATCACTGAAATTTGCTCAGTTGCAGAATTTTCGCTGTCATTATATTTTTTTTGACAAATTTCCCCACAAATCGCTATCGCTAAATTCTGCAAGTGATTCTGATTTATTATCGCTGTTTTTTAGCTGCTCTAAAACAATTTTTGACATAAAGGGACACTTTTGGTTGCTATGGGCAATCTACAGTTTGCAGGGAGAAAGAACCGTTTTTATTATATAAAAGATCATGTAGGGCACAGAGCAGACCACTAGGGACAAGGGGGGTGTGTATTTTTTACATACAGCACTGTAATCTGTACTGTAGAAATTAGAGGAGAGGGAAAGCTGTACAAAGAGCCAATTAGATATGGTGCAGTTCAATGGGCATTCTGATAGGATAAGAGAGCTGAGTGATAGAGATATGAGTTTGACAATGTGCTGCTTTAACTTTTAGTGCTAAGTCTTAAGCCATGTACACACGGCCAGGATTCTCGTCAGGAAAAAAACATTGTTTTTCTTGACGAGATACCTGGCAAGATTTTCTTGCCCGCCGAATGTACAGACGTACGATTCAAAAGAACCGCTGTTCTTTTAAATGTCACGAATGACGAGTATGACAAATATGCGCTCGTCACATTCGATGCCATCGCCGACATCTTGCTTCGCCCTACCTTTGCCTTGGAAGCTACCGTGCATGTGTCAAAGTCATTTTGAGCATGCGCAGGTTTCAATGGAGGCAGGTAAATATACAGGCGCTCAGGTTTCTCGTCAGGAAAGCACTGTCGAGTATCACGACGAGAAAATAGAAAATATTTTTTTATCGTCTAGATTCTGGGCAGTTTTCTCAACGAGAAACCTCAAAGCCTCATATACACGCACAATTTACTTTGCAAGAAAGCTTTGCCAGCAGTTTTCTTGGCGAGAAAACTGTGCATGTGTACAAGGCTAAAGACTTAAGAGAAAGTGAAACTACAGCAGAACAAGATCAGACCCTCTCCCCTGACTGGCAGGATTTTATGACAGAGCTGTGTAAATCTCAGACAGAATGAGCATATTTAGAAACAGCTCTTCTATTTTTATTTCATCTGTGTATATAGCTGTTTGTCTGGGGCGCAGTTTTAAATATTATGTTTGTACTACATAGTTGGTAAAATATAGATAATTATATTAAATGACCCAATTTTAACCAGTTTCTGACCGGCTCAATCAGATAAACTGCTGCAGAATGGCTCTCCTGTGCGAAATCCAGTATGGGTACGTCCTCCCCTTAAGTGGCTACACACACTGCGGGGGACCCGATGCATGTGGCCAGCTGTTACAATCGCCACAGGCCACGCGCAATCGCGTGCACAAGCGCCAGTATGGGGATTTGTGTGTGTAGACACAAATTCCTGTCCTGTCAGGGCAGAGGAGACATATTGTTTGTTTCTACTAAATAGAAACAATGATATGTCTCCTCCCCTAGTAAGTCATATCTCCATACAGTTAGAACACACATTTAACCCCTTGATCGCCCCCTAGTGTTAACCCCTTCCCTGGCAGTGACCAAAGCACCAAAAATAAGCGTCCAATCTGTTCATCGCAATGTCGCAGTACCACTAAAAATCTGCAGATCACTGCTATTACTATTTAACAAAAAAAAGTGCCATAAATCTTTCCCATAATTTGTAGAAGCAATCAATTTACGCTTATCGCAGTTTTCTTTACCAGAAATATGTAGAAGTATATATATATTGGCCTAAACTGGTAAAGAAATTTGTTTCTTTTTTTTTTTTAAACTTTGGGGATATTCATTATAGCAAAAAGTAAAAAACTTATTTGTTTCTTTAAATCAACGCTCTTTTTTTGTTTATAGCGCAAACAATTTAAACCGCAGAGGTGATCAAATACCACCAAAAGAAAGCCCTATTTGTGGGAAAAAAAGGATGCACATTTTGTTTGGGTACAGCGTTGCATGACCGCACAATTGTCAGTTAAGGCGATGCAGTGCCAAATTAAAAAAGGGCTCTGGTGAGGAAGAGGTAAAATCTTTTGGAGCTGAAGTAGTTAAACAAACACTATTTTACAGTATTGTTATTTTAAACACCAGGCAATCAGCTAAATATACGGTTGAAATGCTTGACATGATTTTTTAATACAACAGATGATGAAATCAATTCAGCTTATAATTCAAATGCCACTACCAGACAGCACAGTAAAGTTGTACACCCTTATGTAGACCTCACAGAAGTTGGCTCTATGGGCTGGTTCAAAACCTTCTCCAGCATATGACCCTGTTTATGTTTGACTGTCAACATTGTGCACAGCAAAAAAAGCCCTGATTGGCTCATATGGCTCCCATCCCAGTCTGAGTGCTGTTGTGCAGAGGAAAGCTGAATTTCTATTCTTCTAAATATTTCCTTAAAGTTTACTTAAGCCCCGTACACACGGCCGAGGTTCTCGGCAGAAACCAGCGAGAACCTTGCTGGGAGCCGCATTTTGCCGAGAACCTCGGCCGTGTGTATGCTCTCGGCGAGCCCCGCCCGTCGGGAAACCCGTTGAGCAAATAGAGAACAGGTTCTCTATTTGCTCGACGGCCCGTCGGGATGAATAGGTGGTTGCCTTTCCCAACGGGCAGGTCGCCGATTCTGACGGTCGGCAGAGAACCTCGACGGGCGGAACGATGTGTTCCGCCCGGCGAGTTTCTCTGCCGTGTGTACGGGGCTTGAAAGTTGATCTGTGGAAAAGGATACCTTTCACAAATACGCGCATTCCAAATATGTAATTATAATTATCTAAAGAGTGGACGAACCTTTGAATATTTATGCAGGAGAATAAAAAAATCTCAGTTTGTGTTTTTATTACTAGTTAATTCGTCATTAATTAAGACATATTCTAGGTGTGTATGCTAGGAAAACATGCCCTGTAAGAAACATGTAGTTTAGCTGCCTGTCACCGACCAGTAACAAGCAAGCAACTGGGGGAAATCAAAGTGAAGTCAGATCATCTGAATTGAAAACTTCTTCTTGATGAATTGATTAAAAAAGTATTCAAGCCACTTGATCAAAATAAAAGCCAAACATTTATTTTTTGGGCCTTGGTACATTTTATTGGAGTGCAGCATAATCTTTAGTTTATTTTTTCTTTTTATGAAAAAATTAGCATTTCACTTTTTTGCCGCATACACACGATCGGTCAAACCAATGAGAACGGTCTGATGGACCGTTTTCATCAGACCAAACCGATCGTGTGTGGGCCCCATCGGTTATTTATCCATCAGTTAAAAAAATTCAAACTTGTTTTAAAATTAACCGCTGGATACCTAACCTATAGTAAAAAAACAATCGTCTGTAGGCACGTCCATCGGTTAAAAACCCACGCATGGGGGGGCGCATGCGCGGCGCGACGCTGATGGGAAGTGCCTAGTCACATCTCCTCCACACCCGGACACATTGCGGCCGTTTCCCCGGGGCTATAACGCTCGTTTTTCGCCCAAAATCATCAGCACCCCTGCGGGAATACGGGGTGCATGCCTGGCACCAACAAGAAGAAAAAACGGAGCCAGCATCGCTCACTGACAAACTTTCTTCTTACAATGGAGCAGAGAACAGGGAAGACCCAAAATGGCGCCTGCAGCAGCATGTGGGGAGAGGATGCAATCATCTCACACCCTCCCGAAGACCTGGAAAATTGTGAGTACAACTCCCCCCTCTCCAAGGCTGACCTAGATGAAAGTCTCACAGCAGTCTTTAACAAACTTGTGGACAAAATAGAAAAAGAAGTGCATAAATCTACTGCTGCACTGTCCCAGGAAATTGCTAGCATAGGAGGCCGCACTGACCTCCTAGAAACAAAGCATGATGAACTCTCCCTAGCACACAATGACTTGAGGAAAGACTATGAGAACCTGGCCGATAATTTTGCTTTCATGCAAGCCCAATTAGAAGATTTGGACAACAGAAATCGCCGCCAAAATATTAGATTGCGCGGTATACCGGAATCTACTACTGATTTACTACCAGCTGTGTCCCAGATTTTTCATGGTCTCCTGCCAGAGAAACCATTATCCGCTTTTGCCTGTGACAGAATCCACAGGGCCCTCCGCCCCAAACCCCCCCTGAAAACCCCCCCAGGGACATCATCATGTGCATGAAGGATTTTCTGGTGAAGGAAGACATCATGCGTGCTTCCAGAAACAGCCCCAACATCTCCTTTGAGGGAAAACGCATACAAATCTTCCCTGACATCTCCCCAGCCACATTAGACAGAAGGCGCAGGATGAAAGAGGTCACCTCTGTCCTACAATCAGCCAGAATAAGATACAAATGGGGATTTCCCTTTAAGCTGACTGTACCTCACAACGGATCCACCTATACGGTCTACAAGGTAAAGAGCTGCTAATTAAGTTGGGTCTATTGCCTAACGAACCTCACCCACGGTTCCCAGCTACCCCAAGACCCTCACCTATTTGGTCCACTCCTTCCAACAGGCGCAGCCAGAGAGACCAGAGGAGATTATTCAACCATCAGTGAAATCACCCCATGTAAACTTTCAAATGGTTCACTAAGCTACTGCACTATCCCTCCTGAAGATTGCTGCATTCCGGAACTTAATCCCTTGCTTCTAGAACGCCCAACACTACAGGTTCCAGAGTGTTCCAATACAACTAAATCATTCAGATTCTACAGGAAAAGCAAGAAGCTCTTTTGAACTAACTATTTCTATCCAGATTTATTACACGAGATTCACACTTCCTCCACTAGAGGTCCCCCCTCCCCTGCTGGAAAGTCTCTAACACATTAAATTGTTTCACACATCTAGCTCATGGGCTCCTGTAGCAAACAACTTAATACACAGTGCTCTCTGCACTGAACAAGCCACTACTGTATAGCTGATTTATTTACTATCATCTCATTCTGCCATATGCTATGCTACTTAGAGCAATCTCATGCTACAGCTCTGTTTATCCCCTGCACTAAAAGAGAACTATCCTGAACTTCCTACATTTTAATCCCTAGATGCTGCACAGGACTGCCTCAAGTTTCTCTTGATCTCCCCCCTCCCTATTGAGATGTTTGTGACTTAAATCACAGTATCACATCCCTCTCTTGCTTTCAATCCATTCAATACTATGTTGTGGTCGGTTATGCTGGCCCTGTTCTCTAATTTTTGAATGTTATATATTATTACATTATTGTTTTAAGCTGCCATGCACTTATATGATGCTTTTATACAGTTTAGCATGTCCTTTTGTCCGGGTGTGTCCGCCGCAGTTAGTTTGACCCCACTCCTGCCTCGATCTATATCTAGACCACCACTATGATGGTCTGGCTAGATCTGACGCAGGATAAGGATAATTTTTCTTTATCCTATATGTTCTTTTTTGTTTCTCTTTTATTTTTTATGTTTGATCGGTTTAATACCAGAACAAATGGGTTATTACCCTTTTTGCAAAGTCTGGTTTATATCAGGAGTACTATCTCCTGCATTTTTGCACGGAAAAAATTATATTTGTTTTGCACAGGCATAGTGTATATGTATTCTTGTTATTTTTCACTCATAGATATACATAACCAATATATCTTATATTTCTACCCTACTTGTAGACTGCCATATGGGGCGGAGATACTGACTCCATGCAGTTACTTCGCGTGGCTTCGGTGTTTCCTGCTCTGTAAAGGTAAACCACACACAGGCGACATCTTTATGATTAGATTTGTTACCCCTCTATGTTATCAGCTTTTATATATTTCTGCTGTTCAGTTGATAGACTGTTATGATTCTAACCATGGGTCTTAATATCATATCTCACAACACTAATGGGTTTAACTCACCCAATAAACGTAAAAAAGCCTTTCAACAATACAAAAAACTGGGCGCAGACATTATCCTGCTCCAGGAGACTCACTTTGCATCCGCTAACCACCCTAAATTCCTCCACAAATCCTATAACCAAGTGTACTATACCACCTTTGACAATAAAACTAAGGGGGTCGCCATTCTTATTCGTAACACGATCATCTTTGATGTTCATCATATATTTAAGGACCCAGAGAGCAGATATATCATACTCAAGGGTATCATCAACAATAGGGAAATCACCATAGCCTCGGTTTACGCCCCAAATGACACCCACACTTCCTTTTTTCTTAAATTCTTTGAAACATTGGACAAATACCACTCACCCCACATATTGATCGGTGGGGATTTTAACTTAGCTGCCCACCCAATCCTTGATAGAAGTTCCATATCCCCCCATACAAAATCCTTTTCTAAGACCATAAACCGTCTAATCAATAAGGCACAATTATTAGATACATGGAGAGCTCATAACACGGGTATTAAAGCCTATACCCACTACTCCCACCCACATGACTGCTATGCTAGACTTGACTATGTGCTGTCTACCCCTATCCTACTTGCCAACTCCACTCAGGCACAGATTCACCCCTGCCCATGGTCGGACCATGATATCTGCACATTCACTACATCCTACATAGGACTAACCCCCTCTCCTCATAACTGGCGTCTCAATGACTCCTTACTAACAAACCCTGCTAGCAACTCTACTATTTCCTCACACATAGAAAACTATTTCACAGACAATATTAATGAGGAAACTCCACCCACCTCCATATGGGTCGCCCACAAAGCAGTTCTAAGAGGCCACATCATTAGCTTAGCTGCATCCAAAAATAGAGAACGACAGGCTGACATCAGACACCTCACCAATGAACTCCACCATCTTTACATTAAACTACATCATGCAGTTGATCCTGCCATTACCCAACAAATACAAGAAAAACGCAAATCCCTAGATACCCTCCTCTCCGCTAATGTCGAGAAATCCCTCAGGTTCTCTAGAGCCAAATATATGCTACACTGCAACTCCCACTCAGCAATGTTTGCAAGGAAACTTAAGCAAGACAGTAACCCTACGCATACATACAAACTTAGAAATAATAAGGGCAACCTAGTTTCCCATCCACAGGAAGTTATGGAAATTTTTACCTCCTTTTATCAAAACCTCATGTCAAATCCCAACACCCCCCCAAATGAAGCTGCTAAATCTTGGCTGGACAACCTCAATCTCCCCTCCCTCAATCACGAACATTTAAACTCTCTTAACGCACCTTGTACAACTGAGGAAATCACACACATTATCAAATCACTCAAAACCTCCACTGCTCCAGGCCCTGATGGGTACTCATCCTTATACTACAAAAAATATGCCCCCCTCCTTGCCCCCCATTTGAAGAACCTCTTTAATCACATCCTAGAAGGCAATTCCTTTCCAAGAGAAATGCTATTAGCTAATCTCTCCTTAATCCCCAAACCCAACAAAGACCATTCACTCCCCCAAAATTTCCGCCCCATTTCAGTCCTGAACAACGATCTTAAGATCTTTGGCAGGATTCTTGCAGACAGACTCGCCAAAGTCATCTCCCCTCTAGTTCACATTGACCAATCTGGTTTCATACCCAACAGACAGATCACAGATAACATCAGGCTTGTCACCAATATTATC
Organism: Rana kukunoris; assembly: GCA_029574335.1. Taxonomy (NCBI): domain Eukaryota; kingdom Metazoa; phylum Chordata; class Amphibia; order Anura; family Ranidae; genus Rana; species Rana kukunoris. The sequence continues at coordinate 442,856,575 of CM056050.1, forward strand.
CAGGATGCTAACCTCCACTCATGCCAAACCTGTCTTCTCAGCCTTGACATTCACAAGGCGTTTGACAGTGTCAGCTGGTCGTACTTGAATTACTTGCTCCCCAAATTTGGAGTCTCTGGAGCATTTTTGCAGGGTTTCAACGCTCTATACAACTCTCCACAGACTCGCATCCGCTTACCTGGTGTCAACTCTGATTTTTTTACACTAGGTAGAGGTACCAGACAGGGATGCCCCCTGTCTCCACTCCTCTTCGCTTTAGCCATAGAACCCTTAGCCCAGGCTATCAGAGCCAACCCAGATATAAGAGGATATACCAAGAATCATCAGGAATACAAGATTAGCTTATATGCTGACGATGCACTACTATACATTACCAACCCCCATACCTCCCTCCCCGTACTTCTCAAACAACTAGCACTTTTCCATGGGGTCTCAGGACTTAAAATTAACTTAAGCAAATGCTCCGCACTACCCATTAACATCCCCTCAGCGGAACTTAGCCTTCTTCAGTCCAACTTCCCCTTCACGTGGATCTCCTCCTCATTTACATACCTTGGTGTTAATATCACTCCTCTTTACAACGGCTTATATAAGGCTAACTACATTCCACTACTAGCCCGCATTTCCTCTCTCCTGAAAACCTGGTCCTCCTATCACATTTCCTTTTTAGGCAGAGTTTGTGCAATCAAGATGAACATCCTCCCCAAACTCTTATATTACTTCCGCTCCACTCCAATCAACATCCCTAAAACCAAACTCGAGGCTCTCCAAAGACAAATTAATAAATTCATTTGGGCTGACAAAAGACCACGATATAGCTACACCCTACAATATAAATCACAATCTAAGGGCGGTCTGGGACTCCCCAACATATGGAAATATTTTTTAGCCGCACGCCTATCACAAATCTCCCAATGGTTCTCCCCAAATAAAAACATTCCATGGATGAGCTTTGAGACCTCATCTATATATCCACTGCACCTACAAGGGATACTTTGGTCTAAATACATCCTTTATAAAGACCTCATCAAACGTAACATTATAGTGGCCCATGCATTCAAGCTCTGGCAAAATATTAACGACACTTTCTCACTAGCTTCAGCAACCTCCTCACTCACATCATTCCTAGGCGATCCCAGACTACCTCTTGCATACAAAGACAGACATTCTGTCTCTGCCTGGATAGACCTTGGACTGACTTCCTTGGGCTCACTACAATCTAAATGGAACTTTAGAAGCTTTGAATCCCTTCAAAGGGACTTTAATCTCCCCTCCTCAGAGATTGAGAGATTCCATTTAATCAAATCATTTTTTCAGACACATTTCTCACTCTCCACGAGTCCATCTATGACAGTCTTTGAGAGAATATGCAAATCCTAATCCAGGGACAGAGGAATGATATCTAGGCTATACAACAACCTCAATGATTTCTCGGCCTCTGAAAAAACCCAACCCATGCTACGCTGGGAATCAGACTTAGGTATTGACCTCCCCCCAGATACATGGTTTGCTATGTCCGAAAACCTCAGGAAAAGTAACAAAGCAGTCTCCTTTAGGGAAACCCCAACAAAATTATTCACAAGATGGTACCTAACCCCATCCAAAATCCATACCTTTTATCCGACAGTTTCTCCTGACTGCTTCAGAGGCTGCCAAGCTGAAGGTACGCTACTTCACATTTTCTGGAGCTGCCCACGTCTATCACAGATCTGGCTAGAGGTAGCTCGTAGATTCGAGAACTCCTCTAAACATAAGGTCTCCCTCACCCCATTAATCTGTCTACTCTATGGAGATGTCCCAGACATCCCTCCCCCATGCTCCAGACTCCTCCATTCACTATGTAGCTCGGTGCAATGGATGATCGCACTTAACTGGAGATCTGGGGAGGTAATATGGTCACAGGTGCTTGACAGGATGGAACTGTTGAAACTATCAGAGAGAATATATCACACAATTAATGACAGCCTGCATATTTTTGATGCCAAATGGTCATATTGGTAGTTCACTAATTGAGGTTCCCATTTGCTTATATACGCATTGAATTATAGTGATGTATTACTGACTTTATCCTCTACCCACTCAGGGACCACTCACCATGACCTGCCTTACGTGTTACTAACTCACTGTTATGCCTATGAAAAGTGTTATGTTTTTTATACCTATGCTTGTATTCCAATTTATACTTCTTAATAAACTTTTGTAAACAATAAAAAACCCACGCATGCTCAGAATCAAGTCGACGCATGCTTGGAAGCATTGAACTTCATTTTTTTCAGCACGTCATCGTGTTTTACGTCACCGCGTTCTGACAAATTCGTTTTTTTAACTGATGGTGTGTAGGCACGACTGACCATCAGTCAGCTTCATCGGTTAACTGATGGAAAAATCCATCAGACCGTTCTCATCGGTTTGACTGATCGTGTGTACAGGGCATTAGAATCACTTAACTTTTTGTGTTAAGAGATAAGTTCAGCTTTCATAACATGTTACACAGATATTCAGGGTTATGAATGTACAGACCCCCATGCCCCCTGTGACAGCATGTCTGGTACCACAATTCAAAAAAGAAAAAAAATGCCCCTCTCACATTATCAATTTTGTTCTGTTTTGAAGAAATGTTTACTACATATGGGTCTAGGCCATCTTCAAATCTCTTTCCACTCTTTTCGAATAGGTGCTGCTACTACTGAAGCTAATATGGGTTTGTCTGAAACAGTGATTAAGGGTATAGGTACTGTAGGTGGAATTAGAATTGTTACCAAATATATGTCCGTCCTAATTTTCTATTTTGAATTCCAGGTTTTATATGTCATGTGTAGGGTTGAGCGAACCAGAACTGTAAAGTTCAGGTTCGGTACGGACTTTGGTTTTTTTTTGTTAAAGGGGTCTTCCAGATTCTGATAAGCCCCCTGCCCGCATACCCCCACAACCACCGGGCAAGGGTTGTGGGGATGAGACCCTTGTCCCAATCAACATGGGGACAATGTGCTTTGGGGGGCACCCCAAAGCACCCTCCCAATGTTGAGGGCATGTGGCCTGGTGCGGTTCAGGAGAGGGGGGCGCACTCTGTCCCCCCCTCTTTTCTGCGGCCGGAAAGGTCAACGTGCTCGGATAATGGGAACTGGTGTGGATTAAATTGACGGCGGGGTTCCCCTTAATATCCATAAAAGACCTAAAGGGTCTGGTTATTGAATTTGGGGGAACCCCCGTGCAATTTTTTTTTTTTTACTAAAAGTCCGTGTCCCATCGACTTCAATGGGGTTCGGAGTCCGAGTTCGGGTTCGGGTTCCCGAACCCGAACTTTTTTTTTAAAGTTCGGGTCCGGGTCCGAACCCGAATATCCAGGTGTCCGCTCAACTCTAGTCATGTGTGAATCATCTGCCATTTCTAACTATTTGGGCTTATCAGTGCATGATTCGAATTTGGGTTTTCCTCCAGATAGTTAGTTTTGGTGGTATGGGTTGTGTGGTATTTTATATGGTTCTTGGCCTCAACCTCAGATTGTTATTTTTGCATATTTCAGGGAATGATAGGCAGTAGACACACTTTGCATATCATTTCACAATTGAAATTAGATTTTCTACAGCTTAATTCCATTTTGCCTGGTACTGTGCTCATTTTTTCTGACATTTTCCCTAGCTTCCCTATAATTAACCAGGCTATTGCCAAGTTTATACCTTCCATTAATAGTTTTTCTTACCACCATGTGGATCTTGAGGGTGGTTTTCCAGGATTATACAGGTCTGATGCAGTTAATTTATCTGATGTACAGTAGCTTTAGATAATTTTTATTTAAATCTGCAAAATTGTATTGAATTGGCCGTTGTGTGGGTGGGGTGTCCGGCTCATTAGTGAATGAGCCTTGGCGTCTGTGATAGTTATATATGTCCCAAATGCTCATACGTCCATACAAGAATGGAATTGTGTGTATAGCTCGAGCCGTTATGGCTGAGTTATTATATTGTAGTAAAAGTATATTTGGTGAGTTGGTATACCTGATATGAAACTGGCTATTTATATGTGAAAGTTGTTGTGGCTCCCAATAAAGACAATTTTATAAAAGCAAATTTTTTGCCTGAAAAAAGATTTGAATTTATTTAATTAAACAAAAAAAAAGGCAAACGTATCCCTTAAGAATGGTCACGCAAGTTCCCTATAGATATTAGCACAAGATATTCTTTCCCTTGAGGTTTTTCCTATTTCAAAAATACAGAATGTTTCATCCTGTTGGTTTTTATATTTGTACACTTTTGTCAAGGGTTAGCAGACAGAAATATAAGCAAATATAAAAACTATTGATCTTTTATCACTCCACTTCTATTTTTTTTTTTTTTTCAATGTTTTATAGTTTTTTTTTCCAGTGACCAGCAAGAAAGCAAATGAGAACATAAATAAAGACAGACTATCGATTAGACAATACACTTTTACTGTACATGCATATACACTTAAAATGGTAGTAAACTCCCCTTGTTGTCTTGCACCTACAGGTAAGCCTATAATAAGGCTTACCTGTAGGTACAGTAAATATTTCCATAAAGTTCACCATTTAGGAGACATTTATTTTAGTAGCAGCCAGTGATGTCATCATACTGCCCATTAAGAGAGAGTTGCTGTAGAGTGATGTCGACACAGCTTGGCCATTAAAAACACACAATATAAAAATCAGAAGAGAAAATTTGTAAGACGAGCTGTCTGCGGATTTTCGGATCGTTAGTATGGTGCTTTTGACAGACAATTTGACTTTTAGATCAAACAAAAGCTGGATGTGCAGGCTATATCAATTTTTGTCTGGTGTGAACTCAAAGTCTGATTTTTGGATAGTCAGTACAGAAAATGGCACACAAAAGCCGAGAGTACAAACACGGATGAGTTTGGTCTTGTAAATTACTGTTCATAATCTAGAATTAACATTTGTGAATCGGCATTTAATGAAATGTCGAAATGCAGCCCACATTGTCATATTAACTGCTTGCTGACCAGCCGCCGTAGATAGGTAGGCTCGGCTGTGCGAGATCACGTAATATTACGTAATCTCGCGAATCAGTCAGAAGGGGCGCGTGCGCGACGCTGGAGACGCGAGCATGCCCCCGCTCGCCCCTGGTCCTGACGTGCGAGCCTGGCGGGCGTGATCACCGCCGGGCACCCCCGATCGTTCGTTACAGAGCGAGAACCAGGAGCTGTGTGTGTAAACACACAGCTCCCAGTCCTGTCAGGGGGAGCTCTATTTGTGGGGAAAAAAGGACGCCAATTTTGTTTGGGAGCCACATCGCACGACCACGCAATGCGACGCAGTGCCGAATCGCAATAAGTGGCCCGGTCATTGACCAGCAATATGGTCCGGGGCTGAATTGGTTAATGGGATAATAATGAAGCTGCTTTGCTGGTGATACTGATGTAGTTATACCAAACGTATTTTAAAAGAAATTTGTTTTGTACGATCTGAAAATCACGAATGAGTGATCACCAAACTTCTACTAACACGAAATTAGCAGAAGGAGCTCAAAGGGTGGCGCTTGAGAAATTAACTTTCTCTTTATACTCTCAAAGTACGTCACTACTATGACAGTTTACGGATAGTTAGTATGCTAGACGAAATCCTGCACACAAGCTTTTGACAAAAATCAGACGCTTAGTCGTACAACAATCAAACCGTGTGTACAAGGCCTTAGGCCTTGTACACACGATCGGACATATCCGATGAAAACGGACCGTTTTCATCGGATATGTCCGATCTGGAGTTTGGTCCGATGGCGTGTACACACCATCGGATCAAATTCCCCGCCGGCGGACGGCGCGGTGACGTGGCGGTGACGTTGACGCCGCCACGTCACCGCTACGTCACCGCACCAGGAAGTAAAACACTTCCGCGCATGCGCCGAATCCATTCGGCGGCGGCGGTGCGGGACGACATGTCTGCTGGTAAGTGTACTAACCAGCAGACATGTCGGGCGGACACATTCACACCCGATAGATTTCAAAGCATGCTTTGAAATCTGTCGGGTGGACAAATCTGTCCGCTAGCCCATACACACGATCGGAGATGTCTGCTGAAACGGTCCATCGGACCGTTTTCAGCGGACATATCCGCTCGTGTGTACGAGGCCTTACTGTGGAGAAAGTTGGTTAAAGTCTACATTTGTTATTTTACTTTGAAAACTCCTCAATCTAAAATACCATCATGCTTTCCAATCAACCAGTGTTGTTCTTTAAAAGAAGTTAGCTGATAAAAGTTTATTAGAAGTCCAAAAATCTTAATTACAATTGTTAACAGTAATATGTATGGGAAGAAAATTTTCTTTTACTACCACATGAATTGTATATCATGCAAATTTAAGTTAAGAACAAGGGATAAATGGTTATTACAGCGAAGAACAAATTACTGAATGATTTACAAACAGTAATCTGTTCTTTAAAGTAAAGGAAAGCATGCCGAGAAAAACATTTAAAATACAAGTATAAAAATATTTAAACAAACTACTCCATAGAATGAAGGCAATGAAGCATGAAGCAATGAAGGCATTATTTAAAATAGCTGCTGGAAATTGAATGCTAAATTTGAGGACATTTTAGACCAAACTACCATGGTGATATACAAAAAAAAATAAGAACCTATCACTGATAATAAAACATGTCATCAACTAAATATTATTGATAATCCTTTAATTTATAGTCACAAAATCATACCTTTTCAATAATCTTGAATTCACAGTGCTCCGATAGCTTTCAGCCACATGCAGATCTCCAGTCTTGTCATAGTGTCTCCCAGTGTTAGTACTCTTGCAGCCCGCTCTAAAGAGCTGACTGCGGAAGACTGATGCTGGTTGAGTCCCGTCTGGTAGTGGAAAACTTCCTGAGGTTGGAAAGAGGTGTTTGCAGAGTGAGGATGTCCGCCAGCGAAAAGGCCACTGTGCAATGCACAGACGTTTGTCTGGGCAGATGTTTTCACTCTGCAAGGACATTATCAGTTATAAGTGGATGTGCGCTCGTGTCACCCCGGTGTGCCTGAACAAGACATTTTGGGGGTCATGGCATGCCCCTGCAGATAATCTCCCATCCACAGAAACGGTAGTTGGATCCGGGTATGTGTTGTTCTCTGAAAAATGCAGAACAAGTATTCATGCCAATGGTAAAAACAGGAGCTTTTGAATTGTTATGGTCAGGGATATTGTCCATGTTTCCAAGCCATAAGACTTCCTTTGTCTAGTTGAAGATGATGGTTTCCGAGTACAGGGGGCGGGAAATCATACACACTGTCCCTGCCTAGACACACCCATAAGATTCTCCTATACATTGTTCATTGGTTGTTGTATAAACTCCTCCTGTTGGAAGGATTGCCTGTGCTTGTTTCCCTATTGTTAGATAAATAAAGGGTACTCCGAGGTTCAGGTTGGTTGTTAGAGCTGAGGAACGATGGTAGTGAGGACATAAGCTGTGGTCATATCTGTTGATTTGGGGATATGTGGGAAATAGTGATTTTAAGATGCATTATACCATTAGACTGAAATGTGTTAAAAGGGTGCTATTAGCACAGGAGATATGGATTACACGTAGCGTATAGCCATATTTCCATGACACCTTGCACAGTGAACAGCATATTTGCCTTTAGTAAATCAACCCAGTAGGGCAAATTAACTGTTTCTTCAACTCTTTTTAGCTTACTGGCAGGAAAAGCTTGCAGCGTTTCTCAGAACACATAGGTTAACTGCACAATCCACCAAATTTTGGAATTATGTTCATAAGTAACGAGCAGGGCCCTCTGATTCCTCCTGTATTAAATTGTATTGTAGCTGTACCTAGATTTCTAAGTAGTACTCTGTTCTCTGGCTGTAAGTCCTGTACCCTGACCTTGAGATCAAAGATTTTATTGTTTCTCAACCCCCTTTGGTCTGAAGTAGCTTGGGCTTTTTCATAGGCCGTCTTCAAACACTTTTTAGCACAATAACTTGCATATTAGCTTTTAAAATTAGCACTTTAGAATTTAAACGTTCGAGTCCCATAGACATTAACAGGGTTCTAAAGTTCACACAAACTTGCCGCGAACACCCCAAATAGTTCGCTGTTCGGCGACCAGACAATGTTCGAGTCGAACATGAGTTCTACTCGAACTCGAAGCTCATCCCTAGTTGTAGGCATGCACAATGCCTGTTCCAATGCTGTTTCTTCTCTGTAATTAGAGTCCCCAACGTGTCTAGAAGGGTTCGGTTGAAACGTTCAGGTTGAGCATCCCCTTGTGGGTGATACAGAGTGGTTCTCGACTTCTTGGTGACCAATAAGTCTAACAGGCTCTTTATGAGATTACTTTCAATCTCTCTCTTGATCCGAGTGAATACATTGGAGCAATCTATAGTATGCGAACAATTTCTCCACCAAGACTTTTGCCACTGTCGAAGCTTGCTGATCTTTCGTTGGAAATGCTTGAGCATATCTGGTGAAATGGTCAGTTACTACTAGAATATTCCCTTGTCCACTCAGGTCAGGCTCAATGCAAATAAAGTCAATGCACACCAACTCCATGGGTCCCTGACTCTGAAGATGGTCTATTAGGGCAGCTTGATGAGGCAGGGTCTTCCTCTGATTACATTGGATACAAGAGTGACAGTAACCTTCAACATGCAGGGCCAGTAGAATCTGTCTCTCCCTATTCCCACCTCCTGGTCGGTATTTCAGGCTGAAGGTAAACCCTGAAAGGGCAGCCAACCACGATGTCCCGTGGCATCCAGTTTGGCGGTAGTTAGAAGGTAGGTAAGTGGATTGTTGTCAGTTTTTACCACAAAGTTTATACCTTCTGCATATTGCATAACAGGTAGCCCCTTCTGTCGGTATTACTGTTATTATAAGTTTCTCTGAGTTAACCAATAGTGTTGATCAAGAATATTCGCATTGCGAATATTCGTTACGAATATTGCATATTCGAGTATTCCCGAACAACTCGAATATCGCGGTGAATATTCGCTATTGCGAATATTCGTATTTTTTCAAATTTATTTTTAAAACAGATCACATTCTAGTGATCTCCATCGACGTCTAAAAGCATTGCTGGTATGATTAGAGACCCTGGGCCGAGTAGCTGAGGCGATCCTTTTATGTTGCCGAGTCAATGGGGACCCGGACTACAAAAATGTCTCTAAAAAACTAAGGGAAAGGGCTAGAGGACTGCAAATGGCAGCAAAATGTCGAGAGGAGCATGGCAAGTACTCTGAAAATAAATGTGGATAGAGAAATAACTTAAAACAACATAAAAAAAAATTGCAAAATATCGGGAAGATCATGGCAAGTACTCTTAAAATAAATGTGGATAGGGAAAAAACTTAAAATAACATAAAATAACATAAAAAAAATAAAAATAAAAAATAAAATCATTTTAACCTAGGAGGACAAGGTCCATATGTATTAGGAGGTTGAGGTGGATGTGGCGGTGTAGGTGGAAGCGGCGGTGGCGGAGGAGGAGGAGGTAGCCAACACAGCAGGTTTTGGTTTTTAATATAAGTATTTTTTAAATTAGGGTAACCCCCAAAAGAGTGAGAAAGATCTAGGGTTGCTACCTCATCCCTTTAAACCTGAACACAGTGTAATTACACAGGTTCTGGGGCTAATTTAGTGTCGATAAGGCACCAAGTGAGTTTAATTAGCAGCACCTTAATCAGCCAGAAAACCTGTGTAATTAATATATTTTTGCTTTTAAAGGGATGAGATGGCAACCCTAGAAAGATCAGAAAAAAAACAATGGCTGTGTAAGGCCGGACCGGTGTCTATTCTGCACAAGGTATGGACAAGTCCTCTGGGATCCATGCCTGGTTCATTTTAATGAACGTGAGCTTGTCCACATTGGCACCTCTCCCTGAAATACTGGATACACACAGTATATCACAGGTAACAGGTGGAGTGCTGGTGAAATAGGCAGATTCACCTATGTATTGCTGTCCCTATAGAAGATAGCTGGAACCTTTCCCTGAACTATGTACTGGACGTACACAGTAGATCACAGGTAACAGGTGGAGTGCTGGTGAAATAGGCAGAGTCACCTATATATTGCTGTCCCTATAGAACATAGCTGGAACCTCTCCCTGAACTATGTACTGGACACACACAGTAGATCACAGGTAACAGGTGGAGTGCTGGTGAAATAGGCAGAGTCACCTATATATTGCTGTCCCTATAGAAAATAGCTGGAACCTCTCCCTGAACTATAACATGCAGATCTCACAGACATAAACAGTGCTGGTGAAGATTTCTAAAGCAGCATACACCTATCTGACACTGTCCCTCAATCATCAGCATCCTCTCCCTACCCTAGCTAGAGCAAAGTGACGAGCTGTGCTGTGTGCCTCTATCTGATATAGAGGCCTGTCACATGCTGGTCACATGCTGCGCTGGCCAATCACAGCCATGCCATTAGTAGGCATGGCTGTGATCACTTCCTAGTCACAGTTGTAAAACAAATGGCGATTGGCTGCGTGCAGCGCGCCATAACATAGCCGAACTCCGAACCCGAACTTTTTCCAATTATTCGGGTTCGGGTTCGGGTACAAAAAAAAACAAAGTCCGTACCGAACCCGAACTTTACAGTTCGGGTTCGCTCAACCCTAGTCTTCATCCTTACTCGCTATCCTGAACCTAAAATGACAATCTATACATTGTAGAATTTATACTATATATTATGTTTATATGGTGAAAAAATAATATGATTTTTGTCTGTAGAAACGATAATTCTTTACAATTGTATAACCTTATTTAACTGAACAGACTTTACCAAATTATCTACTGAGGAGCTCAAACAAAAAGTATAGAAAGTACAATAAATATTTGAGATATTCATTTTGTCTTCAAGTTTCATTTTGTGCAGAATTATTTATCAGCCTCAAATATACACAGAATTACTTAGTATAATAAATGTAGCACAGTCATAAAACACTGCAAAAACTTACCGAACACAAAAGTTTCCTACACTCTATAAATATTTTATTTATTTTAGCAGACTTCAGCTTTGGCACAAGCACTGCATTTGTTTGATTTTAGATGAATTATTTTTATTACAGAAAATATATACATACAACACTCATATCACATTTTTTGAAGTGGGAGAGAGGCATAGTAAAATTCCAAGCTAGATGAAATGTACTAAACATATTTCAAGTAATTTCTGTGATATTTAGTTTGATGCACAACTTTATCTTGTGACTAGAAATGCAAATGTGATTTGCAATGATTTAAATCTAATATGAATATGTGTCATTATTAGGTTGGGAGGCACATTTAAATGACAACAGTATGAATGTAGCAACTGCCTTATATTTTCATTAGCTTAAAAGTGTACCCAGTACCAAAAACATGAATACTTCTTTGAATGACAGGGATTTGAAATAGCCATCTTTTCTAAAGACAGTTGTAAGGTTCCACAAAAAAATTGTTATATCAGTACTTGGAATATGAATAGTGGACTTTCCATTTCTGCATAAATACAGTATAGCACACACAAGTCACATTATACTGTAAAAGTATCATTTAAAAAACAATTTTGTTACAATTAACTGTTTGCCGACTAGTGCACGACTATATACGTCGGCAGCATGGCATGGACAGGGGGCAGGCAGAAGGACGTATATATACACCCCCTTTAAAAGCACGGCATTGAAGACAGGCGCACCACTAGTGTTGCTCACGAATATTCGCATTGCGAATATTCGCTACGAATATTGCATATTCGAGTATTCGCGAATAACTCGAATATTGCGGCGAATATTCGCTATGGCGAATATTCATATTTTTTTCAAATTTATTTTTAAAATAGATCACATCCTAGTGATCTCCATCGACGTCTAAAAGCATTGCTGGTATGATTAGAGAGAGACCCTGGGCCGAGTAGCTGATGAGATTCTTTTATGTTGCCGAAAATTCGCATTGCGAATTTTCGGCAACATAAAAGAATCGCATCAGCTACTCGGCCCTTCTTTTGCATCAGAGCCAATCAGAATAACTTGAATATTCGGCAAAAGGAATATTGCGCGATATTCCTTTTGCCGAATATTCGAGTTATTCTGATTGGCTCTGATGCAAAAGAAGGGCGGAGAAGATAATCGCGCAATATTCCTTTTGCCGAATATTCGAGTTATTCTGATTGGCTCTGATGCGCCCTTCTTTTGCATCAGAGCCAATCAGAATAACTTGAATATTCGGCAAAAGAAATATTGCGCGATTATCTTCTCCGCCCTTCTTTTGCATCAGAGCCAATCAGAATAACTCGAATATTCGGCAAAAGGAATATTGCGCGATATTCCTTTTGCCGAATATTCGAGTTATTCTGATTGGCTCTGATGCAAAAGAAGGGCGGAGAAGATAATCGCGCAATAGGAATATTGCGCGATTATCTTCTCCGCCCTTCTTTTGCCCCCTTATTCTCCTTTCTTTTAAGTAGAGTTAGTGTAGAGTTAGTGTTTAGTGCATATTAGTTTAGTAATACAGGAAATGATCTCCGTTTATGAGAATTTCGCAATCATTTTCGCATTATGAGAAATTTCGCATTAGCGAAATCATTTTTTTTGGATAAAATATCACGAATATTCGATATTAGCGAATATTCGCGAATATTCTTCTATATATTCGCGCAATATCGCAAAATCGAATATGGCGTATTCCGCTCAACACTACGCACCACCACTAGTGCGTGCTCACTGCGAGCCTGATCGTGGGTCCCGTGCATTCGATCACCGTGGGGATACCAGCAATCATCTCATGGTAAGGAAGAACGGGGAGATGCTCATGTAAACAAGCATGTCCCCGCTTTGCCTGGTGACAATGACAGTGATCACCGCTTCCTGTATTCCTACAGTAAGAATCACTCACTAGGGCACACTTAACACCTACAGTGCCACCTAATGGTTAACCCCTTCACTGCCAGTATAATTTTCACAGTAATCAGTGCATTTTTATAGCACTGATCGCTGTAAAAATGACAATGGTCCCAAAAATGTGTCAAAAGTGTCCGATGTGTCCACCATAATGTCACAGTCACGATATAAATCACTGATCGCCGCCATTACTAGTACAAAAAAAAATATTACTAAAAATGCCATTAAACTATACCCTATTTTGTAGACGCTATAACTTTTGCGCTTATTGCGATTTTTTTACCAAAAATATGTAGAAGAATACATATCGACCTAAACTGAGAAAAACTCTTTTTTTATATATATTTTTGGTGTATATTTATTATAGCAAAAAGTAAAAAATATAGATATTTTTTCAAAATTGACTCTCTATCTTTGTTTATAGCGCAAATAATAAAAACCGCAGAGGTGATCAAATAACACCAAAAGAATATTTGTGGGAAAAAAGGACGTCAATTTTGTTTGGGAGCCACGTCGCACAACTGCTCAATTATCAGTTAAAGTGACGCAGTGCCGAATCGCAAAAAGTGGCCCGGTCATTTGGCTGCATAATGGTTCGGGGCTTAAGTGGTTTAAAAGCAGCCCTTTAGCTCCAGTTAAATAAATGTGCATAGGCACAGTCCTTCAAGGTCTACATCAGAACATTATGCTGGGAAAATTATGTCAACTAAAGGTAGGATAAAGATTTTTTTTTTAAACTAACACTCCCCCACTGATCACTTACTTAGACTGTACATTGTAGCTGTCTGGTAAATCACAAAATAAGAGGCTAAATCAGGGCTAACAAAAATGATTACTGAGCATGTACCAAGATTTTAATGACCACATCTTCAGTAAGCTAGCAGTTTAATTTACATTAAAGTAGTTGTAAATTCAGAAGGTGTTTTATCCTAATGCATTTCATGCAAAGTGTATGTTCCCCTGCCTTTCAACCAACTCCAGTCTCAAATCATCTCTGGACCCTAATCCTAATAGAGTATACACTCCTGATTTACTTCAATGGGCACAAGCCTTTAATTATACTGAAATTTGGACACGGAAACACCAGACCACTCGGGCCTACTACTTCTTTACTACTCATAAGTCAGGATCTAGGATAGATATGGCCTTTGGCAATTCCTGTGCTTTAGTGGTGGTGCGGGAGGTCTCACATTTGCTTGGGAGCCTCTCTAAACATGCCCATCTGGAAGTCACCTTGGCGTTGACAGAGAACAGGTGTCCGAGGTGCTGGTGTTTGGTAACTAAGTGATTACAGGACTCTAAGGTTGAGGAGATGGTCTCAACCAAAGTGAAACAATACTGGGAATTAAATGAAGGCGCCACCTCGCCTCCTGCGGTATCAGAAGCCTTTAACCATTTCAATACAGGGGGTTTTCACCCCCTTCCAGCCGAGATCAATTTTCAGCTTTCAGCTCTGTCACATTTTGAATGACGATTGTGAGGTCATGCAACACTGTACCCATATGACATTTGATCATTTTCCCCCACAAATAGAGCTTTCTTCTGGTGGTATTTGATCACCTCTGCAATGAAGTTATAGCGTCTACAAAATAGGGGATAGATTTTTACTACTAATGGAGGTGATCTGCAATATTTATCGGGACTGCGATATTGCAACGAACAGATCAGACACTTTTGACACCTTTTTAATTATCCACTTCAACACCGCACACCGTCATATGACGTCCACAAAGGGGATCTCCGATCCTGACGTCCTGGACTTTGTGCCGTGATATCTGAATGATGCCTGCAGCTAGAGGCATTATTCAGATCTCAACATTTTGAACAAGCTCTTAGAAACGGTCCTCCCATCTCTTGTTAATATCGATCAAACTGGTTTCATATCAGGGAAATCAACAGATATTAACCTACGCAGAGTTTTTACACATTTACAGCTACCTCAGTCTGATTCCTCCACTAGAGTCCTGGTGGCATTGGACATTGAGAAGGCATTTGACTTGTGGCCTGGCCTTACATGTCCATGGTTTTAGAAGCCTTACATGGAAGTTTACGATGTATGTTACAGGTTTTAGAATTTGAACCATGGGTTTTGACGTGTTGACGTGGCGGTTTTCCACTTCTGCGCATGGAATCCATGGAATGTTTTATATAACATATTTAGATTTCAAAGCATGCAAATTAAGTTGGGATCGAATCTGTCTGCTACGGTCTCGTTTCCTACGAGGCCTTACAGTTGGAAGAGGTACGAAAGAAGGGCTTGCCAGTATTGCCATTATTGCTGGCTCTTTTTTGCCTTGGTGATGGAGCCGCTTGCCTCAGCCCTCAGACAGGTTACCCAAGTTGGCACCATTCATGAAAAATTGGCCATGTATGCAGATGATCTTATTCTAGTATTAAATGACCCTGGCCATTCTCTTCACGAGACCCTGCTTATTCTCTCCAGTTTCGCTGAATGATCCAGCCTCATGATTAATTGGGACAAATCTCAAATATTACCAATTGACGATCGTCATCCTCTTCAGATCACTATACATTAAATCTTGCCCCATTGATACAAATTATCAAGAATAGACTAAGGGCATGGGTTTATCTCCCCTTATCCCTGATTGGGCGAATCAATTTATTTAAGATCAAACTTTTTCCTGTATTTTTGTATTTCTGTATGTTCTCAGATTTTCCCCGGTATGGATACCCAAAAGAGTGTTTCGCCTCATTAACCACTTCCCGACCGCAAGATATACGTTGGCAGAATGGCACGTTAAGGCAGAAGCACGTATATATACTTGCCTTCCTTTGTGCGGGTCGGGGGTTCCGATCGGGACCCCCCCCCCCGCTACATGCGGCGGTCGAGCGCGGGGAGCGATCCGGGTCGAGGGCGCGGCTATTCGTTTCTAGCTGCCCGCTCGCGATCGCTCCCCGGAGCTGAAGAACGGGGAGAGCCGTATGTAAACACGGCTTCCCCGTGCTTCACTGTGGCAGCTGCATCGATCGAGTGATCCCTTTTATAGGGAGACTCGATCGATGACGTCAGACCTACAGCCACACCCCCTACAGTTGTAAACACACACAGGGAACACACATATCCTACAGCGCCCCCTGTGGTTAACTCCCAAACTGCAACTGTCATTTTCACAATAAAACAATGCAATTTAAATGCATTTTTTTTGCTGTGAAAATGACAATGGTCCCAAAAATGTGTCAAAATTGTCCGAAGTGTCCGCCATAATGTTGCAGTCACGAAGAAAATCGCTGATCGGCGCCATTAGTAGTAAAAAATAAATAAAATAATAAAAATGCAATAAAACTATCCCCTATTTTGTAAACGCTATAAATTTTGCGCAAACCAATCGATAAACTCTTATTGTAATTTTTTTACCAAAAATAGGTAGAAGAATATGTATTGGCCTAAACTGAGGAAAAAAAAAATAAATATGTTTTTGGGGGATATTTATTATAGCAAAAAGTAAAAAATATTGTTTTTTTTTCAAAATTGTCGCCCTATTTTTGTTTATAGCGCAACAAATAAAAACCGCAGAGGTGATCAAATACCACCAAAAGAAAGCTCTATTTGTGGGGAAAAAAGGACGCCAATTTTGTTTGGGAGCCACGTCGCACGACCGCGCAATTGTCTGTTAAAGCAACGCAGTGCCGAATTGTAAAAACGCCTTTGGGCATTTAGCAGCATACTGGTCCGGGGCTTAAGTGGTTAATACCACTTTGACCTCCTTTCTGCCGAAAATGACATGTCACATTAAAGTTGAGAAGTGGGGGGGCGGGGTAGGGGACTGTGCTGCTGACAGTGACATGTCACATTAAAGATTAAAGGATTAAAGTTGAGAGCCGGGGGGAGGGGGTGTTCTGCTGTCAGAAATGAAATCTTACATTAAAGTGAGAGGCGGGGGGTGCTGACTTCTTACCTCTTCTCCCATGCAGCCAGCGAGTTAAAAAAGCGGGGCAAGGGGCCAAAAATTACTTCTCACCAGGCTGGGCCTCTAGTAGTAGCTTTGCGGGGCCCTAAGCGGCTTGCATAGTGAGCCTATAGGGCGGATCGGCCCTGCGTGTGTACAGAACCGATGAGTCTTGGGAGCAAAAGAAGAGTCACTGAAGCTCCACATTCCTAACCAGCCCAATGATTTGTCGCTGTTTGCGGAACTCCGACCACTGGCCTAAGGAACACCTACATACTGCTAAAAAGTGTTTGTAGCAGATCAGCGCTAACACTCAAACCACACAATGAATCCTATGACTCTTATGACATTGTTTTAATGTGAATGCAGAACAATGTTTAGTAAGCAGTAAATACAAATGCAAAATTAATAAAACATCAAACACAGCATATTTATTTATTTATTTATTTCAAGTTATAAATTACATTGTAATTCACAGATGTCCCAGTAACACATGGTTTATCTAAAACAGAAAATGTTAATGTGAATAGTATAGTTTGTATTCAATCTAAAATTAATCAGGAAAAGAATCTAATCTGTTCTATGTAAATTTGATGAATGTATTTGTTATATTCCACATGTTGTACGCCATATAGTTTCAAAAAATGAAATGAATTTCTCATTTGAATGGAGATATACTGTCGGCTTATTTATTCATATACATGTTTGTATCCTGATTGATTCAACAATTACTTTCTAGTTTTGCCTAGTCTGCAGGTGATTACTATACGTGTAGCTTGACTTTGGAGAAGCTGTAGGTCACATTATCTGTTTCCTACATCTTTCTCTCATGTATCTTTATAGTGTTGTGATCATCTGTGCCTATATGAAAGATTCTTGTGCCAAAATTTCTATGTTGACTTTGTAATTAATTGGCCTTTTGTAAATCTTCTTACTATACAGAATCCTTTCTCTTCAGAACCTTTTACTTCGCTATGATTTCCCTTGCCACTTTTAGCAAAGCCCTGAGTTTTTGTACTTATTTTTTTTTTTTTTTTTTACATTGCATGGAAATAAAGGGACACCATGATTCAAATAAGGATAATAAACAATTTGCACTGCACTACAGATATGTTTTCAAATCTTTATCTTGTATCTATTAACAATCAGTGTGTGTGTGTGTGTGTTTCTGTGGCAAATGAAAGCTGTCATGAGTTCTACCTAAGCTATAGGTTATCACTCTGGGGCCGAAGTGCTGGAGGTAACGGCTCTTTCTTGTCTATAGCAACCAATAAGCTTTACTGATTTATTTTCCGTCTTGGAGTATCATGATGACACCTGAAGATGATGAATTGCTATAGACAACAAGATATTTTATCTTTAGCACATATTTCATTAACTCTCCTGCAAATTTTCCCATACGTCCAGGATAAACTGGCTGCTACCACACTTGTGTTTTGTTTTGCTTTCTTTTGCTTCAATGATTTTATAAATATATTAAGCAAGGCTGATTGTTTTTTCTACTTATATTACTTCTTATGCCCTGTACACATGATCGGAATTTCCAAAGGAAAAAGTCGAATGGACTTTTTCCATCTAATTTTCCTATCTTCTGTAGCTCCTTCTGAGTTTTTTCATCGGAAATTCCGATGAATTCCATCAGAGTTTAGATATACAGTAGAACATGTTCTATTTTAATCCGATGGGATTCCGATGTGATTTGGCCGGGCAGAAGCCTGATCGTATGTACGCGACATAAGTTAGTCTATAATATACACAAAATTATATATATATATTGTGAACTTTGGGGGTTCTTTAGCTCAGCGAGACAAGTGCGTAAACCGTGTCAGTAAAGCAAAGGGTCTTTATTGGCGACCAAAACAAAACAAAACAAAATAATGCTTTCTTCAGCACAAAGATGTCACAACAAAAGTCCTGCTTGTTTCCAGCATAAATTAGATAAGTCTCTCTTCAGCACAGCAAAACAACCAAAAGAAAGGCACATACGTTTTAGTAAGAAGTCCTCCAGTCCTTCCCTGCAGACACAGCTTCACTTCCAAAACTACTCCACCCTCTGTCAGGACTTCCTTTCCTTTTAACTCACTTCCTGGAAGTGGTTAACCCCTTGTGTGCCTGAAGCCAGGGGTCAGAAGGGGAGGCTCTCTTCCCTCCCAATTGTCGCTTCAGAGCCTCCGAAATCCCGGACCCCCGAATATCATTAAAAGAAGACAGAGAGGACTTTAAGCCCGTCCTCTCTGGATCCATTTTATCTGTCCGGAACCTCTCACCCCCTTTGGGTGACCTCCTGAACCAGTGCTTAAAGGGACCAGATTCCAAAAATTGGCGCTATGTAGCGTCCATCTAGGACCCATCCCTGGCGTCCTGTACAATATATATATATATATATATATATATATATATATATATATAAATTACTACTTCAGTTTTGTAACAGAACACCTGCCTTAGCTCATTTAAAGTTGACTCTTGCTAGACTCATTTTAATTTTGAAATGTGCCACATGCAAAGAAAACAGAAATATGTATCTCAGGCAAAAAAAAAATTCTAGTTTTGGAGAGAATAGGGTGGAGTTAGACCCTCTCTCTGTTCAGGGAGAAAAGGGAGTTTTTCCAATGGTACAGTAAGCACTAAACCGCCAGGGACTCAAATCCTTCCATACACATTGCCCCTCCTGTACCAGGGATCTTCTTTATTGTATTTAAAAAATACCACTGCCTGACAAATATATAGCAATCACCATTGTGAAGAGTGGTTCGATCCACTGGCCATTGTGTTCTTTTGGTGTCCTGTAGCAAAATAGGAACTGTGTAAAAGAAAGCACAAAGTTTAGTGGGGAGCAAGCATCTGATGGTGGGAGAAGTAAATATCAACTGTCTTATTTGCTGGGGGGCATATAAAAAAGATTCTAGCAGGAGAGGTACTTTAAATTAGTTTTTAGGACCCCGTTTTACGTGGATGACTGTGTGGATCTGTGTCCAGCCATCTTGCCCCATTGCAATATGCCACTGTTTTATTCCATTCCACTCTTTTGTTCAGTGTAGAAAAAATAACAAACTTCAAAGATGTTGTAAGACAATTAGGACAGGAACAGTTTTACAAAAGAAAAAAACATCTGCCATTGTCTAAATCTATTATACTTCTTGTTCCTCCTAGAAAAAAAAGCTCACCATTCTGATTTCTGTAAAACAATTAGAATAGGAATGGATGTTCACTTGACATTTAGATTATCGTCAGAAATAAAAGCATAAAGAAGACTCAACTCATAATGATAAACACCTACAGCATATGTTATTACCCTACTACTACGAGAAAAGAAAATCACGTGCAAAAAGTGAGCTTTTAGGGAAATTTGGGTTTTTGAAAAGTCTGTACTTGAATAGTTATTTTTAAAGTCAAAAGTCTGGAGCTATAAACCCACATTTATTTGATCCTCAGGGCTATGCTGATATGGACATATCTTGACATACTATGTGTTTTGCCATCCTATCATATCACCCTCGGTTTATTCCATTACCTTGTGTACACTGTCTTGGTCTTTATATGCCTTCTGGGTCATGTGGTAATCTTTCTCCTTCCCCTGATGCTGGCGGCTACGTGGGATTATTTTGGTGATTGCTGGATCCTCTAATTATGAGTGTCCTGTAAACCTCCCTGAAGAAGCCATCACTGGTGAAACATGTCGGGAGCAGACAGCTCCCACCAGCTCAGCGGGAGATCTCTCTGCTGATCTCCGCTGAGCTGGCAGATAACAGGTCCCTCTCTGCTCACTGAACGGGGAGGGGCTTGTTGAGCGCTGTGTCTCCTATAGAGAGATCTGATGAAAACAGCATGTCCGTTTTCATCAGATCTCACCCAATCTGATCCGCCATGGACGAATGATTTTAGCAGGTCGGATGTCAGTGGACATGTCACCACTGACATCCGACACTCCATAGGCTTGCATGGAGTGGCCGTTCAGGTCCACCGACAAAACTGACAGGCGGACCTGAATGGTCCAACTATGTGAAAGGGGCCTAATGGGTAATCACCTACTATTTACAATACACTACTAAAGGTAAAATATACAATTGTCAGTAAAAGGTTTGCTGCTAAGGAATGTTATGTGTTCCCACACCACAAAAAGCAAAAATAAAATAAAAAATTGCTCCGTCAACCTACACAATAACTTAACATTTATGGTGGAACCTTCTAACACCAGGTGTTAAACTGGCGGATAACAACAAAAACCTGGGGAATGCCCAGGGAATAACCAAGCCTACTTACCGACCAGTTAAACTGGCGGCCATCCAGCTGTTGAGGGACTAAAAGTCCCATGAGGCATTGCAAGGCTGACAGTTACAAGCATGACTCCTACAGGCAGAGGCATGGGACTTGTAGTTCCACAACAGCCGGTGGGCCACCAGTTGGACAGTCCTGCTCTAATGTACTGAAATCTCAATAAGCCTCAATACTGGTCTCTGTGATATGAAACATTGCATACAATACACATCACACTAAATATAAGACATATACAATTAACTAAAACTAAGCAGCGATGGTGAAAACCCCTCCTATAGATATTTGAAATACCGATTAACTTGTAGTGCAATAATTCCAGTGATATGTTTTTTCACATGTAATACAAATCAAAAGGAGAATAATGCATAACATAGCATGGGTGGCGGAAACCCCTCTACAGATATTTGCAATACAAATTATAAGCAATTTGGATTTTTTTTTAGATGGTTACACTGCATTTTATTTGTTTTAATTGCTATTATAATGTGAATTATTGTACTTGAAGTTAATTTGTAATGGAACTATCTGTAGAAGGGTATCCACCATCCCTGCTAAGTTGAAAATATTTGTATCGCTTATTGTCCTTTTGATGTGTATAACACGTGAAATCACATATCACTGGATTGCGCTTGAAGTTAATCTGTATGACAAATATCTATAGGAAGGGTTTACATCCATCTCTGCAATCTCTGCTAAGTTTCATTTTTGTATGTCTTGTTTTCAGGTTGATGTGTATTATATGTGATGTTACATATCACAGAGACCGGTATAGTGGTAATATTGAAGTTTATTGAGATTTCCATACATTAGAGGGTTCCACCATGATTTTTAAGTTATCGATTAGTAGAGTTTTTTTTTTTTTCTTTTGCCATTGTTTACTTATAGCACATGCCTATGTAAAGCAGCATGTCCTGGCTCTCTATTTCTCGTGTTACGACTAGGGATGTGCTAATATACACCATACAAGCACTGAATGTTGTTAGAAAGTTTGCAAAGCTGAAAGAGGAGGAATATTTCTAATACTGAATTACAGCAGAGTACAGTGGGGGTTATTTACGAAAGGCAAATCCGTTTTGCACTACAAGTGCAAAGTACAAGTGAAAAATGCACTTGAAATTGCACTGAAAGTACACTTCTGAGGGGTAGATCTGAACTGAGGAGAAGCTCTGCTGCTTTTATTATCCAATCATGTGCAAGCTAAAATGTATTTATTTTATTTTTCCTGCATGTCCCCCTCGGATCTACAGCGACTGCACTTCCAAGTGCACTCTCAGTGCACTTTCTAATGCACTTTGCACTTGTAGTTTGCACTTGTAGTGCAAAGTGGATTTGCCTTTCGTAAATAACCCCCAGTGTGTATATTGTATCATTATTGGGCATGTGTCTACAGTTCAGTTATGATTAAATAAAGCATGTAAAGGCAATATATTTATCTCTTGCTGTGGCTAGAGGGGCATGTGAAGGTAGCAGCCACAGCCAGTAACAAAAAATCTAGAGAAAGGAGAATTCAATATTTTATTAATTTAGACTACATATAATGAATTAAACATTTTGCACATGCATGCTTAACATCTTAACATTTTTAAAATTGTCACCTCACTGAGTGCTCAGAAGTGTGGCTCAGGAATGAGGGGTGTGATTTATGTTGTAGTGGGCAAGTACATATTCAACATGTACAGGTCTAGTGTACCCACCCACATTCACTGCAATTACCAGAGGTTCATGTGAAATGTAGCTCCTTACCCTGTAGAGAGAGAGTATATGATGTAATCACTGCTGTAAAGCCATGTACACAAGACCGGGAATCCCGTCGGGAAAAAAAATGTTGGTATTTCCAACGGGATTCCTACTCACGGCCACACAAAATCTCGCCGTTTTTTTTTTGAATGGCAAGAACGTGTTGATGTCATCGACTACGACGACCTGTTGTGTCCTCACATTCGATGCCGTCGAGACCATCTTGCTACACCCCACACTAACATTGTATGCTACCGCACATGCATCAAAGTGTTATCGAGCATGCGCATTAACACAGACATGATCAAATACCACCAAAATAAATCTTTATTTGTGGGAAATTTTGTTTGGGTACAACGTTGCATGACCGCGCAATTGTAAGTTAAATCGACGCAGTGCCGTATCGCAAAAAGGGCAATGGTCAGGAAGGGGGTAAATTCTTTTGGGGCTGAAGCGGTTAAAGTGATTGTAAAGTCATTTGTTTTTGTGTTTCAAAATAACAAAGCCCAGATTCTCCTCTTCTTGGGTCCCTCTGAGGTGCTACTGGCCCCTCCCTCTTGTTGAGTGCCCCCACAGGAAGCAGCTTGCTATAGGGTCACCTGAGCCTAGCTACAGCTCTGTGTGTCCATTCAGATAAAAGCTGTGACTAGGCCCCATCCCCTCTCTCTCCTCATTGGTTCACTGACTTTGATTGACAGTAGCCGGGAGCCAATGGCACTTCTCTGCTATCTCAGCCAATCAGGAGAGTCCCAGTAGCCGAGTCTCTCCTGCAACATCGCTGGAGAGAGGTGGGCTCAGGTAAGTATTAGGGGGGTTAATCTATACACACTACAAATCCCATAATCCATAGTCTACCTTTGGAGCAAGCAAGGGTGGGTGGTTAAATTCTTGCATATAGTGGGAACACGGAGAATGAACATAGCCACAAAGGAAGTTGGATCACAGCAGCTTAAAAAAAAAAAAAAAGATATTTAGAAATGTTGAAGATGTTGAGACAATTGAAGGTACTTAAGAATTAGAGTTAAGAACACAGATATAGTTTAACGTCTCTTTGACCACTACAGAAATAGGGCAGAACTATACTGCATATATTTTCTGAAAGCGGAGGACCTGTAGAGTAAAAATGTGTTTTATGTTGCATAATATTTATGCAACTGTTTATCAAATGCATATTTTTAGGAACAAATATACTTAAAAAAACAGTGCACACAAACACGCTATAATATGTAATATATTGTAAAAACATAAAAGATGAAGTTGAGTGAATGGATACCAAACATGCCAAGTCATAAAATTGCGTGTGCCTGAGATATCGCAAAAAATGGTAATGGATATATGAGGGCAATGGGGACTATGTGTAATTCTTTGTTTTAAAACATGTTATTTATTTATATATACAAATAAAATATTTATTTGGTATTATATATACTTATGCTTTTTTTTTAACCTTATTTTTATAACAGGGGTTTAACAAACACTTATATGATAGCATTGGACAGGTGAAATGTACTTCTTATGGAGACATTAGGGGCAGAATATGCCCCAATGTCTCCCCTACCCTCCAGAGCATCTAACCAAGTAGCCGCCTTCCACTCTCTATCCTAAAGTCAGGTCCCAGGCTCCCATTAAGAGTGTGAGCACCCAGGAACCATGTGGGGGAGGGAGTGAGGTCTGGCAGGGGGTACTATTCAACCACCAAACAACTTTCACTTACTAGCTGGGAGTCAATTGAAGAAAATGGGTACAAGCTAATAACTGCTCTGCAGGAAGAAGCAAAGAACTAGTCATTAGTATTGTCTGTGGTCACCTTGTAGATGCTGTTTCTCCAGTTATCTTACCATACCATGTGCTGTGTCTCTGGGTGGGGGTGGTCTTCTTGGTAGAGGCAAGGTTTTGTTACCTCATGTCTGGGCCTCCAGCAAGGAGAACCGAGAGTAGCACAGTAGTGACATCATCAAATTAAATTTTGAATGTCTTGAGACTAACTGTCATGGAAGGCGTTCCAGCATCAGTGACAATGTCAGGAGAATCCAGTCCCGGCGCATGCGCGGTGGCGTCCGTGTGCACGTGGCAGGAGCGCGCATGTGCACGCGGCGGAAGCGCGCGTGCAGTGGCGGCGTTTGGCGCCAATGCTCCATATTTAAACAGCTTGATCCCTTACCAACTTGCTGTCCAGTCTACAGCATATCCCTGGAGAATCTGCACCTGTTACCTGTTTACTTCCTGTTTCCCTGACCCGGCTTCCTCTGACTACGTCTGTCTGCAACCTGCCCCTGACCCCTGGCTCTGATCTCTGCCTGCTTGTGTACTGACCCGGCCTGGACTTGACCTCCCTTTGGGACTTACTCTGGCTCCCTCCTGTACCGCAAGTGCCCTCCATCCGTTCCGGCATGCTGTTGGAACTCTGCCAAGACCACTGCACACCTTCCTGCTGCTACTTCTGGTCTGCTCCCCAACCAACCATCAGGCACTTGTGCCCCTCTGAACTCTTGACCCTCTGTCTACTCTATCAGGGGCTCCTGAGCCAGAGGCTTACGAGAGGCCGCTCCCTGCACATTGGGCTCCACTATCAGGTACGTGACACTAACATTCAGAGGCAGCAGTGCCTGAGATCTTACAGTGCAGACTAACAGCAATGAAAAAGCTGACAATGGTCCTAAAACCCCAATCCACTGTAGAACTAAACTAAAAGAAACACATTTTGCCTGGAGACTTGATCTTCTGTTATTGTAGACAATGCAAATTACAGCTGAATGTGTTGTGAAATCTGAGATGCTTTTTTCTCATCACAGTTGTAAAAGAGGGGTTATCTGAATTACTGTAGCATTCATGTCAGCTCCAACCAGTCTTTCATTCTCCTTTGACCTTTTTAGCAATTTGGGGTTTTTCTTTCTGCTATACTGACACTCACTTGTCATTTTTTTTTTTTTTTCACACTATTCTGAGTAAACGCTATAGGTTGTTGTCCCAGGAGATCAGCGGGTAAATACATACTTAAACCTGTCCATCTGACAGCAATAATATCACTAAGATCACATTTTACCCCAGTCTGGTGTTTGATGTGAATATTAGCTGAAGTTCCTAACCAGTCTCTGCATGATTTGATGTATTGCACTGTTGCCATTGTAACGTATACACGTGTGCTCTTTGCATTGTTTATAAAATTAATTTTAAATTCATGACATAATGTAAACTAATAGCCAATACTATAACATGTACAATGAGTACACAGTAACACGCAAGGCTTCCTTTAAGGGAAAAACACCTTCACTGCTCAATAAAACTCTATTCTCATCTGTTTATAGCTGTCATCTTTGCTGTATAATAAATCTTCTCTGAAGTCTTCCTTCTATTGTCATTGCAAACACATTATTAAACCATCTCTCATACAAATTTTCTTTTCCTTCTTCCATAGCCATTTTATCTTACTTCAAAGACATTTTATTTTGCATTTGAAACAGATGTGTTATGTAAGACTGCAATGGACCACTTGACTGGTTCAGTATTATTGCAGTTACCTTTTTTACATAGTGATTCAATATAAAGTCAAAGTGCAAATTAACTAAAGAAGACCATACATGGAACAACATTTGTGCAGTTCAGCAGGGTGAAATTTTCATCCATGTGTGCCGACTGTGGTTAAACAAAAGTTTATCTAATGTTCAACCACCCTGTCAGTATTTTGTCACTTGACCAGGATCAAGGGCAAGAATACAATAGCAAAGCGGGGAGGATTCCTACATCCACCTTGAATGTATAGATGGGAGAATTGGGTATTTTTTTTTTCATTCAACCCACTGGTTGAACAAAACAAAAACTGACTTATGTATGGCCATCCTGAGAATACCACCTCACCTGCTATTACTATCTTCCTCTTCTAAAAATGTTAGGTACCTGGCTGTCATTCTGATCCTTTAGCTATTTTGGGCAATTTTGGGTAGTACTCTAATATGCACTACTGTGTTATGCAATCCTGACTCCTACACTTACTTTTGACTCCCTTAGTTACAGACTTCTAACCCCTGCACTCTCCTTGTTACACACTCCTGAACCCTAAACTGTTTGTTTTAGACATTCCTCACGCTCATTGAAATGTGCACTCCAGAGCACTACACTCTCTACACTATGCACTTGTGAATTCTGCACTTTCTGTGTCACTCATTCTTGGCCCTACACGTTTGTGTTATGCATTCCTGAGCCCTTTACTTTGTACATTACCCACCACTGAGCTGTGCACTCTCTGAATTAGTCACTCCACACCACGTGCATTACTCCTCTCTGGGACCTGCACTCTCTGTGTCACACACACCTGGAACTACACTCTGTGTTACAAACACACCAGAGCCCTGCATTCTCTGCAATACACATTCATGAGGCCTGGGCTTTCTGTGTTATGCACTCCTGTGAACTGTGTTATGCACTTCCTTTGCGTTACACATTTCTGGCAACTTCAGTAGGTGCCTTACGCACTCCTGATCACTGCTCTCCCTGTGTTACATCCCTTTTAGACCCTTCTGACCAATGCACTCTGTATGCTGGGTTGGACATACTCCTAAGCACTGCTTCTGTGTACTATGTATAAGGGTTCAGGTATTATTTAACCTTGCCCCTTTAAGTCTTTCTCACTAATAAAACAATTTGGTCACACCCACAATAGGGTGCAATGCAGCATGGTGTGTGCACTGCTTTATTGCTCCAAATAATTTTTGTGTGTGTATATGTGAAGGGGAAGTGGTGTTAAAATATTGACCCTGTGTTCTAAATACGCTTGGTATGCCGCTGCCTACGAAGTCATCATTATCTATTTGAATTCATTGTGTACTATAGGAAATATTAGACATCCAATACATTAAAATGGATTAAGATAAGTAAGTGGAGCCATCCTAGCTTCCTCCTGATTGGCTGACCGTAAATTTTGAGCTCTTATGTTTGGCTAACAGCTTAAGACTGCTTCTAGGATTGGTGCAGTGATTACTGTATACATGTTTAAAGTTAAAAGGGCGGGGCTCACATAGATGTTACAGTTACTCTGGGTGGGCTCAACTATGGTCAAGACATACACAGGGCATGTAGCAAACTCAGACTCAGAGAACTGTGGTTGCACAACTTCTTGGTAGACCATGTGCGAGTCGATTGTGTTCTTGGGAGACAGTGAGAGAGCTCTGAATATAGTCTAACTTCCACTTTTCAGGAGTGACATGACATGTCTGCCCCATGCAAGTCTTATACCCACCTGCCCCAGATCCAGCAAGATGATAGCTATGATGCCACAGAGCTGCTTTTCAAAATCTTCTGAGCTGCACTGCTTTTATGTCCTATGGTGAGTTTGTATCCTATTGTCACAAAATGAAGACAAAGGCCCCATAAAATCAATACAGTACAACTTTTCATAAGAAATGTGTACTATGTATATTTTTACTGTATTGTGTTCTGTAGCAACATGGAGGTTGGAGTAATCAGTAAAAGCTGTGGGAGATTGACACTTATGAAGCTTGGAAGGTGCCTAATTTAAAATTTCAGATCAATGACATAGTCACTTTAATGGTCAAGTTTAACTTAAAGCGTTTGTTAACCCCCCCCCCCCCCCAAAAAAAAAAAAAAAAAAGATCTTGTTCCCTTAAAGCATATTATACAGCACAGAGCTTGTGCTGTGTAGTTTGGCCCCATGTATACCCTAAAAAAACTGTCTGATCCTGCCTGACTATCCCCCCATGACTGCTGAGCCCCTGATACTGTGGTTCATTTTCATGATTCTGTCAGCCGCAGCTCTCCTGTCTACAGCTCTCCCTGTGTCCATGTCCCCTGTCCCCCACCCCTCTCTGCTCCTACCGGCGCCCTAGACATGTGCACAGAAAAAATTTTCGTATTATTTTGTTCCGTTTCGCATCCTTCCGTAGGTTCGTACCGATTCGGAATTTCCTAAGACTCGCCCGTTTCCTGTTCATTCCCGTTCGTATTTCGTACGACGCGATTTTTTCGTATTCCGATTGTTTCGTATTTTGGTTACCGTTTTATTTTCGTACATGCGGGATGATTCATTATTCTGTTTAATTTATTGTCGTTTCTTGTTAGACAATAATTTTCGTGAATTTTCGTCATTTTGTACTTTCGTAAATATATCGCGGGATTCGCAGCACTTTCAACGCGCGGCTCATCCACATTAACTATTGTTAACCCCCGTATACTCGGTCAGACTTTTTTGCCAACAAACATAAAAAACAAAAGTTTTCTGTTCGTTTTCAAAAAATCCGTTAATTGTAAGCTCCATCAAAAAATCATTTTTGGGTTTAAAAGCCTGGCAAACTGATCTCCCTTCAGACAAAAATCCACGGAATTTTTTTTTTGGCTTTACTGCACTCGGCAGTCGGCACAAAAGAGAAGCTGATTCACTAACTATAGTCAATCACTGCCCATTCAAAAAAACTAATCAAGTACACAAATTTACACAGACCAAAAAAACGGATTTACAAAACACACAAATGAAAATACGAACAGAAAAAGGATTTAAAATACAGAATGCAAATCATTCATTATAGATGTCATTTTCGTTCTTTTGCCGTTTTGTCATATCTTCGTAAGATTGTCGTATCATTCGTTCGTATTTGCGCTTGTTCGTTATGTGGCTCATTCGTAATCCCGTCGTTTTCGTATTTTGGTGCTTTCATTTTTTCGTATGTACACATTATTCCGCGGGTAAGCAAATGAACAAATTTGTACGAAAATACATTTGTTACGAATGGGAACGCACATATCTACTGCGCCTCCGCTACTGCTCCTTTCGTATCTGATCATAAATATTCTTATCTCCCCTGTAGCATTAGAACATCTGTCCCTGTGCCTGTGTAATGTAAAAACTCAGCTGATTTGTACCTGTATAAACGGCTCCTGGCACCCAGCTGATTTTCGGCTCTCTCTCTCTCTTCTCTCCCCCCCTTCTCTCTCTCTGCAGCTTGGCCCTGCCCACTGCAGTTCTGAGCTGAATAAACAAGGTAGCTGACATGTCAGCCGAGCGCCCAGATTGGAGCTTATACAGATACAAATTGGCAGTTTTTTTTTACATTTCACAGACACAGGGACAAATGTTATTGTGATATAGAGTGGATAACACTATTTTAGTACAGTGGGTTAACAACTACTTTAAAGTGGAGGTTCACCCTATACAGCGCCTGCGCAATGACTTTCGGCTTCTTTGAGAAAGTTGTACACGCAGTATGCGCCGGTCGGAGGAACGTCAATCAACTAGCAAGGCCCAGTCCAGCAAGAATCATACCCGGAAGCTGAGGGATGAAACGGCGCTAACGAGGTATGTACGGGGAAAAAAAAAAACAGCATACCCGCAGTGTAATCAGTCGGCTCAATGTATTGTTAGAATTTTTTTTTAAGGTGAACCCCCACTTTAATCATAACCCCTTTTTGGAAATCATATACTAAGTCAAATAAGGTCAATATTTAAAATATGATTATATGAAATACACTAAATCATATTCATATTAATATAATTGGGGGCATCCTTATAACAATATTTTGAGCAATACACTTTCTAGTACAATATTTGTATTAGATTCCAAAATGGTGGATAACAAAACAAAGGCCACAATGTAACAGTAGCATTATATGCCATAAGCAAGCAGGAGAGTCAAGCAAGGGGAGTTCAAACTGCAACAGAACTCCAAACAGGGTAATCATGTAGTCCAGGGAAGGGTGTTCCTACAAAGATATCAAGAGATGAAGGGATTTTGCTAATGGCAAGCACCAGGGACACTAGAGCCATAACACTATCCTTCACTTTGGGAGGTGTATGACACCCCATATCCTGTGCAATCACAGAAGAGCTGTAGTATAAAGCATTGACCCAAGCCAAACTCGAAGCCCCAACCACAGAGAACATATTTGATGTAATCCCAGGAAAGGGAGTCAAAGGCGTGGTAAATGTCAATAGATAAAAGTAAGCCATAAAGTTGTTATAATATATGAATTTGATTATATTTAAATCAGATGTATTATTCTCCTGACAATTTCTCTGGCTTATCACCCTTGGACAACCCAACTTGACCCCTATGTATAAGGCCACGTACACACAATCGAATATATCTGCTGAAACTGGTCCACAGACCAGTTT
Organism: Rana kukunoris; assembly: GCA_029574335.1. NCBI lineage: Eukaryota > Metazoa > Chordata > Amphibia > Anura > Ranidae > Rana > Rana kukunoris. The sequence goes on from CM056050.1 coordinate 442,887,462, forward strand.
CAGCGGACAGATTCGATCGTGTGTACCGGCTAGCAGACAGGTTTCCAACAGACAAAAGTTTTAAAGCATGCCCAGACAAAAATCCCCTGCATGCGTCGAATGGATTCGACGCATGCGTGGAAGTATTTTACTTCCTGGTTCGGTGACGTGGCGGCATTAACGTCACCGCCACATCACTGCGCTGTCTTTCCACAGGGATTTTGGTTTGATGGTGTGTACAACCATCAGACCAAAACAGACTAGCAGACATGTCCGATGAAAACGGTCTGTCAGACCGTTTTCATCGGATAAATCTCCTCGTGTGTACGTGGCCTTAAGGATTGCAATGAGCCTAGATCCTAGAGGTTAAGCATTCAATAGAAAAATTGGGCAGAAGCCCTGAGGGTCATAATAAACTTGCTCTTTTTAGGTACCATTGCTATATGAGCTTGAAGAGAAACATTGATTATGGACAAACATTGAAAAGATTCACAAGTTGTAGGACCAATAGGATTATGTATTGTATATAATAAAATATTTTATTATTTTGGCTGCTGTAAATCCATCCAGGCTGTGTACCTTGGAATATTTAAGGAACTTGATTGCTTGTATCATTTAGTCTTGAGTTATATTCTTATTCATTGAGGCTGAAATAGAAGGAGGAGAAAGGTCATCCAAAAATCTATCAGCCTTGTCCTGGGTAAAAGGTGATGGCCAATTAGAGAGATATATGAGAAAGTCTGAGAATAAAGTGACTACAGTATTTTCAGAGGTCAGAGGTTAGGTCTCCAAAGACAATGCAAAGTTTAGCAAAGCATAGGGTTTTGGAGAGGGATTCAATTTAGCAGCCAACGTGTTGCCTGTTTTTTTGACTATTGCAGTTTATTTTTCTACTTTGGCTGTAAGAAGAAGCTCCAGCTCTGTGGCATACTAATCTCATTTTTTTTTTTTTTTGGAAGCTTTGGGTTGGACTTCCATGTAAAGGTCAAAAAGTTGTATTTTTTTTTTGTTTTATTTTCCCATTGTATCTTTATGTAACAGGAAATATGAATTAATAGACCTCATCAATTAAAATGGAAGGTTTCCCCATAAGGTGGGACTTTTAGGCAGCAATGTCAAAGCAGTAAAATACTGGTAGCTGAGTAAAAAACAATACATTTATTAGCTCATAAGAGAGCTTGGATATAGCAATATATATGAATCACAATGTAAAAGCAAATAGATTGGCAAATTATCACATACCATGGTACATACGGTAAAATCATTACATATAATAGATAATAAATATACATCAAATATTCCATATTGTAGTACAATGTTGATCCCCGACGCGTTTCGACCATTGAGGGTCTCATCAGGGGATAATTATCTGTGCAAAATATATCACAAAGGTATAAATCAATCAGAGAATATATCAATGTATGTCGAGTAGATATTGACAACAAATATATTTACGGTGTAACATGGGATGAAAGATATAAAAAAGCCACTGGGCACCCAGAACGGACTGGAGGGAACCCCCGCACATCAGAGGGTGAGCGGTCCACCCGAAGGGGTCTTCAAGAGGCCTCACACATGACGCCCCACCGGCGAGGGGGGGGGGAGAGAGCCGCCACCTGCAAAGGACACCCATGGTAGCCAGGTAAGTATTAAATGAGTAAATATAAGTATAGACAACCCTAACAGAAGGGTGACTGAATTATAGGTATATAGGCTATGAAGGGCAATGTCTATAAAATGTTGGTCAAGGCATTCCTGAAAGGATAAAAGAGTAGGGTATGCAGTGAGGAGTAAAGGAGAGTAATGGAATATTGGGTAGGAAAATGATTCCAAAGTGATGAACGTACTAAGGTGTAAGGGTCGGATGTTTAAAGGTAAAAGTATGTGTAGTGGTGTTGGAAGTGCAGCTCAAAAATCTGAATGACAGACTGCGAATAAACTAAGCAGATAGTGGATGGAATGTGAAATAAGAAATCAGAATAAATGTGAAGTGAAAAGAGTGAAGTGAATGAAAGAAAAATGACTGTGTAGGAGCAAGTGTATATTGCCAATTATAGAATGGGCAAAAGTGATTAAAGTGAAAATAAATGTTAAGGGGCAAATAAATAAAGTTGGTGTGTGTGTGGAAAAATGTATAAGTAAGGCAAAAAGTGACCTGATATGCTGATATGCTGTTTGTCTGTAGGAAGTATAGCCGTTGTTTGGGAGCCTAAGGGCTGGGTCTGCAAAGCAGACAGGAACAGATGCCGAGACGGTGTGGATGCGATGCCATCCAACCTGATCTGTGGGGAATAAGTGTATATCCCCAGAGGTCAATCATTAAATAGTGCCCTGGTGTGGCAATTAGGGTGAAGCAGGCGCAGGCTTGTAGCTCCCCCCCTAGTCAAGAAGGGCAGCGTAATGGTCCCCATGGGAACCGTGTGAGGCCCCCCCGGCGTCCAAGAAGGCTGCGAAGCCCCGACCAGTGCCGTCCTCTCTGCCGCAAAAAACGTGACGTCATGACGTATGCGCGCGCCGAATGCTCGTTCGTGCGCGCTAGTCCGACATCCAGAGGGGGCCCGCCGCGGCGTGTGAGGGCTAACCCCCAATGCATCACCGAGGCGAGGAAGAGGGGACACATGTCAACCCTTACCCCCCCCTTGCCGGGAGACCCTAAGGAGAAGGACCCCAAACACCCCAGGATGCTGCGGGGAGAACCTAGTCCACCGGGATCCAAAAATGATCACATCCATATGTTACAGTGTATGATAGATACTCAGAATGTTGGACTAATTAAAGTAGTAGCGCAAAACAGAATTTTATATAGTTCTTTGCTGCTGGTTCAGTTTGACAAGTGTGTTTGCACAGGATTTGTGCTTGAATCCCACGGCTAAAAACTCTTTGCATGTATTAATGATATTAGAACAAATTCCCGTTGGGGTATTTGAGCATTTTGCATTACAGAAATGTGTATAGCCTGATGCATGTGAAGAAGGAAGGGAAAGGGTAAATGATTCAAGCTGTTCCGTTTATATGTGGTGAATGGGTTGGGTAGGGCCAAGTGTTCATGAAGAGCACTTGGACATAACGCAATATTAAATTGCTGTATATATGGGAGGTAGCTCCTGAAGTGATAACAGGAGTAATGCGAACGGAAAAAAGGATGAATAAATACATCCAATCCCCACAACAACACAAAGAAAAGGGGGTGGGTGTACCCCCTAAGATATGGAGATGACCCATAACCCCCCCTAGGGGGTGGGCCGCCATAGTATAAAAAGTATTGCAGGAGTTAGGAAAGCCAGTGGAAAGACACAAGGACCTGTGTCTTGTCTCTATGTGTCAAAGGAGGGAAGGGGTGCTTTTACATTGTGATTCATATATATTGCTATATCCAAGCTCTCTTATGAGCTAATAAATGTATTGTTTTTTACTCAGCTACCAGTATTTTACTGCTTTGACATTGCTGCCTAAAAGTCCCACCTTATGGGGAAACCTTCCATTTTTTTTTTTCTTTCGGGGCGAGCAGCTCTACCATCTCTGCAACATGTGTCATTCCCTTTTTCTCTACTATATTTGGGTGGTTAAACACCCCTTCCCCCCTTTGACACATAGAGACAAGACACAGGTCCTTGTGTCTTTCCACTGGCTTTCCTAACTCTTGCAATACTTTTTATACTATGGCGGCCCACCCCCTAGGGGGGGTTATGGGTCATCTCCATATCTTAGGGGGTACACCCACCCCCTTTTCTTTGTGTTGTTGTGGGGATTGGATGTATTTATTCATCCTTTTTTCCGTTCGCATTACTCCTGTTATCACTTCAGGAGCTACCTCCCATATATACAGCAATTTAATATTGCGTTATGTCCAAGTGCTCTTCATGAACACTTGGCCCTACCCAACCCATTCACCACATATAAACGGAACAGCTTGAATCATTTACCCTTTCCCTTCCTTCTTCACATGCATCAGGCTATACACATTCCTGTAATGCAAAATGCTCAAATACCCCAACGGGAATTTGTTCTAATATCATTAATACATGCAAAGAGTTTTTAGCCGTGGGATTCAAGCACAAATCCTGTGCAAACACACTTGTCAAACTGAACCAGCAGCAAAGAACTATATAAAATTCTGTTTTGCGCTACTACTTTAATTAGTCCAACATTCTGAGTATCTATCATACACTGTAACATATGGATGTGATCATTTTTGGATCCCGGTGGACTAGGTTCTCCCCGCAGCATCCTGGGGTGTTTGGGGTCCTTCTCCTAAGGGTCTCCCGGCAAGGGGGGGTAAGGGTTGACATGTGTCCCCTCTTCCTCGCCTCGGTGATGCATTGGGGGTTAGCCCTCACACGCCGCGGCGGGCCCCCTCTGGATGTCGGACTAGCGCGCACGAACGAGCCTTCGGCGCGCGCATACGTCATGACGTCACGTTTTTTGCGGCAGAGAGGACGGCACTGGTCGGGGCTTCGCAGCCTTCTTGGACACCGGGGGGGCCTCACACGGTTCCCATGGGGACCATTACGCTGCCCTTCTTGACGAGGGGGGGAGCTACAAGCCTGCGCCTGCTTCACCCTAATTGCCACACCAGGGCACTATTTAATGATTGACCTCTGGGGATATACACTTATTCCCCACAGATCAGGTTGGATGGCATCGCATCCACACCGTCTCGGCATCTGTTCCTGTCTGCTTTGCAGACCCAGCCCTTAGGCTCCCAAACAACGGCTATACTTCCTACAGACAAACAGCATATCAGCATATCAGGTCACTTTTTGCCTTACTTATACATTTTTCCACACACACACCAACTTTATTTATTTGCCCCTTAACATTTATTTTCACTTTAATCACTTTTGCCCTTTCTAAAATTGGCAATATACACTTGCTCCTACACAGTCATTTTTCTTTCATTCACTTCACTCTTTTCACTTCACATTTATTCTGATTTCTTATTTCACATTCCATCCACTATCTGCTTAGTTTATTCGCAGTCTGTCATTCAGATTTTTGAGCTGCACTTCCAACACCACTACACATACTTTCACCTTTAAACATCCGACCCTTACACCTTAGTACGTTCATCACTTTGGAATCATTTTCCTACCCAATATTCCTTTACTCTCCTTTACTCCTCACTGCATACCCTACTCTTTTATCCTTTCAGGAATGCCTTGACCAACATTTTATAGACATTGCCCTTCATAGCCTATATACCTATAATTCAGTCACCCTTCTGTTAGGGTTGTCTATACTTATATTTACTCATTTAATACTTACCTGGCTACCATGGGTGTCCTTTGCAGGTGGCGGCTCTCTCCCCCCCCTCGCCGGTGGGGCGTCATGTGTGAGGCCTCTTGAAGACCCCTTCGGGTGGACCGCTCACCCTCTGATGTGCGGGGGTTCCCTCCAGTCCGTTCTGGGTGCTCAGTGGCTTTTTTATATCTTTCATCCCATGTTACACGGTAAATATATTTGTTGTCAATATCTACTCGACACACATTGATATATTCTCTGATTGATTTATACCTTTGTGATATATTTTGCACAGATAATTATCCCCCTGATGAGACCCTCAATGGTCGAAACGCGTCGGGGATCAACATTGTACTACAATATGGAATATTTGATGTATATTTATTATCTATTATATGTAATGATTTTACCGTATGTACCATGGTATGTGATAATTTGCCAATCTATTTGCTTTTACATTGTGATTCATATATATTGCTATATCCAAGATCTCTTATGAGCTAATAAATGTATTGTTTTTTACTCAGCTACCAGTATTTTACTGCTTTGACATTGCTGCCTAAAAGTCCCACCTTATGGGGAAACCTTCCATTTTTTATTTTCTTTCGGGGCGAGCAGCTCTACCATCTCTGCAACATGTGTCATTCCCTTTTTCTCTAGACCTCATAAGTTCACCTTGAAAGCTTTCCACAAGGTAACACAGAAAGGCTCAGGAAAATGACTGGAAACAAGTGTTGTGGGTAGTGATTGGGTAGCCATTAATCTTTTTTTTAATGCAGGACCAATCTTGTGAAGAAAGTCTGAGGTGCAATGGAAGCAGATTGTAATTTGACTGAGGCATAGTGTAACTGCCAGCTGTAGCTATGAGAGGCAAATGTAAACATAAACATGTGTTCAGTTTGAATGGAGCTATGATGAAGGTTTAGGAACTAAGAAGTAAAACTCCAAGTTTCAAGACTGAAGAATCATCTGCACCATTCTGGGTGGTATCAACCACTTTAGTGATCCCCAGAGGGTGCTGTACATTAATGCCCTGTACACACGATCGGATATCTGATGGAATCTAATCCGATGGATTTTTTCTTTGAATATCCAATGAAGCTGACTTTCATCAGTCTTGCCTACACACCATCAGTCAAAAATCCGACCGTGTCCAACGTGGTGACGTAAAACACTATGACATGCTGAGACTTGCTGAGACGATTGTTTTTTTCTATCTAATTTTAAAACATGTTCTATTTCTCTTCACCGATGGAAAACAAACCGATGGGGCCCACACACGATCGGTTTGTCCGGTGAAAACGATCGTGTGTTCAGGGCTTAAGAGTGTGCACTTAAATTTTTTAAAGCACTGAGTCTCAAAGGGGAATGTCATGAAAACCAATTGTAAATATATAGGGCTCTTGCGCCACCAAATAGATCAAATGAAAACAAATGTAAATGCAGCTCAACTTAGATTGATTAAGTATTGCTAAATAAACAACGGTGAGATAAATGTGTAAGTGGTCAGCGCATAAACATGTAAACACTGAATAAAGAGCAAATGCAATAAAGTGCTAAAACATGGGTGGAAAAAGTCCCATAGTCGGTGATTAAATAATGCTATTCATGTTTATTTAATATCTGACTATGGGACTTTTTCCACCCATGTATTAGCACTTTATTGCACTTTCTCTTTATTCAGTGTTTATTTGGTTATGCGCTGACCACTTACACATTCATGAAAACCAATTGCCTAGGCAAAAATCATTACAGAGTGGTAAAAGCAGTTGTAAAAACCAAGGTGTTCATATAGAGTAGCTAAAAACTTCATAGGGATTGTGGTTTTGTGGAAGAGCGGTAGTAAAAGGTTTAATTTGGTGCTTTCTGGATAGTATTGGAGCAAGGTTCACAAGTAAGTGCTATTGGTGGCCCTGAACGCAGATTTGATAGAAGCCTGCAATAAAGTTTCCTTCATGTGGTGGCTATAAAGCCAAACTCACAGCAAATACTTTCTGTTGAGATGGCTGGCAATAATTCCTGGAACAAAACCTGTGGCAGTTAATGTTTTTTTTTTTGTTAATATACCTTTTATTAATTTTCATATTATACAAAATATTCATACATTTATTCATAACCAACTCGTTCCTCAATACACTATATATATATATATATATATATACAGTATATATATATATCCCTCTTCTCCCCCTGCCCTCCCATGCACCTCCCTCCCTAATTCTGTCCCCCTTGTGAATATCTCTCTTCACTCTACTTAGTCTACTTGGCTTTTATCCCTCAGGTCTGTATATATTCTTGTGTTCTTAAATTCTATCCAGCCTTTCCATATATGTACAATTGACAGATGTGTAAATATTATAGTCACCACATGAAGGAAACTTTATTGCAGGCTTCCAGTTTTAATAACTTTCCTTTTTCTTGTTTGCTCCATTCTGTGCTGAGCTCTGCTTCCCATCTTTCCAAAAAAATTGTGAAACGACAGGGTGTATCATTCCCATGATAATCTTCTAAATATAGGCCGTAAAGTGCTTTGGCGCAATCTGTTGAGCTAAGATTTTTTTTAATGGCAGTGAATTCTCATTTGACCTTATTGGTTTAGGCAATGTCTCTATAAAGTGTACTAATTGTCTATATCTCTGCTCATTTATCGATAAGATATCACTCTTATCGATAAATTAATTATCGATAATTATCTTAATTCCTGTATCGTACAAATCCTAATGTGGCAGCTAATGTTAAAGTTATTATAAATATTTGTTTTGTTAAATCAAAAAAACAAACATGGTATACCTACCAAAAAAACAAACAAAAAAAACAGTGGATTCTTCTGGCTTGTGGGCCTTTACACTTGTTCTATCTATGTTGTACCTGTTATGAAAATTGCCATGAAAATGTTCCTAGAGTCCTAATGATTACCAGGCATTCAGAAAAGTTCAGAGAGCATTTAAAAATATGCTTATATCCATAACCTTCAAGATTTGATCTGCAGGAGAATTCTAGCCTAAAACAAAATGTTAAATACAGTTACATTTGAAAAAGCTTGTCTAATTTGCCTGACTGATAGCTTGCTAAACTTTGATCCTTTCCATTAAAGATAAAAGGCAAGTATAGCAAAATTTCTTTCAGTGCTGAGACTGAAAGTTGTTGGCCTGCAGAAGAAGTTTAATGTTAATATTCCGAACAGGAAATTTGCTTAGTAAAAAATAATCTAGCTTTATTTTTTCTTAACCATGCTATGTATATAATCAGTTATAGTTATGGAAATGGTTGTATGGGTTTCATTGAAATGTGGTGATGTTTTGAGCAATCAACATCAGTGTTAGAATTGCATACAGACGATCGGAATTTCCGACAAGAACTTTTGCCTACACACAGTCTAAATAACCGACCAAAAGTTTACATCGAACATTTGTTGTCGGAAATTCTGACCGTGTGTATGCAGCATAAGAGTGTGTGCAGGGCTTCCTCAGACAGTGAAAGTTGCTACTGTACAGTGCTGGCTGTAGGGACTGTTCTTTCCTGTTTTTTAGGAATATGCTTCCAAAGTTCAAATTTTTCAGAGATCCACTGTTCCAGAGATCTGTAGTTTAAAATATCTATTGTTTCAGGAATGCTGCTTCAGAGCTGTGCTGTTGGCAACTTCAAATTCAGGAGTTATTGTGCTACACCTATATGAAAATGTGTGTGGATTTAGTGTTGCCATTAAAAGGGCTATTACCTGAACAAGCTAGGATCTATGTTACTGCAGGAGAAGTGTTGCGTCATGACTGCTAGAGAGTGTATTACAGAGGACACGGTGTGGTGTGACTGCAGAGGAGACTCCATCTTCAGGGACACTAATGCCACCTGCCATTTTGTCTTGTTTTACCTTGAATTTGCCAGCTGTAAACTTTGAATGGGCAAAGGGGCAAATTAGTAGTAACATAAAATAAATCTGAGTAATAGGGCATTTTTCTTTTTTTTTTTTTCTTACTGTGCTTTAGCAACAAAACCATAAAGCATCTTCAAAGGCCAGTTCACAAAACTTTATGACATTTCTTTGTAATACAGAGAAACATGTGAGTGGTGAGTGTCCAACGGACCGTTTTCATCAGACCAGGCTGAAGTGGTCTGTTAGTCTGATGTGCATACACACCATCGGACCAAAATCCCCTCGGATCAGAACGCGGTGACGTAGAACACAACGACGTGATGAAAAATGAAGTTCAATTCTTCCAAGCATGCGTCGACTTGATTCTGAGCATGCACAGGATTTTGGTCCGATGATTTTGTGTACTAACCATTGAAGATGTCCGAAGGACAGGTTTCTAAGCATGTTTTGAAACTTTGGTCCGCTGGAAAACGGTCCGATAGGCCGTACACACGATCGTACATGTTCGCTGAAACTGGTCTGCAGACCAGTTTCAGTGGACATGTTTGATCATGTGTACGCGGCCTTATAGGAAAGCAGGGTTACTTTTTGATATCATATCAGCTTTATATTAAAATATATATTCTCATTTTGCTTAGTACAGAACTCTTATCAACTTTTAAAATACACGTTTTAAGTTTGCAACGAGGCATACGAAGGCTTGAACAACATAAATTAACCACTTCAGCCCTGGACCATATTGCTAGTCAAAGACCAGGCCACTTTTTGTGATTCGGCACTGCGTTGCTTTAACTGACAATTGCGCGGTCGTGCGACGTGGCTCCCAAACACAATTGGCGTCTTTTTTCCCCACAAATAGAGATTTCTTTTGGTGGTATTTGATCACCTCTGCGGTTTTTAGTTTTTTACGCTATAAACAAAAATGAAGCGACAATTTTGAAATAAAATTATATTTTTTACTTTAAATAAAAAATAAATAAAAAAAAAATATTTTTTTCCTCAGTTTAGGCCGATACGTATTCTTCTACATATTTTTCGTTGAAAAAATCGCAATACGCATTTATTGATTGGTTTGCGCAAAAGTTATAGCGTTTACAAAATAGGGGATAGTTTTATGGCATTTTTATTAATATTTTTTTTTTACTAGTAATGGCGGTGATCAGCGATTTTTATCGGTACTGTGACATTATGGACACTTTTGACACATTTTTGGGAACATTGGCATTTTAATAGCGATCAGTGCTATCGCGACCGCCGGGCACGTGTCGGCGTCAGGGGCGAGCAAAGTGCTAATATTCTGCAAAAATGTGTGAGATATTCTTTGCAAAGAAAAGTATTTGCTAATATTTTGCAGACATTTGAAATATTATGGACAATATTCTGCAGACTTGTGAAGTGTTTATTGTCATTTATAGAAATAAGATAGACTATGGTTAAGATATATTTGTATCTGTTATTTAGCAATATCTCTTGGCAGACTTTTATTTTTTATATATCATTATATTAATACATTTATCTCCAGGCAGACTTTGTATAAAAATATACTATAATATACTGTAATATGATTGGCTATACTGTAATATGATTGGCTGGCCCATCCCAAGGGGTACACCCTCACTCACAATTAAAACTAGACAATTTCCATATAATAAACGTAATCTTGCTACATGATACTCGTGTCTGTGTTTTTATGAGATTACCCGACCGGTCGGAGGACTCCTTGCACCCAGAGCAAAGATAGCAAACCGGAATAGGTGATCACAGCTGACTAAGGTGACACAGAATACCTGTCAATTGGTGTCAGAAGTGGGATATCGTTTCCAGGTAGGTGTGAAACCTCTACAATTTATTTTCTTATAAGTGAATATTTGCATGAAGGTCGCACTTACTTTAATTCGGTACTCAGAACTAGACAGGTGATATAGCATACTATACTTGCATATTATACTTGGCTGAAGTATATTTGATATTTGTGTATGTCTCGAGGAAGCTAGGTTGGCTTAACTGGGGCTGTTTTTTTTAGGAATTATCTCATGGAAGCAAGGCTGGTTTACCGGGGCTAATTGATACTGGAACAGGGTAGGATATTGTCTCGCAGAAGCTAGGCTGGCTTGCCGGGGGCAAATAGGAAATTAGGGACCTCTTCTAATAGAGAGGACCGCACGGGACACTTTTTCATTCAGGGGACGAAGAAGGGTGCGATATCCAAAACCAAATATCTGAAAAACGGTTTATCTGATTACATTATTTATCTCTGCACAATATTTTTGTATGGTTATCCTGTTTATGGTGTTGATTGGTTTGGTTTGAGTTGGTATTTTGCAGTACTATAAATATTTTGATATTTAGAGTTGCCTCATAGAGTTACTTTATGATTTATGTCATGAATTTCTTTATTACAAAACTGTCCGCATTGTTTAATGGGATTGTTATTTGTATGTACTAAAGCATCTACCCATTTGGTGGCCACTGTTCCAGGGGGTTATCACATCAAATTGGAAAAAGGCTCATATTTCAGAAACGGGACACCTAATGTCCAGTGTCTGAGGTACAATTTGCACAATTCTGGAGAGTTCCCTTTGGGAAGCTCCCCTGAAGAGATTGTGCGAATTATAAAGACTATTCATAAAAATATTTCTGTAGTCTGCCCTAAATCTTAGGAATACGTGAAACCCTCAGACGTTGGTCTATAATGAGTAATAAACCGGGGAAGACAGCTCTTGAAGGTGAGCAAGAACAGCCAACCCCATATGATTTTATTAAAGGTACCTGTGGTTTAAATTATTGGCAAAATGTTCAAAAATGTGCCCACCAATTAGAATTGTCAGGCATAGGTCCCTTAGGACCCTGCTCTGCTGAGCAATGGGAGAAAGTTAAAAAGATTTGTGGGGCTTACCCTCGACATAATTATCCACCGGATAACTGGGATGATGCATATATGTTGAAATGTTGTAAGACATGGGAAAACGTTTTAAAGGAATATAAAAACAGATTTCCATTGTCAGATCCTTGTACTGAAAAATTGGCTAGGGCCCTTGATACCAATATTTATATCACCTTTTTCAAATCCTAATTAGATGATATTCTTATAAGAAAGTATTCCACTTTTGTAGGCTTGTGCACTCTGCTGCTTGTAAATGACCTGATAAGTGATCCTATAGTCAGATCTGCCAGATTACTGATTGAGTGAACTTCACCAATGAAGTGTACATTCATTTCTATGAGAACCCCAGGGCTGGGCAACAAGTTCTGCATTGCATAAATCCATTTTCTCATCCTTAGTTAGAAATCAAGGAGCTACCACTGATCACAATTTAATATTAAACATGCATACTGTGGTGTTATCTTTATGCTTGCTGAGTAACATAGCAAGTCATTGTAAAAAGTATGAAACAAATGAAGTGGCAATTGATACGTATATAAAGATCAGCTCATATATTCAAACCTAATAAGGCCATTTTACAGTTAGGAGATTTTTTTACTTATCTTTTTAAGAGAATTAATCTTTCCACAATTGCAGCATGATATTAAAGCATCTTTAACAGCATATGTAAAAAAAAAAAAGGGTCCAGTTCCTACTGTTGCGAACTCGGGGCATCATGACAGCCAGTTAACCCTGAGAAAAACTGAGAATATCTTTTTGGCCTGAGGCTGAAAGTGTGTGCAGCTTGTTATCTAGAGTATGTCAGGCAAAAATAACATTTGTATTACTTCTATAGGCCACATTGGCAAGGCATGCTCACAGAACATGATGTTAAGTCTTTGTACTTGCTATTCTTCCTCATCTTGCTGCAATGATCTTGTTAGCTTTGTCTCTAAAATAACATTGGGTGTGGAGTGGAACAGCATTTAGAGTCTCTAACAAATATACAGTATTAGCTGTGTCATGTTTTCAAGTCATAGAAATTAAATCATATGTTACTTGTTTACAGAAGCAGTTAAATACATTGAAGGATGTAATTATACTGCCTGAGGAATGGGACAATTGCAGAGCGGCTTGGGTATCGCAAGGCTACTGTGTATTTGCAAGGATAGGAAAGGATATGTTATTTTGTATGTGTTTTTAACTTCTTTTTTTTCCCTCAAGGCCAGGGAATTGAAGTGCCTAGGCAGACACAAGAACTCAACATGCCTAAAACCATTGATTCTATCTGTGACAATTCCAATGTGACCCTGAACCATTAAAGCAAGTCAGGAGACGTGATAATAATAAATAGTGACAGCTAGTGCTGCTAATTAATTAGGACATGTCTGAACAGCAAAAAAGTGTATAAAAAGTGACAAAATTGTCACAAATTCTGTATTAAAACACTGCTATGCTGTATTGGAGGACAATGATGACTTTATGACTTGCTGAGGTTAAGATTCTGAGAAGCACAGCTGCAAAACAGTGTTGATGCTTACGGGATAATGATTAGGCAGAATAAAACTTAAAGAGCAATGCAAGGCAAGAAAGGAAGGCAATCAGTGAGCTACTAATATATACCAGCAATCTGCAGCTGTGCTAAACTCAGAAAGTCAATTTATCTTAATCTAAGATGTCCTATACACACCAGTGGGAGAAAATTAGTTGCTATGGAACCTCCTTAAGCCCCGTACACACGATCGGGCTTCTGCCCGGCCAAACTCACATCGGAATTCCGACGGAATTCCACTGGATTAAAAGAGAACATGTTCTCTATCTAAACTCCGATGGAATTCCTCAGAATATCCAAAGGAAAAACTCAGATGGGGCATACACACGGTCGGAATTTCCGATGGAAAAAGTCAGTCTGACTTTTTCCATCGGTAATTATGATCATGTATATGGGGCATTACGCTATCCAAAAATAAATAAAAATCCTTTAGTTCTATTTTAAGTGTAAATCTATAATTGCGCCCTGATGATGTAAACACTACGAAACGTACGTCGGCGGTAATACCTGGTCACGTGTATACGTGTATATGTGAGCAGGCACAATCCTGCACAAGCTTTCATGATTATCTTTTTAATTAAAGAAGTCACCTTCAGCTGGTAAGCGCAACTTTATTCTGAGCACTTCGGGTGAAGATGATATAGTTATCTTGGTGAAGGAACTTTATTATCACTTTGGAATAACGCATCAAGATTTATTCAAGCAATCACTGCTGAACTTTGCTGTATTCTGCACAGAATTGCATATTGGGACTATACTTTTTTTTCACATATTTTATTGAATTTAATATATATCTTTGTAGCACATATATATATATATCTCATCACATGGGTGATGCATACATTGTTTACAACCTATTATTGCATGTTGTAATTATTCTGTTAGTTTTAACCACTTCAATACCCAGCCATATACAATTGACGGCCTGAGATGGGATCTACCATCCTAAGTGGCCGTCAATTGACGGCCTGGGCATTGCAGGTGAATATCTGGATGATGCCTGCAGCCAGAGGCATCATCCAGATATCCTCTTCTTCAGCCGACGATTCTGCACAATGTAAGAACGATCATAGAGGCGGTTCCGCCGCTTGATCGTTCTTACAGGCTGCGGGAGGGGACATCCCCCCCTCCCACCGCCATCCGGTGCTTCTCCGGGCTCACCTGTGCCTTCGGGGGCCTGGAGAACGAATCGTCGGTGGCAGCAGGAAGCATAGAGATGACTGGTGACCAGATGGTCACCAGTCATCTCTATGACCGTCGGAGGACCCGGGCGCGATCTGATGACGTCACGCCCGGGTCCCCGTAAGTAAACAAAGTGAATTTTTTTTCACCGATCTCATGGTTTCCAGCCTGGAGGAGAGATGTGAGGTCTTATTGACCCCACATCTCTCCATAAAGAGGACCTGTCACACACATTTCCTATTACAAGGGATGTTTACATTCCTTGTAATAGGAATAAAAGTGGAAAAAAAAATGAAAAAAAAGTGGAAAAATAAATACAAAATAAGTCAAAAAAATAAATAAAAGATAAAAAAAAAAAAAAAAAATTAAAACGCCCCTGTCCCCGATAGCGAACGCGTGCAGAAGCGAACGCACACGCAAGTCCCGCCGACATATGTCATAAATCACGCCGTTAGAGTGCCAGCAAAAATCATAAGTGAGGGCACTAAATCAAACTAAGCTGTAATCTAAAAAAATAAATAAAGCGTTGCCTATGGAGATTTTTAAGTACCGAAGTTTGGCGCCATTCCATGAGTGTGCGCATAATTAAAGCATGACATGTTGGGTATCTATTTACTCGGTGTAACATAATCTTTCACATAATACAAAAATTGGGCTAACTTTACTGTTTTGTTACTTTTTTTTAATTGTTATTTTTTTAATTCATGAAACAATTTTTTTTACAAAAAAAAGGCGTTTGAAAAATAATTGCGTAAATACCGTGCAAGATAAAACTTTGGAATGACCGCCATTTTATTCCCTAGGGTGTCTGCGAAAAAAACATATATAATGTTTGGGGGTACTGTGTAATTTTCTAGCAAAAGAATGATGATTATTACATGTAGGAGAGAAGTGTCAGAATAGGCCCGGTATGGAGGTGGTATAAAAGCCTGGTATTGAAGCGGTTAAGGTATCATTGGTAAACCTTTTACACTTATTTGGCGCCCTCACCACACTATATTCTAAATCCATAATTGACTAGTTTATGTTGGGCAATACAGACAGTCCTTATTTTGCACACAAAAACAAATTGACAACTAACTGAGGCTGTTTGCAATTTAAATTGTGAAATTCAAAGTGATATCATGTTTTCATTATAGGCAAATAAATACATGTACTTAATTTCTATCTGGATTTTGTATTCTAATTCACTTGAACCAAAATATCTAACTTTGAACACTATATTCAGCAATGATTTGCACTTATAAATCTGTTCAATGGTATGATTAAAACACGTTATAATGCCAGTACAGTACAAGCAATATTGAACAAAGCAATAAACAGGTCAACTCCCTGGTTGCATTAATATGTGATGAGAAATAATAACAATGAAGCAAAAACATGGTTCTTTTATCATACTCCCTACCTATAGTGTCTCTCAAGATTCAAAGAAGAATAGCATTTATAATACCGACTCTTGTTCTCTGAATAAAGAACAGGAATTAAAAATTAGTGAGAACAAATACAAGGCAAAACTCCCTGAGGCTATTTACAAAGGAAATTATGGAGGGGGATTTACATTAATACACACCCCAAGCAACTGTTCTGTGGCTGTATAGTGGTTCATATTTTAGAGCAAACTCATGTTATTTGTAGAAAGAAATATCAAACAAAAATAGTTTAATAAAGGACTAATATTCACCAAGTGTTAAGTTTCACATCCCATAAACTAATTTCAGAACAAAAATGCAACATATAAAGGCAACAATACATCAAATTATGTATTAAATCAAGTACAGTGGAACCTTGGTTAACGAGTAACGCGGTTAATGAGTGTTTTGAAAGATGAGCTAGTGTTGTCTCGCAAAACGAGCAGAATTCAAGCTAATGGGGTGTGCAGTACCACATTTTGCCAGAGATGGGGGGCGCTAAGTTGTTCTGAGCCATTTGGAAATACTTGGAAACACTAGGAAATACTTGGAAACAGTAGGAAATACTCCATTCCTGAGTGTTTCCAAGCCTTTCTGAGGGTTTCCGAGTTCAGCTGAGCTGTCACCGAGTATTTCTGAGGCTCTCCAGTGCCCCCCCACCTCTGGCCACATGTGGTATTGCATGCAATAGAAGTCAATATGGAATGAATTATCTTCGTTTTTATTGACTTCTATGGGGAAACTCGCTTTGATATGCTAGTGCTTTGGATTACAAGCATTCTCCTGGAACGGATTATGTTCGTAATCCAAAGTTCCACTGTATATGGTAATAATAATTAAAAAAGTAACTATTACTTTGTTATGACTTTAAAAGAAAACTGTAATATTAAATAAGCAAGCAAATGCATAAAAGCAACATAATGAAAATGAAACTGTTAGGCCGCGTACACACGATCGGTCAAAACCAATGAAAACGGACTGAAGGACCGTTTAATCGGTCCGAACCGATCGTGTGTGGGCCCCATCGGTCAGTTATCCTTCAGTCAAAAAAAAGAGAACTTGCTTTAAAATTTGACCGATGGACGCCTGACCGATGGGTCAAAACCGATCGTTAGTATGCAAAGGCATCAGTTAAAAGGCTGCGCATGCGGACCGTTCTCATCGGATGGACTGATCGTGTGTACGTGGCCTTAGGGCTGGTTCACACCAGAATCACACAGAAACATGGTCTGCATTCCTCTGCAGTACTTCTGAAAAAGGCACCGCACAAAATAGAATTATACTGTGGTACCATGCCAACTGATGCATTTAGAGTGCGATTAACAA
Source organism: Rana kukunoris (assembly GCA_029574335.1). Lineage (NCBI taxonomy): Eukaryota > Metazoa > Chordata > Amphibia > Anura > Ranidae > Rana > Rana kukunoris. The sequence continues at coordinate 442,904,885 of CM056050.1, forward strand.
TGTATTAGCCCCCACAGCAGATCCCAAATGTAGTGTGTTTTGAACATGGAGCTGGAAACGCAAAAGGAATGCACCTTGCCTGCAATGCATTCTGGTGTGAACCGGCCCTTAGGCCCTGTACACACCATCAAACACATCTGCTGAAACTGGTCCGCAGACCAGTTTCAGCGGACAGTGTGTACGGGCTAGCAGACAGGTTTTTCCAGCAGACAAGTTTTAAAGCATGCTTTAAAACTTGTCTGCCTGAAACCCGGTCGTCCGACATGTCCGCTGGTTAGTACGCCTAACCAGCGGACAAAAATCCCCCCGCATGCGTCGAATGAATTTGACGCATGCGTGGAAGTATTTTACTTCCTGGTTTGGTGACGTGGCGGCGTCAACGTCACCTCCACGTCACCGCGCTGTCTGTCCGCGGGGATTTTGGTTTGATGGTGTGTACAACCATCAGACCAAAACAGCCTAGCAGACCTATCCGATGAAAACGGTCCGTCGGACCGTTTTCATAGGATAAGTTTGATTGTGTGTACGTGGCCATAGTGGCCATAGTGTCCACTATTTATTTGGTTTAATATTTACACCTTCTTTTCCTTGCTTTACATTATCCCCTACTAATTTGAATAAGTATAATATGCTTCAGAAGTAAAACATTTCAAGCACTTAATTTAATGCAGCATTATTAAAAATATTAGATTGCACTTCATACTGTATGTCGTCACCATTATTGTCATTTTTCTTGTAATTCAAAAAAGAATTAACCACACATTCATGTTAGGTGCAGACACCATCTCCATCAATCATATTAGCTACATTCATTTGCAAAGATAGGTTGAATGTTCATCAGTTAATTGTTTAAGGGTTATATTTAGGCAATTTCAAAGTCCAATGTAAAATATTAAATAATGTTCAATAGATGTTTACAGACTTAGATTCACACATAGAAATATAATTAAAAAATCAGTATGTGTGCTTGCATATAATTGGATGGTTGAAGTCAGAAGAGCTTCACTTTGTCCACTAAGCTAAAGGAAAATTACCTTGCAAAGTTAATTGCCATATATGTGGGGTTTTGCACATCACTAGTTTTACCTGAAGTTTAAAACTCGTATATTACGAGATGAAATTTAAAAAAAAATCTCTGCTCAAATCCAGTTCAAAACCTAATCTAGTCAACCTATTTCAGGATTTAAAGGATTTTATAAGTAATTTAAATCATAAGGGACATGAAAAAAGCAACCCATACTAATAAAGAAATAAAACTCGAGACTACTAACATAATAGATACATTTAATGACAACGACCTAGATTGTTTTAAAACGTTACTGAAAGAAGTTTAACCACTTCAAAACTTGACACTTTCACCCCCTTCTTCTCTAGGCTATTTTTAAGCTTTCAGCACTCACACATCGGTGTAAAAAAAAAACATGTTTTAAATTTTTCCGATGGAAAAAAAAAACGATAGGAAATTCCGATCGTCTGTGTGGAATTCCATCGGAGAAAAATCCACGCATTCTCAGAATCAAGTCGACGTATGCTCAGAAGTAGGGATGAGCCGAACATACCCGGGTTCGGTTCACACCAGAACGTTCGAACAGACCGTCCGTTCGCACGAACAATTAGAACCCCATTGAAGTCTATGGGACTCGAATGTTCGAATTCATAAGTGCTCATTTTAAAGTCCAATATGCAAGTTATTGATTGAAAACGTCTTGTCCCAGGGAACATGTATCAATGGAAAAAAAAGTTTTAAAACCTGTAGTTTTTTCTTGAGCAGCGATTTTAATGATGCTTAAGGTGAAATAAAAATTGCTTTTAAATATGGTACCTGCTGGGTGTCTATAGTAGTGGCACGTGTTTAGAAATGTTCCTGCACAACATGAGCTTACTCTCAGAAAAAAGTATTAATCCTAGCAGCAAACGTGCAGTGACAGTAACTGCACTCAGGTGGTATGTAACAGCACACGTACAGTGACACCAAATGCGCTCAGGTGGTATGTAACAGCAAACGTGCAGTGACACTAACTGCACTCAGGTGGTATGTAACAGCACAAGCACAGTGGCACTAACTGCACTCAGGTGGTATGTAACAGCACACGTACAGTGACACCAACTGCGCTCAGGTAGTATGTAACAGCACACTTAAAGTGACAACAACTGTGCTCAGGTGGTATGTAACAGCACACGTGCAGTGACACCAACTGTGCTCAGGTGGTATGTAACAGCACACGTACAGTGACACCAAATGCGCTCAGGTGGTATGTAACAGCACACGTACAGTGACACCAAATGCACTCAGGTGGTATGTAACAGCAAACGTGCAGTGACACTAACTGCGCTCAGGTAGTATGTAACAGCACACGTACAGTGACACCAACTGTGCTCAGGTGGTATGTAACAGCAAATGTGCAGTGACACTAACTGCACTCAGGTGGTATGTAACAGCACAAGCACAGTGGCACTAACTGGGCTCAGGTGGTATGTAACAGCAAACGTGCAGTGACACTAACTGCACTCAGGTGGTATGTAACAGCACAAGCACAGTGGCACTAACTGCGCTCAGGTGGTATGTAAAAGCACACGTGCAGTGACACCAACTGCGCTCAGGTGGTATGTAACAGCACACGTACAGTGACACCAAATGCGCTCAGGTGGTATGTAACAGCACACGTGCGGTGACACCAAATGCGCCCAGGTGGTATGTAACAGCACACGTGCGGTGACACCATGCGCTCAGGTGGTATGCGCTCAGGTGGTATGTAACAGCACAACAGCACACTGTGCTCAGGTGGTATGTGCAAATGTGGTGACACCAAATGCGCTCAGGTGATATGTAACAGCACACGTGCGGTGACACCAAATGCGCTCAGGTGGTATTAAACAGCACACACACAGTCAGAGCGACTGCGTTTCTGTGCAATTCAATAGCCCACTTGCATTAACAGCAACTGCCTTTCTGTGCAAATAAATAGAACACTTGCAGTAACAGGTAATGCGTCTATGTGCAATTAACTAGCACACGTTGACTAACATGGAGTACTATGTTTAAGGTAAACCCTAATGCAGGCAATACAACACGTTAGAGCACTGCATCAAACACAATCTCCTGCCTGACAGATACTAATAGCAGATCTAGCTGACTGAGCTATACAGTTTATAAATATATTGACAACTCCTAGGGATGTCAATATATTCTCTAAAAACTGTAAATTTAACTGTACTGACTTACTAGCCTCCCTGCTCTATCTATCTATCTATCTATCTATCTATCTATCTATCTATCTGAAAAGACACTGTGGGCCAGATTCACAGAGAATTAGATTATCGTAGCGTTTCCGAAATACACTACGCCGCCGTATTTTACCTGGCTCTACGTGGAATCCAGGTAGATTTTGTCCAGTAAACGACGGCGGCGTAGTGTATTTCTCCCGGAGCAATCCATCTATGCGAGTAGGGGGCGTGAAGCATTTAAAATAGGCGCGTTCCCGCGGCGATCGAACTGCGCATGCTCCGTTCCCAAATTTCCCGCCGTGCATTGCGCAAAATCACGTAGTTACGTCGTAGTAGCGTCGTTTACGTACATTCCTATTCCCGAACGAGTTACGTTAAAAAATAAAAATAAAAATTAAATTCGACGCGGGAACGACGGCCATACTTAACATGGGTTACGCACTGTTAGACCAGCAAAAAGCTGCTCTAACATTACGTAGCCAAAAAATGACGTAGGCGATTGCGAAGGACACTCGTACCTTCGTGGATCGCCGTAAAAACTCATTTGCATACCCCAACGGTGAAAACGACGCAGACTCCACCCAGCGGCCGCAAAAATATCGCAACGTAGATCCGAAGGCTTACGAAGACGTAAGCCTCTCGGATCGAAGCCCGAAGCCGCCGCATCATGGTTTGAGCATTCAAACTAGTGATACGGCACGCAAAATTTGAAATTACTCCTGTCTAACACCAGTTAGACAGGCGTAATCGCTCTCTGAATCTGGTCCTGTGTCTCTATCTCTCTCTCTCTCTCTAACTGACTGTCTTTCTGACTTCTCTGTAAAGCAATCCGGAACACACTACACGAGGTCGCGCGGGAGGAGGCCTTTTATAGTGTGGGGCTTGTGCTAAAGCCCTGAGCCCTAATTGGCCAAAGCACCCAGGCTTTGGCCAATTAGGTCTCTTCGTTTTTTGGGGGCTGTGATTGGCCAAGCATGCGGGGTCATGGTGCATGCTTGGCCAATCATCAGCGCGCAACGTCGCAGTGAATTATGGGCCGTTGCGCGTCACTCGAATGTTCGAATCAAACGCGAAGCTCATCCCTACTCAGAAGCATTAAACTTCATTTTTCTCGGCTCGTCGTAGTGTTTTATGTCACCACGTTTTGGACAGTAAGTATTTATTCTGATAGTGTGTAGGCAAGACTGATGAAAGCCAGCTTATCAGAATTCTGACTAAAAATTTCAACAGATTTTATTCCATCGGAAACCTGATCGTGTGTACGTGGCATTACACCTTGAGGCTCGATTCACACTGGAAATCTGTTTCAGGGAGGAATCGGGGCTGAATCGTTGCCTGAATTTGGCCCTGATACAGAGTCAAAGACGTTTCTGTACAAGCCGCCCCGGAGATATGTGAACCGGCTCCATAGTGAGTAGGTCACATTCTCCTGCTATGTGAATTAGATGCAGGGAAACCTTAATGGCAATGCAACACTGTACCCAAATTAAGTTTTTATCAGACAGATAGTTTTCTTTTGGTGGTATTTAACCACTTAAGGACCGCCTCCTGCACATATTCGTCGGCAGAATGGCACGGCTGGGCACATCCACGTATATTTACTAGTACCCAGCCGTGGGTCACGGGCGCGCGCCCGCGGCACGCTCCCGTGACCCGGTCCGAAGCTCCGTGACCAGGACCGCGGGACTCACGGACCCGATCACCCCAGGAGTGTGGCAATCGGTCCCCGGAGCTGAAGAACGGGGAGAGCCATGTGTAAACACGGCTTCCCCGTGCTTCACTGTGGCGGCAGCATCGATCGCGTCATCCCTTTTATAGGGGGGACGCGATCGATGACGTCACACCTACAGCCACACCCCCCTACAGTTGTAAACACACACAGGGAACACATAACCCCTACAGCGCCCCCTTGTGGTTAACTCCCAAAGTGCAACTGTCATTTTCACAGTAAACAATGCAATTTAAATGCATTATTTGCTGTGAAAATGACAATTGTCCCAAAAATGTGTCGAAATTGGCCGAAGTGTCCGCCATAATGTCGCAGTCACGATAAAATTGCTGATCGCCGCCATTAGTAGTAAAAAAAAAATAAATAAAAAAAATGCAATAAAACTATCCCTTATTTTGTAAACGCTATAAATTTTGCGAAAAACAACCGATAAACGCTTATTGCGATTTTTTTTTACCAAAAATAGGTAGAAGAATACGTATCGGCCTAAACTGAGGAAAAAAAAAATTTTGATATATTTTGGGGGGATATTTATTATAGCAAAAACTAAAAAATATTGCATTTTTTTCAAAAGTGTCGCTCTATTTTTGTTTATAGCGCAAAAAATAAAAACCGGAGAGGTGATCAAGTACCACCAAAAGAAAGCTCTATTTGTGGGGAAAAAAGGACGCAAATTTTGTTTGGGAGCCACATTGCACGACCGCGCAATTGTCAGTTAAAACGACGCAGTGCCGAATCGCAAAAAGGGGCAAGGTCCTTTACCTGCATTTTGGTCCGGGTCTTAAGTGGTTAATCACTACTGTTTTTTTTTTATTTTACATTTTTTGCTATATAAATGAAAAAATGCAAAACAATTTGTGAAAATTTAAATTTTTGTAGTTTCTGGTATATAATTTTGCAAATAAATAATATTTTTTCATATTTTTAGTCCAAAATTTATTGTGCTACATTTCTTTAGTAAAAATAACCCAAATCAGTGTATGATATTTATTCTGTGTGAAAGCTACAAACTATGGTATATACTGTATATTTTAAATGGATCAATCCTGATGTTCTAACAGCCAATCTCATTTCTTGAGACCCTAAAGTGTCAGGACAGTACAAATTACCCCCAAAATACCCCTTTTTGGAAAGTAGGCACCCAAGGTACGGTGAATTTTTTTATGTTTAAATTTTTTGTCACAAAATTAAAGGATAAGCTCACCTTTCGTAACATGTTACATGTTACACCTATATTCAGGGTGTAACATGTTACAAACAAAACTGCCTCAGATCCCCCGGATTTTCTCCCCCCGCTAGCTGTCACAATTTTAAAAAAACACAGTCCTCTGTGAATGGAAAATTTTAAGTCCCAACATCATTTGCACCTGTCGCCTTGTAGTTTTCAATGAACTACCACAACGCTGTGGAGCGCTGTAATAGTTCATTGATTCTTTCTGTCAGATTTGATCTGCTTGTCCGTACGATGTAGGGGCACACAGATAAACTGACAGGTTTGAAGGAGACATGCATGGCACCAGCATTTTGCTGATCACTAGTAGTGTTGAGCGGAATACGCCATATTCGATTTCACGATATTGCGCAAATATATAGAAGAATATTCGCGAATATTCGCTAATATCGAATATTCATGATATTTTATCCAAAAAACATTTTGCGAAATTCCGCTAATGCGAAATTTCGTTAATGCGAAAATGTTTGCGAAATTCTCATAAACGGAGATCATTTCCTGTATTACTAAACTAATATGCACTAAACACTAACTCTACACTAACTCTACTTAAAAGAAAGGAGAATAAGGGGGCAAAAGAAGGGCAGAGAAGATAATCGCGCAATATTCCTATTGCACGATTATCTTCTCCGCCCTTCTTTTGCATCAGAGCCAATCAGAATAACTCGAATATTCGGCAAAAGGAATATCGTGCAATATTCCTTTTGCCAAATATTCGAGTTATTCTGATTGGCTCTGATGCAAAAGAAGGGCGGAGAAGATAATCGCGCAATATTCTGTTTGCCGAATATTAGGCCCCGTACACACGGCCGAGGTTCTCGCTGAAAATCAGCGAGAACCTCGCTGGAATGCACATTCCAGCGAGGACCTCGGCCGTGTGTACGGTCTGAGCGAGCTTCCCGTCGGGAAGCCCGTCGAGCCGAAATAGAGAGCACGCTCTCTATTTCCTCGACGGCCCGCCTGGAAGAATGGCTGGTTGCCATTCCCGACGGGCGGGTCGCCGAATCTGACGGCCGGCAGAGAACCTCGACGGGCGGAACGCTGTGTTCTGCCCGTCGAGGTTCTCTGCCGTGTGTACGCGGCTTCAGAGTTATTCTGATTGGCTCTGATGCAAAAGAAGGGCGCATCAGAGCCAATCAGAATAACTGGAATATTCGGCAAAAGGAATATTGCGCGATTATCTTCTCCGCCCTTCTTTTGCATCAGAGCCAATCAGAATAACTCGAATATTCTGCAAAAGGAATATCGTGCAATATTCCTTTTGCAGAATATTCAAGTTATTCTGATTGGCTCTGATGCAAAAGAAGGGCCGAGTAGCTGATGCGATTCTTTTATGTTGCCGAAAATTCGCAATGCGATTTTTCGGCAACATAAAAGAATCGCATCAGCTACTCGGCCCAGGGTCTCTCTCTAATCATACCAGCAATGCTTTTAGACGTCGATGGAGATCACTAGGATGTGATCTGTTTTAAAAATAAATTTGAAAAAATACGAATATTCGCCATAGCGAATATTCGCCGCAGTATTCGAGTTATTCACGAATACTCGAATATGCAATATTCGTAGCGAATATTCGCAATGCGAATATTCGTGAGCAACACTAATCACTAGTGCAATGCTTTAGAGGCTTCAGAAACAAAAAAATAATAAATGCACATGTTTTACCTGCAAAATGTGCATTTTTTTTAACATACTGTGACTAGAGCAGTACAGTGTCAACATAGTGACATGGTGCTGCTCTGGGGAAGTGATTATGATTTATTTTTTACTCTCTGCTTATTACAGTAATGCTCACTGTTATAAGCAATCATTCTTATGAATGGCATCCATTCAGATATGAAAGCCATTGTGTACAACTGACTTGTGATCACTGTGATTGGGTAGCGATTGGGCAGCGATTACATGGCACCTGGGCCAGTCCGGTACAATGATCTGTCTTTGATGCCCCTAGGGCATTTACAAGGTACACACGTGGCAGGACATCACATAACGCCCCCCCAGGATAATGGTGCCATATTATTATAGTAGGCACTGCGGGAGGTGGTAAAAGTGAGTTTTAAAAATTAGAAAAAGTGTAGATTGTGGTTTAACATACGCAGTATAAAAGTAAACCACCTTTTATCCCCTTTTGAAAAAAAAAGGTCCTTATATTCATACCTTCTTCTAGCTAGTATACTCTCTTTGCAAATAATAATCTAATGGTTTTAATGTATGTCCACAGAAAACTCTGCCCTGAAGGGCCTTACACAAAAAAAAATCACACACAGTCATAAAAAGAGCAGATAAGAATGGTAAACATATTAAAGGTTTTATTAATGAGTCATATGCCAAAATTCCTGAAAGAATTGAAAATCTTATTTGATTCAGGTTGTCAAAATGTGGATTTAACAAAGAAAAATACATTATATGTAAAGATATTGACCATACGCCCTATTTTTTTCATCAAAAAAGTCCTTAAGAGTCAAGTACTGTACATCCTACAGGATCCCTTATTTTTTTTTCCAATTCTTTATTTATTTCAAGAATTACGTTACAGGAAATTACATTTCATCTTTCCTACTTACTGTATATAGATTAGATCACAGAGTTGAGGAAGCGGTGGGAAGATATCAACCCCCCCAGCCCCCCTCTTCCCTCTACTATGCTGGTTCACAGTACTTCTCATTTTTCATTTTCCTTTCTTCCTTCTTCCTCTTATACTTCATTACCCTCTCCACCCCCCTCCCTTTTACCCAAAATAAAAATAAAAAAATATAAATTAATCTGTACGGTTCATGTTGGCCATTCCCCACCTCCCTACCCCTACCCCTCTCTATACTTCACATAGGGAGCCCATGTTGCACGGTATCTCTCATCTTCATCTTTCAGTGCCATAGTTAAATTCTCCATTTGTTGAATCTCTGCTACTTTTGCAAGCCATTGTGCTCTTAATGGGGGGGTCTCCTGCTTCCACATAGCACGAATACACGCCCTCACGGCTACGATAAGATGTCTTATCAATGAGTTCTTATATTTTTCTATTGACATTGGGATATCTAGTAGTAAAACCGCCGATGGTCTATCTGTTAAATTGATTCCTGTTATTGTGTTAATTGTTTCCGTTACCATTTTCCAAAATTCCTGTATTTTTCTACATTCCCACCAAATATGCACCAATGTCCCTTCCGCCTCACGACATCTCCAACAGATATCTGACGTTTCTGGGTATATTCGGTGTAATGCTGTTGGTGTTCTATACCATCTTGTTAATATTTTATATCCTCCCTCCTCATATTTACTTGCTACTGATGCCTTATGTGTATATCGCAGGATCCTATCTTTTTGATCTTGGGTAAATATTAAACCAAGATCTCTCTCCCATGCTCGTACAAACGTAAATTCCTGTGGGATGTCTAGCTTGATTAGCATTGCATAAAAATATGACAGGGAATGTCTTATTGAATTCCCTTCTAAGCATATTTGCTCAAATTTTGACGCCCTAACTACAGTATAGATATCTGCCTTTGTCCGAAGAAATGCTTCTAATTGCAACTGCCTCAGAAAATCTAATTCTGGCATACCTTCTCTTTCGATCTCTCTCCTTGTCATTTGTCGGTTATCTTTTGAGAAGTGTATGATCCTACTTATACCTCTTTTTCGCAGGGCGTTAAACCTTGAGTCTATCAAACCTATTTGGAAAGCCTTAGTACCTAAAAATCGGTGTCAGTGGGTTTGGGTATTTTGATATTGTGTTTTTTTCAAAAATCTTCTTAATCGTCCGTATGGTAGCTCCTACCATTGGATGTTTCTGTACTTCTATTGTTATTTCACTGTCTGGTATCCAGGCCAATCCTTCTAATGGAACCTCTACCGTCGCTTGTTCCATCTTTAACCAAGGTTTTCTGTTACGACCACACCACTCCACAACTTTAGTTAAATGGGCTGCTTCCTGATATTTTATTAAATCTGGAAATCCTATCCCTCCTTCACCTTTAGGTAGTGATAGAATAGTCCTACTTATCCTTGCTGGTTTCCCTCCCCATATGAATTTCAAAAATCTTGTTCTTAGTTCTCTTAAAAAGCTTTGTGGGATCTTGATTGGTAAAGTCTGTATTAAATATAGAATTTTTGGAAGCATGTTTATTTTTAGTATATTTGTCCGCCCGAACCATGTGAATATTCCTTTGTCCCATCTGACTAGATCTGATTTTATACGCCTAGCCAACATTGCATGGTTTAGTTCAAATAGTCTATTTAGGTTCCCTGATATCTTTGTTCCCAAATAGTTTATATGGGAATCCGTCCACCGAAAATCAAAATGAGTTTTAAGCTGCTCCAATGTTTCCGCTTTTACTTCTATTCCTAGAGCTTCTGTTTTCCCACAATTGACTTTAAAGTTGGACAGGTTACCATACTCTCTTATTTCTTCCATTAGAGGCGGTAGGGAGATAACTGGAGATGTTATAAAGAAAATTAAATCGTCTGCATATGCCGCCACTTTCTGTACCTCTCCTTTTGTTGTTACCCCCCTGGTATTCACATTAGCACGTATTTTCCTTAGGAAAGGTTCCATAATCAAAACAAAAATTATAGGCGATAATGGACAGCCTTGTCTTGTCCCATTTCGAATATCGAATGGGTCAGATATTTTACCATCTATTTTTACTTTCGCACGTGGTTGTGAGTATAAGTTTGTAAACCAGCTCATCATCCCTTCTCCTATACCTATGTGTTGCAGCGTTGCTTTTAAGAACGACCATTCTACTCGGTCAAACGCTTTTTCTGCATCACTAGCTACTAATATCATTGGCTTCTTTTCTTTTTGTGCTAAGTATATCGCATTTACCACTCGTTGCGTGTTCTCTCTCCCCTCTCTACCTGGTATAAATCCCACTTGGTCAGGGTGTATCAGATCTGAGATGCATTCTTCTAAACGTTTAGCGAGAATCTTAGTAAATACTTTTAGGACCACATTTAACAATGATATAGGGCGATAGCTGGCACATTGTGAGGGGTCTTCGCCTTCTTTTGGAATAACTACTATATGTGCCATTAATGTTTCGTTTGGTATTTTTTTCCCTTCCCGCAATGAGTTGAAGGCTGCTATGAATCTTGGTGCTAGTTTTTCCGTGAATATCCTATAGTATGTTAAACTAAACCCATCCGGGCCTGGTGCTTTGCCCAATTTTAATATTTTTAGAGCATCCATAAACTCCCTTATTGTAATTGGCGCATCTATTTTCATTGCTATGTCCTCTGGCATTTTTGGCATCGAGGTATCCCTAATGTATTCCTTGGCTCTTTCTAGTTTCTCATATTCCTTCTCTGCAGACGTTTTATCCTCCAGCTGGTATAATTTTTCATAGTATTTTTTAAAGCAATTTGCGATTTCTTGAGGAGTATTCACCATTATCCCTTATTTTGACACTACTGTGGCTGATCCAAGTATATTGACTATTTTCCTTAACCCTCAGTTATTTCTATACCAGATAAAACACCCTTTGCATGTTTTGGAAACATTCTCTAAATCTAGCTGGGGCACAAATTATTTCTGGTGTTCACTAGATGTAACTTTCCTCTATCACGCTATATCATATGAAATTGGTTTAAAGGCTATTCTTTATTTTCTCATAAAAGACTGTACTGAACAACATACAAGATTTATTTATTTGGGATGGAGTCATGTGGGCCAGATTCTCGTACATCTTCTCTTTTTGTGCAGAGCGTAGCGTAACCCATTTACACTACGCCTCCGCACTTTTTACGGGCAAGTGCTGTATTCTCAAAGCACTTGCTCCGTAATTTGCGGCAGCGTAGCGTAAATGGGACGGCGTAAGGCCGCGTAATTCAAATAGGGAAGGAGGGGGGCGCGCTGTATTTAAATTAAGCACGCCCCCGCGCCGAATAAACTGCGCATGCGCCAGCCCTAAAAGTAGCCCATTGCGCATGCTTCATAGTACGCTGCAAATACATTGATTTAGATGGCAACATAATTAACATACAGGCCTATTCGCGACGAGTTACGTTAACAACGTAAACGACAGAAAAACACGACACTGTCCCGACGTCCATACTTAACATGGCTTACGTCAGACCTCATATAGCAGGGGTAACCTTACGCGTACGCAAACTACGTAAACTACGTCGACGGCACGCAACTTATTTCGGGAATCGGCATATCATGCTCATTTGCATATTCGACGCTGAAATCGATAGGAACGCCACCTAGCGCCCAGCGTAGAATTACATCTAAGATCTGACAGTGTAAGTGACTTACGCCAGTCGGATCTACGCCAAATCTATGCGTAACTGATTCTAAAAATCAGTCGCATAGATACACAGGGCAAGAAACAGAGATACAACGGTGTATCTGGAGATACACCGTCGTAGTTCTTTTGAGAATCTGGCCCATGTATGTTTATTCTTGAACATACACATTGAAATTATATTGGACTCATGGAAACATTCTGTACAATTCAATAGTACAGTCATGAGTGTTAGCTTTGAAACCAGCTATCCAAACTTGCTATTGGGGACTGGGAACCCATACATTTTGGGCTAACAACCATTTGCACACTGATATAGCTGCTTCATTGATTACATCATTGAAATACATGATGTTTCTCTAAATCCAGTTGTGCAATTCATAGATTTTTACAATTCTAATGAGCTGAACATCAGTTTTTCTTATGTCTTGGATTTCAAAGAAACGAATATTTCGGAATCTAGAGTTATTTTCTTAATGAAAATTATAAAATTGTGCCCAATACTCACTTCAAAGAAACCTCAAGACACTTCTATTGGCACAATAAAATCAGCATAACCCAGAATGGAAAAGTAATATTTACATGCAGCCAATTTTGCAAATTGGCAATACATTTTACAAACAAAAAAGCTTATCTTCAACAATGTAAAATTGTAAAAAATGAAAAAAGGCAATTGTCCATTCAAGGAAAAGACAAAATAGACACAGCTGTTGTTCAAACTCATAATAGACAAAATATAGATAAAAGGAACAACAATATTGTACAAGGGATACCCTTTGTAATGCAATGCAATGCAAAATTATCCCAAGTTCAAAATCTTCTATCATTTACAGGAAGTCAAAATGTGTCCAGAATCTCAAAGCAACAAGTCATTTATAAAATTCTACAAATAGCACTGCGCTATGTGGGGGTATACTGTGATCCCACCTCCCAAAGCAACATAATATTACCAATGCACTATGTAATGTAAAATAAGGTGTGCCAAATGAACAACATAAATAAAAAAGGAGAAAAAATTCATAAGTCCATAATTGGACAATAAAGTCCAATAAAAATCCAGAAAAGCTCCACAGTCAGTTGGCAGCTCCACCAAAGAGATATAAATCACTCTCTGAAAAACAATCTAGGTGCAGCATACAAAAAAAAAAAAACTTTTATTAATTAATACAAGTGGTAACTCATATGGACTTGCATGCAATGCGCTTGTCATTAAATGAATACCTGTCACAGGGAACAATCCTTCCAGGAGACACTTCAGCCTCTGTAGTCTGAGTGAAAAATCTGGAGAAATCACTTACATGCCAAACCAGGAAGTGTGCTGGGCCATTATGGAGCACCAAACCAGAAGTGATGTCACACCCAGGATGACCTATAACCATGGTAATGCATTTCAAGGCTCACAGGTGTATTGTTACCTGTTACAAGTATTCATTTACTGACAAGCACATTGCATTTGAGTCCATGTGAGTTACCACTCAGCTTTTTTACTACAGGCTGATTATTTATGCTAGACTTAGATTGGTACCCCTATGTGCTTCTTTTTCAAGTCAGTTATAAACAACTATTGTCATGATTCAAGTAAAAATTTGGCATGCAAAGACACATTTTAATGTAGGAAAATAAATTTTAAACCTTGTAAGCTTATCACTCATAAACATAACAAATTCAAAAAGAATATATGATTAATAACTTTATTATGTGCCCTCCTACACATATGGTATATGCATTAAAATGCCCATTTGGCCTACTCAATATAATATAGGTAGGACAAAAAAGAACATTTAGAGCAAGGAGAGCACAGAACATTATAAACATATACTGTATATTTTCTGAAAGCAGAGACCCTGAAGAATAATTAGTAGTAGTTCTATTTTTTTTTTTTTTTAGACCACACAATATTTGTGCAGCAGTTTAACAAGTGAAAAATGTCAGTACAAAATTCAGCAAAGTTAATTTTATGGCATGCAAATTCAATATTCAACTTTTGGGTACATTTTAAAATAGGTTGTTGATGAGTAAATAATGTAGATACCAAACATTTCAAGCTGTAAATGTAAGCACATGATGACAAACTTCAGCACCCTATATTTTCCATAGATGATGCTTTGACCCCTTCCCGCCCATGTTGTAGCCAAAAGAGGTTTACAGCGTGGCTCTCCAGTTCTGGGAGGGTGTCCATGGACGTCCACATATATGGAAAGTCTTTACATTTATGTCCTTATATATGTTTGTAGCCTGGTATTTGTTTGAATATAAAAGTTGTTTGACTAAAAATCTTGAATAGTAATGACCTTAGCAGGAGCTGGACAGTCTATGAACAAGTAGTACCTAACTAATTTCCAGATATTTGATTCTGATTCAATTCTAAACTAAACTAATGTGATTCACATAGAATTCAAATCAAATTCTAAACAAAGTTGATTAGAATACAGACAACAAAAATGAATTAAGAAAAGCAGCATTCTAACATAATGAATGTAACTAAACAAACAAACATATTTTTTGGCAATTGCAAGGTGTTTAATGGATAAAACATGTAGAAATGTGCATGTATGGGAGAAATGTACTGCACATGTGCTTTAATGACTTTTAGTCACTATGGGGTTGATTTACTAAAACTGGAGAGTGCAAAATCTGGTGCAACCCTGCAAGTTGAAGTTGGAAGCTGATTGGCTAGCATGCACAGCTGCACCAGATTTTGCACTTACAGTTTTAGTAAATCAACCCCTATATTAGACTCCACAGTAGGCATGAGCTTCTTGTTCGAGTCGAACGTATGTTCGACTCGAACATCGTCTGTGCGTACGTTTGTCGAAATTCGAACAAAACGGGTCGTTCGCGCCAAATTCGAGTGTCACGCCACGGCCCATAATGTATGTCCCGCATGCTTGCCCAATCACAGCACGCGAAAAACAGGGTGGCTTTGGCCAATTATGGCTCAGGGCTTTAGCTCACACCCCACACTATAAAAGTCAGCCTGCAAGACGGCCGCGTGTAGTGTGTTGCGGCGTTGTTAATGAGAAGATCAGTCCTATAGAGAGAGAGAGAGACAGGTTCCCAGATTTAAAGAGAATTAGATTATCGTAGCGTATCAGAAATACACTACGCCGCCATTTTTTACCTGGCTCTACGTGGAATCCAGGTAGATTTTGTCCAGTAAACGACAGCGGCATAGTGTATTTCTCCCGTCGCAATCCATCTACGCGAGTAGGGGGCGTGAAGCATTTAAAATAGGCGCGTTCCCGCGGCGATCGAACTGCGCATGCTCCGTTCGCAAATTTCCCGCCGTGCATTGCGCGAAATCACGTTGTTACGTCATTCGTTGTTTGAGTAGCGTCGTTTACGGACATTTCTATTCCCGAACGACTTACGTAAAAAAAAAAAAAAAAAAATTAAATTTGACGCGGGAACGACGGCCATACTTAACATGGGCTACGCACCGTTAGACCAGCAAAAAGCTGGTCTAACAGTACGTAAAAAAAATAGACGTAAGCGATTGCGAAGACCGCTCGTATCTTTGTGGATCGCCGTAAAAACTCATTTGCATATCCCGACGCATCAAAACGACGCAAACTCCTCCCAGCGGCCGCAAAAATATCGCAGCGTAGATCCGAAGGCTTACGAAGACGTAAGCCTCTCGGATCGAAGCCCGAAGCCGCCGTATCATGGTTTGAGGATTCAAACTAGTGATACGGCGCGCAAAATTTGAAATTACTCCTGTCTAACACCAGTTAGACAGGCGTAATTGCTCTATGAATCTGGGCAAGTGTTTTTATTACTAGATAGATAGATAGAGCAGGCAGGCTAGTCAGTTTAGTTAAATTCACAGTGTGTAGAGGATAAATATACACATCCCAGGAGTTGTACATATATTTATATACTGTATAGTTTAGCTAGATCAGCTATTCCTATTTGTCAGGCATTTGATTGTGCTAGCTGCAGTCTTCTAACATGTTGTATTGCCCGTGTGCTGTATAGTTTGCACCTAAACGTACTTGGTGTTTACTGCACTTGTGTTGTACACTTTGCACCTAAACGTACTTGGTGTTTACTGCAAAAAAAAAAATAACGTTGTTGCGACGTAATTTAGCGCAATGCACTGCGGGATATTTCTGGACGGAGCATGCGCAGTTCAATCGGCGTGGGGACGCGCTTCATTTAAATGTACCACACTCCCTACCCGCCCAACTTGAATTCCACGCCATTACGCCGCTTGAGATAAACTACGCCACCGTAACTTCTGGTGCAAAATCTTTATGGATTCAAACTAAAGCCAGGTAAGGTACGGCGGCGTAGCATATCTCAGATACGATGCCCCGGGGAAGATCTTTGTGGATCTGGCCCTTGGTGTTTACTGCACTTGGGCCGTATAGTTTGCACCTAAACGAACTTGGTGCTTACTGCACTTGTGTCGTATTGTTTGCACCTAGACGTACTTGGTGTTTACTGCATTTGGGCCGTATAGTTTGCACCTAAACGTACTTAATGTTTACTGCACTTGTGCTGTATAGTTTGCACCTAAATGTACTTGGTGTTTACTGCACTTGGGCCGTATAGTTTGCACCTAAACTTACTTGGTGTTTACTGCACTTGTGCTGTATAGTTTGCACTTAAACCTACTTGGAGTTTACTGCACTTGTGCCGTATAGTTTGCACCTAAACGTATTTGGTGTTTAAGCACTTGTGCTGTAAAGTTTGCACTTAAACCTACTTGTAGTTTACTGCACTTGTGCCGTATAGTTTGCACCTAAACGTACTTGGTGTTTACTGCACTTGGGTCGTATAGTTTGCACCTAAACGTACTTGGGGCCAAATTCAGATACAATTACATTGGCGCAGAGTATCAGAGATACACTACGCCGCCGTATTTTACCAGGCTATACGCCGAATTCTGGTAGATTTTGTCCCTTACGGTACGGCGGCGTAGTGTATTTCTCGCCGCGTAATCGAAATACGCGATTAGGGGGCGTGAAGCATTTAAATTAGGAGCGTCCCCGCCGCGATCGAACTGCGCATGCTCCGTTCAGAAATTTACCGCCGTGCATTGCACGAAATAACGCCGTTACGTCATTCGTTGTTTTAGTAGCGTCGTTTACGGAAATTCATATTCCCGGACGACTTACGTAAAAAATAAAAAAAGTTGACATTCGACGCGGGAACGACGGCCATACTTAACATAGGCTGTCTAATATTAGACCAGCAAAAAGCTGGTATAATTTTACGCAGGAAAAAGATGACTAAAGATGCCGTAAGAGATTGCGATTGACGTTCGTAACTTCGTGGATCGTCGGCAAAAGCTCATTTGCATACCCCGACGCGGAAAACTACGGGAACTCCACCCAGCGGCCGCAAAATTATTGCAGCGCAGATCCGAAGGCGTACAAACACGTAAGCCAGTCGGATTGAAGCCCGCAGACGTATTTTCATGATTTGAGGTTTCAGAGTAGTGAAAAAACGTGAGTAATTTGAAAGTACTCCAGTCTAACGCGAGTTAGACAGGAGTAAGGGCTCTGTGAATCTGGCCCTTGGTGTTTACTGCACTTGTGCTGTATAATTTGCACCTAAATGTACTTGGTGTTTACTGCACTTGGGCCGTATAGTTTGCCCCTAAACATACTTGGTGTTTACTGCACTTGTGTCGTATAGTTTGCACCTAGACGTACTTGGTGTTTACTGCACCCAGCAGGTACGATATTTAAAGGAATTTTGCAGTTTTTTTCTCACTTTAAGCATCATTAAAATCGCTGCCCCAGAAAAAACTACAGTTTTTTAAACTTTTTTTTCCATTGATACCTGGGTTCTCAAAGACGTTTTCCGACAATAACTTGAATATTGGTCTTTAAAATTAGCACTTTTGAATTTCAACGTTCGAGTCCCTTAGACTTCAATGGGGTTCTAAATGTTTGGCCGAATGTTCGGTCTGTTCGAACGTTCTGGTGTGAACCGAACGCGGGGGTTTTCGGCTCATCCCTACTCGACAGTATGTGGACTACTGACAAAAACTGCTCAACATGATAAACCACATATTCTCTGTTGTCAACATCTCCCTTGAACCTTGAGAACCTTTCTTTATCAGAAAAAGCAGGGCAGAACCAGAGGGGGATAGATCCACACTTAGTTACGCTACCAACATTAACTCTGGTGCATCACAGATACTGTCCCTGTAATTTATGATTATAAATAGAGCAAGGGAACACGTCAAATTAAAACTATATGATACAAGAGACCTCATCACCCGCTTCTTAACTAAGTAGATATAATAAGAACATTTGATATAGAGTGCTCCCTTGGTGACCCAACTAGAAAGACCCTCCATTAATACTAGCAAGATTTGAAGTCCACTTATGGAACATCCTCGACTTTTGCACAGGATTTACTGTATAATCACTCTTATAACTATTGAAAAGTGTCCTTAAATATCTCCTGAAATTTAGTCACCAGGCATTATGATATCACCTCATGTATAGAGACTTGTTCAATAAATGTGTTTAGAAATGGAGCACATCAGAGTTTAGTTGACACAAGCAAGTGGATGTTGATCTGTCATCTTTTGTATTTAGTTTTTTTTTTTTTGTGTGCGTATACTGCTATGTAACCCTTGATAAAAGAAATAATAATAATAAAAAAAAATAGAGAAAGGTAAAGTAACACTGTCCAGATTTAGTTTGAACACATTTCATAACCAGCAACATAGAATGCAAGTGTACATCTCAAGGTAAAATAGACAATAGTTGAATAACGTTTTCAGGCTTCATGTGTTAGCATCTGTTCGAATTTTTCTGTTAATTAATAGGCTTGATGTAATTCAGGCAGTTAACTGTTTGCAACAATCTCATGCATGGCCAATTTACATATGATTGTTTCAATCAGAGGCGTATATAGTGAAAATGGCGCCTATGGCAAGCACTAAAACTGTGCCCTGTCAAAACATTTGAAACTCATCTTTCAGATAATACTGTCAATATATACAGGTATATAGAGAGAACAGTAGGTTAGTTGTTGGGACTTGCCTCTCTTGGTTTGAATCTGGGCCAGGAAGCTATCTGCATGTTCTCTTGGTGTGGGCACACTCCAAAGCCATGTTGGTAGGTGATGGTCCCCTGTCTTTATGAAGTGGCAATGTACATGGGTGATCACAGTCCGCATGCCACCCCCCCCCCCCCCATGCCTGAAAAATTATCCAAAATGAGCGCTGGCCCAAAATCTGGCAAGAGCTGGACAGGACTGAATGGAAGTATACATAGAATAGATATGTGTAGGGTCGTCTATGATTGTAGGGTCAGTGTAGAATATGATTAGCCATGTACACTGCCAGTCTGTACACAGGGTACAATTCACCTACCTGCATGTGTTTAGGGGGGCACATGGGGGGAAAGGAACAAAATTAGGGGGCCCCAACTATAAAAATGATATATATATATATATATATATATATATATATATATATATTTATATATATATACACACAAACACAAAATGCCTTGAAAAAGTATTCATACTGAAGTAACTCTAAAAACATGCAAAAACCAAGTATAAGTATCTATCCTTTACTATAACTTGTAATACCTATATATAAACGATTGCATCTGTATTAACATGCATGAGTCCCGTATTTGTTAATGTATATCAGGCCGAAGTGTGCTCTAGGCCTGAGGCTAAGCGTTAGTTAATGAGACAGATACCTTTGAATCAAACAGTTATCTTTATTCTAACAGAAAGTGTCCATTGTATAACAAACAACGTTGTAACATAGGATGCCTATTGCATAATAAACAAGCACTAACAATACAGTATATCTGTGGCCTAATACAATACTGGCAAACAAGATAGAGCTATACTAAACGCTTGGTCCCCCCTGGCTGGCTCCTGATGGGGTAAGAGAGAGCTAGGCCTCGGCCTTGAGTACATGGCTAGGCCCAAAATACCGCCCAGGCTTCCATGCGGCCTAGTCCATGTGGTTTCAGCATAGGCCTTTAGATAACAGCCTCACTCAAGCATGCTCCCAAGGGAATAGAGAGAGAGAGTTCTCTTTCAAACTCCTTTTTACCAAACCTCACTCATTAATCATTCGCAACACCTCCCATTTTGCCTGCCCATCTGATGTTCGACCAATCATTGCACTTCCATGACTCACATCCTTGTTCGTGGCTGTCATGCCATATCTAGCCTCTGGGGGACGATCTTGTCCATATAATCTCCAACAAATTGCTAATCCTTTCATCATTGCACCTATGTTGATGGTCGTACCTCTCTATTGTCTGGCAAGGGGCTAATGAAAGACTTCTCTTAGACTCTCCGGAGTCGGGTGTATCAGCTTACATTCCTGCAGGGGGCTTATCTGACCATTGGGACTGTAAACAGACTATGTTCAAAACTAGCTATTATTTCCTTGCAACACATACCCCTTGAAATTTTCCAAATTTTTTCATGTTACAACCAAAAATGTGAATGTATTTTATGTGATAGACCAACACAAAGTGCCAGGCTAGGTGATATACAGTAGTGCCAGGTTAGGGTGGTATAGTGCCAGGTTAGGGTGGTATGGTGCCAGGTTAGGGTGGTATAGTTCCAAGTTAGGGGGTATAGTGTCAGGTCAGGTGGTATAGTGCCAGGTTAGATGGTATAGTGCCAGGTTAGATGGTATAGTGCCAGGTTAGATGGTATAATGCCAGGTTAGGTGGCATAGTGCCAGGTTAGATGGTATAATGCCAGGTTAGGTGGTATAGTGCCATGCTAGGATATAATGCCAGGTTAGGTGGTATAGTGCCAGGTTAGATGGTTTAGTGCCAGGTTAGGTGGTATAGTGCCAGGTTAGGTGGTATAGTGCCAGGTTAGGGTATAATGCCAGGTTAGGTGGTATAGTGCCAGGTTAGGTGGTATAGTGCCAGGTTAGATGATATGATGCCAGGTTAGGTGGTATAGTGCCGGGTTAGGTTATAACGCCAGGTTAGGTGGTATAGTGGCAGGTTAGATGGTATAATGCCAGGTTAGGTGGTATAGTGCCAGGTTAGGGTATAATGCCAGGTTAGGTGACATAATGCCAGGTTAGGTGGCATAGTGCCAGGTTAGGTGGTATAGTGCCAGGTTAGGTGGTATAGTGCCAGGTTAGGTGGCATAATGCCAGGTTAGGTGGCATATTGGCAGGTTAGGCGGTATAGTGCCAGATTTGGCGGTATAGTGCCAGGTTAGGTGGTATAATTCCAGGTTAGGTGGTAGAGTGCCAGGTTAAGTGGTAGAGTGCCAGGTTAAGTGGTAGAGTGCCAGGTTAAGTGGTAGAGTGCCAGGTTAGGTGGTAGAGTGCCAGGTTAGATGGTATAGTGCCAGGTTAGGTGGTATAGTGCCAGGTTAGGTGGTATAGTGCCAGGTTAGGGTATAATGCCAGGTTAGCTGGTATAGTGCCAGGTTAGGGTATAATGCCAGGTTAGGTGGTATAGTGCCAGGTTAGGTGGTATAGTGCCAGGTTAGATGATATGATGCCAGGTTAGGTGGTATAGTGCCAGGTTAGGTTATAACGCCAGGTTAGGTGTGTAACAGGAAGTCAGGTAAATCTGTGTGTGTTGTCCCAGACGGAAGATACTGTTCTGCCTTGTGTAGACAATACACCAATTACTATTGGGCGTCAGCTGTAGAAATGGCCAGAGAGGTTTGGGGAGTTAGAAGCCTTCAGCTGTTCAAAATGAATAAATAAAGCCTAAGGATAACGACTGATTGCTGGATCATGGGGCTTTGTGAAGTGAAGGAGCAGTCAGAAGCACTTCTAAAGAGGTGAGGTGCTGATGGATATTTCTGTGTGAGAAATATCTAAGAGACTTTTTTGTTGTTTTCTGCTGTAGGACCAGCAGTGTCTGCCCAGCAGTAGGCTGTGCCAGACTCAATAGGTAGGTTCCTGTGTTGGGAAGGTAGACGCCCCAAGTGGCAAGGGTTTATTTTGTGTTTTGTTTTGTTTATACTGTTTTGATGCTTGCACGTGTATCCCGCAAGATGGAAAAATAAACCATATCATTTGTTTTCAGTCATCCTCATTCCTCAAGTGCCTTTTTGTACAGTTCAGCGTGTAGTGAACCCATAGAGGGGGTCACACACACCCACTACCGAGTTAATCCCTCACACATGGTGGAGTGCCGCAGGCAGTTAAAGTAAACCCAATATGGAGGAGATGATAAAGATGGAGGAGATGGAGGAGATGATAAAACAAATGGTTATAATAAATGCAGCTTACCAAATAAGCATTGCAGCTCAAGAACAGGCTCACCGAGAGAGCATGGCAGGTTGGGAGGCCATCATGAAAAAAATTAAGAGAACAGAGGAAAAGGATAGCAAGCCCTCTCTGAGTGAGAATCCAGAGGACCATAATGCTATGGAGGTTACCACATCTGTTGTTGAGACGGAATCATCACCGGAGTGTAGTACTTCACCAGAGGAACAAGAAGTGAAGCCAGAGGAGTGTGCCCTGGCAGAGCCTGAAACTCCCAAAGTAAAGGAGCCGCCATTAGTAGTAGAAGAGTCTGTAGAGCCTGTGGAATCCAATGTTGTGAATGGTGTTCCAGAGGTCAAACCAGACAAGACCAAACCAGAAGAGAAAGACCCTCATGTACAAGAAGATGCTCATGAGGTCCCGGCTGTCCCCGCAGTAGCAGCTCCTATGAAGCTGAATCAACGGTCTGACAGTTCTGCTAAATACAGTAGAGAACCTTTAGCAAATACTTTGAAGAAAATTGATGATCCAGCTACCAAAGCTGTTACCTTGGAACTGGAACCCAACAAGTTTAAATGCAAGATTTTGGATTGCTCCAAATTTTTTCGCAAAGCCAAATTGCTGCATTACCATATGAAGTATTTCCCTGGCGTTGACAAATCAGAGCAGGATCAGAGTCCTGTCACGAGGCATATGCAGACAAGAGGCTCTTTAGCTCACAAAAAGGCCAGTCAGCAAAGCTCAAAGAGAAGATGCACCACAAACAGTTCAAATTCCCACCGACCGTCCCTAAAAGACAAAAGCAAGGAGAACTTAATCCAGAAGTCTCATCGCAAGCCAGACAAGCTGTCTGAAAGTGTTAAAGAAAAATTCAAAGATTTCTTGAGTCTGAAGTCAAAGAAAAAAAAGAAGAAAAAGAAAGCAAAGTCAGAGCTGTCTGGTAGTGAAGAGAACATAGAGGTTTTTAAGGAGCTCTCACCAAAAAAATTACAACCTTCAAAGCTCAACAGAGATTATAAGGCCCCGTGTTCCGGTAAAAGCAGCGATCATGGATGCCGTCCATATACAAGACTAAGTGATGAGGAGATGCTCTTCGATTCTTGCACGGAAAGCTTACTTTGGAGGGATGAGGATTACAACGAAGAGATCGTTGTCATGTATGCTGATGGTTTTCTAAATCTTGGCCGCAACAGGAGCAAGTACAGCTCTGCCAAGCAAAGACTTGTGATGGACAATATGGATGAGAATGCTATGGATGCAAATATGGGTGAACTGTTAGATCACTGCTCAGGAAAGTTTTACCAATCACAGTCCAACACCAGCCAGCCTTATGCAAATGACTCCAAGATAGGGGTTATGGATGAGTTGCTGGGACTCTGCTCTGGAAAATTTGTCTGTCAAGATGATGGTTCAAATCATGAATTTTTTAGTTGTACAAAGGCTCATGCTGAAAATGAGAAAATTGACCTAATGTCTGAAGCAGTTGCTCTCGGTTCCGGTTCTTTCACCAACAGAGAAAATGAAGAAAATGAGGCTGGGCTTGAGGATTTCCATCTTCTACCATGTGATGATTCTGACAGCGAAGAGCTTGCAGAAATTTAAAGTGGTGCAGAAGATGAAGAGGAGGATGACGCCCTGCAGGATGAGGCGTCTGCTGTGCTGGTGGGGAGCGATTCCGAAAAGTGCTCCTACCCCCTGGGTTATGTGAAGAGACAAGCGCTGTACGCCTGCAGTACCTGCACCCTGGATAAAGAGGAGCCTGCTGGGATATGTCTGGCCTGTACATACAAGTGTCATGAAGGCCACGACCTGTTTGAGCTCTACACCAAGAGGAACTTTCGCTGCGATTGTGGAAATGCCAAATTTAAGTTATATCCGGATAAAGAGAAGAAAAACCTGGCTAATAATTACAAGGACAATTTCTTTGGCATCTACTGCACATGTAAGAGACCGTACCCCGATCCTGAGGATGAGACCCCAGATGAGATGATATAGTGTGTGGTGTGTGAGGACTGGTTTCATGGTCGGCACCTAGGGGCAGTTCCATCGGAGCACGTTGAGTTGCATGAGATGGGGTGCCAGGGCTGTATGGATCACTGCTCATTTCTTTGGGCCTACTCTGCCAAGTTAGGAGTTCCTGGTGTCACCAAGATTACCAAAGCAGAAACGGAACCTGAAGATGTTAAAGTTGATGATTGTCCTACGGAAACAGCCAACCCTCAGAATGGACTAACAATAAATAATGAAGAATGTGTGGAAGATAACGACGATGAGGAGGAGGCAATTCTTAGAAATCTAAATCTGAAGGACTTTATGGAAAATGAAGCTGAACTTTCTGGAAGTGATGTTGAAAGTGAAATCCCTGACCGCTTCAGGGCAAATTAAGTGGCTAAAGTGCAGGAAGTAGGGGTTTGCACATCTTCAGTTCTCAGTCAGTTGCTTGATGGAAATAAAGCTGAAAAACTTAATTCTGACACTGCACTAAATGATGTAGAAAAAGTGTGTCCAATATCCCCTGAGCCTTGTGAATGTAGTAAGTCAGGTGATATTCATGACTTTTCCATAGTTGATGATCAGCGGAGCAGGGTCATTGAGGAATCTGAATTGCATGAAATATGCACCCAGACTGAGGCTATTTTTGCCTCTGTGAATTATTTGCATGTTGAAGAGCAGTGTGTTAAGTTTTATGTTAATGAAATCGGATTTGAATATAAAGGTAATGTCACATCCTGTGAAACCCAGTCTTTAGAAAGTGTTCTGTCAGAGCAAGTAATGCAGGATAATACTTTGGGCTTGACTACCAAGATTCCTTTGGAAGTAAAATCTATTTTTAAAAGTGTAGAATCTGTAATGGCAGGTGAAACCTCCATCACTGAAGTGGTCAGAGAGGCTAAATGTACTAATTTATTGGATGCTTTTTCCAAATGTCTTGAAAGGAATGAAGAATATGAGAATTTGTGTCAAATAGTCGATGGTTTCAAAGAAACAAATACTAAAACATTTTTGGGAGACTATGAGGCAAAGATAGTTGAACAACTAGCCATAAACATAATTTCAAAAGTGATTGTATCTGCTAGACAAGAAATTTTGTCTAGCTCAGTTAATGATGTGTCCGATAGCAGTTGTCAAGTTCTTAGTGAGAATAGGGGTGTGCGAACAAGTGATGCACAGAGTAAGCAGTTGCTTCAAGAAAGTGACGAGGATTCTGTTTCTGAAAACCTTACAGTGGGTTTCGTAGATTTTCACCATACTTGTGAGTCTGAACTATCACAAAGTAAGAAACTTGGAAATGCAGAATTGACAAGTAATGATTTCCGTCTAGTGCACAAAAGGGAAGAAAAAACGCCTAGTACATCGGTTTATCAGAGGTCATATGCGTCAGACTTTAGTCCAGTTCATAGAAGAACAGATTTTTTTGAGTGTCCCCATGCCTTAGAGGATTGCAGTCTTAGGGCCAGATTCTCGTAGATGCGCGCCTAATTATGCAGGCGTTGCGCATCTCAGATGCACTACGCCGACGTAACACGGAGTGGCAAGTACCGTATTCCCTAAGTAAATGCGCTCCAAGATGCGCCTGCGTCGCGTAAAATCATGGGCGTAATCCGGCGCAACTCCAAAGTAGGAGGGAAGTGGGCGTGTTGCATTATAATGAAGCGTGACCCCATGCAAATGCAGGCCGGGACGAACGGAGCATGCACCGTGACATGGATGACCCGCGCCATGACGTGGTTGACCCGCGCCGTGACGTGGATGCCTTCTGCGCATGCGCAAAGCCTCCCTACGATGCGCCGGCGCAGGGTATATAATGCGCCCACACATGCGCCCGTGCAGCGCAAACGTCTCCCATTTTTTGGATAGTGACGGCCAAAGTTTGTGCTGGACAAGATGACAACCGTGGTTAAGGAGAGGAGGAAGAAGAATTTCTCCCCAGAGGAGAGGGCCATTGTCGTCAGGGCCATGGAGAAGTTTGATTCGCGGCTCCATGGTGCTGACAGTGCCCGGACCAGCAAGTCCCGGAGGGATCAGATTTTAATGAGGGTCGCGTGCCAGGTCAATGCCCTCTCTCATGAGGTACGGACACCGCAGGACATTCAGAAGAAAATGAATGACCTGCGGCGTCATGTGAAGGGCAAGCTGGCTGCCATAGCTCGGCATGCCAAGGGCACTGGAGGGGGCCCACCCTGCCCTGTCCGCCTGACTGAGGAGGAGAAGGTGGTTGCCCGCTGCCTACAGACGGAGCAGGTAGAGGGAGTTGGGGGCTATGAGTCCCAGAAGCCAGCCGTGAGGACAGGTAAGTGTGTTTTATATTCTATCTGTTGTGTACATGTATGGGGGTGGAAGGGAACATGTGCCAAGTGTGTGGGTCCACCAACATGGGCATCTTTTGTGTCATCCACAGATGTGCAGGAGGGAGCGGGGCCATCTGTTGATGGATATTTCTGTGTGAGAAATATCAAAGAGACTTTTTTGTTGTTTTCTGCTGTAGGGCCAGCAGTGTCTGCCCAGCAGTAGGCTGTGCCAGACTCAATAGGTAGGTTCCTGTGTTGGGAAGGTAGACGCCCCAAGTGGCAAGGGTTTATTTTGTGTTTTGTTTATACTGTTTTGATGCTTGCACGTGTATCCCGCAAGATGGAAAAATAAACCATATCATTTGTTTTCAGTCATCCTCAAGTGCCTTTTTGTACAGTTCAGCGTGTAGTGAACCCATAGAGGGGGTCACACACACCCGCTACCGAGTTAATCCCTCACAGGTGTTATAGTGGCAGGTTATATGGTATAATGCCAGGTTAGGTGGTATAGTGCCAGGTTAGGGTATAATGCCAGGTTAGGTGGTATAGTGCCAGGTTAGGTGGCATAATGACAGGTTAGGTGGCATAGTGCCAGGTTAGGTGGTATAGTGCCAGGTTTGGCGGAATAGTGTCAGGTTAGGGTATAGTGCCAGGTTTGGTGGTATAGTGCCAGGTTAGAGTATAATGCCAGGTTAGGTGGTATAGTGCCAGGTTAGGGTATAATGCCAGGTTAGGTGGTATAGTGCCGGGTCAGGTGGTATAGTGCCAGGTTAGGTGGTATAATGCCAGGTTAGGGTATAGTGCCAGGTTAGGTGGTATAATGCCAGGTTAGGTGGTATAGTGCTAGGTTAGGTGGTATAATGCCAGGTTAGGTAGTATAGTGCCAGGTTAGGTGGTATAATGCCAGGTTAAGTGGTATAATGCCAGGTTAGGTGATATAATGCCAAGTTAGGGTATAATGTCAGGTTAGGGGGTATAATGCCAGGTTAGGGGGTATAATGCCAGGTGAGGTGGTATAGTGCCAGGTTAGGTGGTATAATGTCAGGTTAGGGGGTATAATGCCAGGTTAGGGGGTATAATGCCAGGTTAGGTGGTATAGTGCCACAGTAAATACATGACAACATGAAGATAAGAGATGGCTGGTTCTGTTCCCCTCTTCCTCTGTCACCTGCACTAAAACTCTAAATGAACACATGGCTGTCTCTGCTGCTGCAGAACCTCCTTCTTCCCCCCTCCCTGAAGTAAGCCTAAAGAAAGACAAAAAACTCACATGGATACAAGCTGAGGACTGATTATGGCTTCTTCTTCTTCCTGGAAATTAAGTCAAAATGTGTCGGGTGGGAGGGGAAGAGGGAGGCGCTCCAGCATGGGCAAAGTATTATTGGCTAACAGTGAGATGAGATTTGAATATCTTCCCTCCTCCCTATGATGGTCGGCAGGGACACTGAAATTATCATCATGCAGCCCTGAATATTACTGTTGGAGATCTTCTGCTGGACCTGGCTCTGCCTTTGTCATTATGACAAGCAGGAGCCCCGACACTGAGTAATGTATGATTGGCAATTACAGAGAGATTCTCTGTTTCTATCCCTCCATCAGCTTGAGAGCTTACAGGAGGGAGGAAGGGAGATAAAACGAGTGATTCTCTGTGTGTAATTGGGGGGGGGGGGGCACAGCTGTGCAACAACTCCGCTCTTTCCCCCACATGTGACCACTTTCTCCCGCCTCCCACCTGCATGGCCGCGGACCGAATGGTGAGCGCCCACACTGCAGGGAGAACATTGTGGTGTGCTGAAGGGGAGAATCACCTCCCCCACACACTAAACACACTTTCACAGACCTTCCCGGGAGAGCACCACCTGTGTGTTATGCTGGGAGTGATCTGAGCAGCATGTAGACTGCCAGCTACTCACCAGCGCCCCCTTTATGTGTGCGCCCATGGCACTAGCCATATCTGCCATACCGTGGTTTCAATTGATAGGGAGCTGCATTGGAGATAGAAACTTATAAAAAATACTCAACAGAAGCAAACACACAAACTTCCAAGTATAGAATTCATTTATATTGCCTAATATAAAACATATGCTATGATAGCCCAAAACGTTTTAGATAAGTTCATGTTTTCATGGCTTAATTATTCGTTCTAGTTATTACTTATTTTACTATTGTATTGATTGTTATCTATTCTTCCCTTTATTGCTCATTTGTCATTTTCAACAAAAGTCTTCTTAATGTAGTCTTATTCTGTTGCTTTGAAAAATTAAGGAAAAAATATGATGCAAGATAAGAGAAAATGCTCAGTGCTTTTGTATTAGAAAAAAGGTTTGCTTTAAAAAAAATTATTAGTTAGATACTCTATAAAATATCATTATTATTGGTCACTACTTTTCAGTCTTTTCATAGTATCAGGCACATAAGTTTTACTATTTCTAACAGCTCTATCTGACTTTTTTACTCTTCAGAAAATATAAAATTTGGAACAGAATAATGGTATAACAGATTATTTTTAACACTACATAATGTGAAAAAATCTGTACAAATAGTATTTTCTTTTTATAAAAGCCTGCATAAATGTTATTGATTTTATTCTCTAAATGTTATTTTATGACAGAATGTAACTGAGTTTCTAGACATGTACACGTTATAATATTTTTCCCTAAAATGTGCTTCCCAACCCACAGTAAATCTTGAACTCCAAAATACATTACTATTGATATTGCAGGCACTTTTAAATGTATTCAACTGCATTCAAAAGTAAACAAACAAAAGTATTACGAGTTCCTAAAACTTTAAAATGCTTTAATTCACCACTGACATGTAAAGATATAAACTGTTGCAGGTACCTAGATATATTTACATATACCTGCAGCAGCATCCCAAACCTTTATCTCATCAGTGTTGAGCGGAATACGCCATATTCGATTTCGCGAAATTTCACGAATATATAGAAGAATGTTCGTGAAATATTCGTTAATATCGAATATTCGTGATATTTTATCAAAAAATTTTTTTTTGCGAAATTTCGCTAATGCGAATGCGAAATTGATTGCGAAATTCTCGTCCGCGCATGCGCGCGAACAACACGCGAAAACGGAGATCATTTCCTGGATTACTAAACTAATATGCACTAAACACTAAGGCCTCGTACACACGATCAAATCTGTCCGCTGGATACGGTCCGCTGGACCGTTTCAGCAGACAGATTCGATCGTGTGTATGGCCGAGCCGACGGATTTGGCCACCCGACAGATTTCAAAGCATGCTTTGAAATCTATCGGGTGGGAATCTGTCCGCCCAACATGTCTGCTGGTTAGTACACTTACCAGCAGACATGTCGTCCCGCACCGCCGCCGCACCGCCGCCGAATGGATTCGGCGCATGCGCGGAAGTGTTTTACTTCCTGGTGCGGTGACGTGGCGGCGTCAACGTCACCGCCACGTTACCGACACGTCAGCGCGCCGTCTGCTGGCGGGGATTTTGGTTTGCTCGTGTGTACACGCGAGCAAACCAAAATCCCAGCAGACAGATTTGTTCAAATCTGTCGGACGGACAGATTTGAACAAATCTGTCTGCTCGTGTGTACGAGGCCTTACTCTACTTACACAAACTTATATGACTAAACTAAAGCTAATTTTTTTTTGTTTTTTGTTTTTTATACACAAAACACAGAAGGGCAGAGAAAGTATTCGCGAATATTCGTAATGCGAATATTCGCATTGTGAATATTCGGCAACATAAAAAAAGGATCGCCTCAGCTACTCGGCCCAGGGTCTCTAATCATACCAGCAATGCTTTTAGACGTCGATGGAGATCACTAGGATGTAATCTGTTTTAAAAATAAATTTGAAAAAATACGAATATTCGCAATAGCGAATATTCACTGCGATATTCGAGTTATTCGCGAATACTCGAATATGCAATATTCGTAACGAATATTCGCAATGCGAATATTCGTGAGCAACACTATATCTCATCACAGCCAGATTTCAGGAAAAGCTTCAGGAATTCCTCAGGATTACAGTCATAGTGATAGTGATAGTGATTTAACCTATACCTTCACATTTAGCAATTAAATCCTAAGGATTAATCTGACCTTATCAGTTATCCCTTTCTTTCTCTTAAACTAAGCAATGAACACTCAAAGTGGTTGTTAATCTTCGTTTTTTTTTCACCGTAATGCATCCTATGCATTAAGGTAAAAAAAACACCTTGCATCATCTGGCCCCCCATCCCCCCCGTGTTACTTACCTGAGCCTCGAATTTCCGTGGGTGTGTCACCGCTGTCTTTCTCCCCATGGAGTCCCGGCTTTGATTGGATAAATTGATAGAAGTGCAGCCATTGGCTCATGACAGAGATATACACTCGGTGTCTATGGACGCAAGGAAACCCCCTCGGGAGAGCGCTTCTCCAAGGGGGCTATCTACTGCAGGGATGAGCCACGAGTGCTGCCGAGGCACCCAGAAGAGGAGGATTGGGGCCACTCTGTGCAAAACAAGCTGCACAGTGAAGGTAAGTATGACCTGTTTGTTATTATTTTTTTAAAGAAAAGGAAGCTTTATTATCACTTTAACCAGCACTTAAATAAACCTGTGCCCAAGTCATAGAAACACTTTTGAATGCTCTAATGACAATCCTTGGACATACAAATTCTAAAGATACTGGTGTATCAGCTTAAAATCTGTTGCAATACTATGGGTACTACCATCTTGGATTTCTCTGAGGCCGCGTACACACGGACGGACATATCCGATGGAAACGGTCCTCGGACCGTTTTCATCGGATATGTCTGCCGGGCTATTTTGGTCCGATGGCATGTACACACTATCGGATCAAAATCCCCACCGGCAGAAAGCGCTGTGACGTGGCGGTGACGTTGACGCCGCCACGTCACCGCACCAGGAAGCAAACAACTTCCACGCATGCGTCGCATCTATACGACGCTTGTGCGGGAGGATATGTCTGCTGGTGAGTGTACTGACCAGCGGACATATCCGACGGACATGTCCCCAGCGGACAAATTTTAAAGCATGTTTTAAAATTTGTCCGCCGGTCAGACATGTCCGCTAGCCCATACACACGATCGGTGTGGTCCGCTGAACCGTTGGACCAGTTTCAGCGGACAAATTTGATCGTGTGTACGCGGCCTAAGGGAGTAAGAAACAGGTATTAGGTGTCTTTCACTGACCTATTCAAATGTTGTTCCTACATGTTTACTCTTCTCCTGTTCCCTTCTAATCAAAGTGCTCCCCAAAGTAATGTGATCTTCAAGAATCACTGAAGCTGACCATAGACTTGAACTTAAGAATATTCATGATTCCTCAGTCCATGCTGTTTAGCATAGAGAGGGGAAAAAATAAATTTTACATGTAATTTTCAAAGTACAGTAATTGAGCTGTATATATATACCTTTAGGAGTGCATTTGCATTGATTCAAGTAAACATGCAAACATAGCTTATCAGGTTCCACGGAAGATGCCATTTACATTGATAGTATAAAATAATTAAATAAAAGACTTTAGTATCACAGATGTGAGGGGAATTGAGTGGGGTCACCAGGTCAGGCAAACAGAGTGTTAACCATTAATTATATTTAAGATTTAATATCGCAAAGATATGATGTGGTTTAAATAAAAGTTCTTTGACCAAGAGTGAAAGGTTTAATATAATAACATTTATTAGGAAGTAGTTAAAAGCATATATCTAATACACAAACATCTATCTATAGTCTTACACCAAAGGGGGGAAATAGTAGGTTAAAATACAAGAATACAGAGTATATTCATCAAAATACAAACAGCAAACAAACAAACATTTGACAAGCAGGTATACTTTAAGTGCTGGGAGATGATCTGATATTTACCTCTAGTGATGGTTCTGGGCCTACGTCAGACTCATGACTTCTCTACTCTGTGTGTGATTCCCACTAATATAGACCCATCTCTCATTGACTTGAACAGTGCCACCCTGATTGGTAATTGAGTTAGCCCTCTCCTACCTCTGGGCGTATCTCCTCCAAGATTGGACAATTTCCTCTTCCATTAATTTAGCATAGCCCCGCCCCTCAAAAGCACCACCTATATTGGGTTAATGAGTTATTGATAATTAGTTTGAAGAGAATTAATTAAAGAGAATTTTATCACCTTCTCTTGAAAGGGTCACTTAACTATGCATGGCCATAGCTGGGACAAATTTTCCCTTCCTGAACAGATCAAAGAAATATTCTCAGCATATCAAACTCCCTTTGAAATGAATAAATGGTTAGTTAACAAAGAGGACTACAAGGCCTTTATCTAGCTAATGAATTTGGCCTGCCAAGTCTACACTTCAGTATTTAACTCTTCCTTGAAGTTGAATATTAAGTCAGGTAAATAGCAGAGCATCTCCCATAACGCACACACCCAACATTCCTGCAAGTCAAAGGGAACTGTTAAATCAACTGTTACATCAGTTCTCAAGCCCAAAGCCTGCCACATATTTACATCTAGCTACGTTAACCCCTTATTAACAACAATATTATACACACTAATCGTATTTCTTATTCTAAACTATATATATATATATATATACTGTATATATATATATATATATATATATATATATATATATATATATATATATACAGTATATGCAAACATTCCCAATTGCTAATGGAGATTTCTCAAAAACTCCTCATAAGGCAACAAGTGCAACACTTCATTTATAAAGGAATTTCCAATTCATGGAATTTGGGAAACCTTATTTGAGAAGTATTTTCATGCTGTTAACTATCTCAAGACCAGAAAAATTGTATCCGCTTCCTGCCCTAGCCATTGTTCAGTTTTCAGCACTGTCACACTTTGACAATTACTCCAGCATGCTACAATGTTCTAAATTAATTTTTTATCTTTTTTTCCAGACAGACAGAGCCTACTTTTGTTGGTATTCAATCATTACTGAGTTTTATTTATTTCTTGCTATAAATGAAAAAATACTGAACATTTTAAAGAAAACGTGTTGTTTTCTTAGATTTTCTTATGAATTTTTGAAAACAAATGATCTAGATTAGTGTATAATATTTAGTCTGTGTGAAAGTTGTAGAGGAGTGTTTGTCAGGCAGGGTTCTGTGAAGCCCTATAGTTCACCCAAATGTTGCTAGGGGTTCCTTGAACAATTTTTGTATCTCAGATAAGTGTAATGCTTCAGGCAGAGTTACTATAATGGGCTGTGAGGATCACAGGTTTGGAAGTCTATGGAAATTGTATTTTTAACAGTTAACTTTCAAGGGAGCTGTGGTGGCTCAACGTGATTGGCACTGCGCTGACAAGCCATTCACCTCTGCAGCCAAGGGTTCGGATCCCAGTCTCGGCTACATGTGAATTGAGTTTGGTGGTCTCAGCCCGGCTCCCGGTGGGTGTGCTATGCAAGGTACGCCTGTGCTTAGTACGCCCACCCCCCCCCACAAAAACCACCACACTTGCACGCACACGAAATTGGTTTAAAAACACATGCACTTTGGCCATGCGGTCTCTTAAAATAAAGAGAGGCGAAGGACCTACGGGGCTGGCTGGGTGGGCTAGGCCCCCTCACTCCCTCATAGGGGGAGTCCCTCTGCCCCATTGGGGTCCCGTTGGGCCCCAGTTGGGCTCCCAAGAGGAGTAGGTAGGGCGGGGTGAGTGGGAGGCCCCCCTTCACACCCGCCATTGCCACCAGGGGCATGGAGAAGGATGGCGATTGCCTCCGGGGGAGGGTCTGCCTACTCCCAACTCCTGCAGTCCGGCTCCGCTCTCTCGAGTTCACGCACAAAATACACTTTAAAAAGAAAAAAAAAAAAAAAAACAGTTAACTTTCATTTTGCAGAGATCAGGTAGGAAGACTTTAGATAATTTGGGAATGTAATGTATTTAGTCTGATAATACACAGCCACAATGTGTACCATCAGGGTTAACTTAAGTATAGTAGCAGTACACAGGAATACAGTTTTTCGTGAATGTAGGGATACTTGCTGTGAGTGGTCTTCTGTTGTTAGTGCCACCCAGTGGCTTCTGGAGAGATATACTGCTCAGCTTGGAGTAGAGGTGTAGGTAAGAGATTCTGCCTGTAGAGTAGGCTGACTGAGGATAGGGCAGTGGAGAGCCTCTGACTACCAGCATAGAAGGGGCTTTGTCTGGCCCAAAAGCTGGAAGTTGGAGGGGCTCTATCCGGCCCAATAGTTGGTAGTTGAAGGGGCTCTGTCTGGCCCAAAAAGGACATGGCAGTCAGGGCTCTGTCCAGCCCAATAGGGAGATCAAAGTCAGGGCTCTATGCGGCCCAATAGTGAAGGAAGGAAGCCGTCAGCTACTAGAGCTATTTGCCTGGCATCAGGTTCCTAGCACGAACATCAAGCAACAGGTGTCAGCTGTTTAAATAGGGATATGTGGAGGAGCTAGGTGAGGTTGCTGTGACGTTATTAGCCTCCGCCGGAATTGGTGGAGATATCGGAGCCCCCGGAGGAGAGATGGGAATATTACAGGAGCCCCGGTGGAGAGAAAGAAATATTACAGGAGCCCCGGTTGAGAGGAATATTACAATAAGTTTCCACTGACACTAATGATCTTTTTAGCTATCTATAAGGGCGTTATTCTTCACAATAACCACAAGTGTAAAGAGCATTATAATTTCCAGCAAGGGTTGCCTGACAAAGTTATTTCAAGGGTTCCTCTGTTTTGAAAAGATTAAGAAAGGCTGTCATAGAGTCTGCAAACCATGGTATACAGTATATATATTTTGAAAATTGATCAATCCTAATGTACTGACTGCCAATTTAATTTCTTCAGGTCATGACAGGACTTACAAATACCCCTAAGTGATGCCTTTTGGAAATTAGACAGTCCAAGGTATACAGTAAGAGGCATGGTGAGTTTATTTTTAATTGGAAAATTAAGAAATTGAATAAAATGTTTGTTTTGTTTTTTTTGCAAAAAGTTGTCATTTGAATTAGTGGTTTCTCAAACAAAGCAGAGGCAAATAATTACACCCCAAAACACATTCTGCTACTCTCTTCGAATATGGGGATACCACATTCTGTGAGGCTTTTCCACAGCCTTGATACATTGAGGTGCCTAAAATGTGTAGAGCACTTTTAGGCTTTCAAGGAGCATAAATTACACATAAATTATTCATCAAATTTCCTGGATATAACAATTTCCAAGGCCTTTTGAGAGCCAGGACAGTAGAAAACCCCACAAAATTACCCCATTTTGTAAAGCAATCACTCCAAGGTATTTCCTGAAAGGCATAATGAATCTTTTGAAAATGTCATATTTGGCCACAAGTTTTTCGAAAATGCAAGAAAGAAAATTTAAATATCTAAAAAATTTACACAAAGTTGTCATGGCATAGGAATTACACACAAAAAAAAACACATTGGGCCAGATTCTCATATATTTTCGGCGGCGTAGCGTAAGCCATTTACACTACGCCGCCGCTGCGTACTAGAGCAAGTGCTTTATTCTCAAAGCACTTGCTCCGTAGTTTTCGCCGGCGTCTCGTAAATCGCCAAGCGTAAACCCGCGCAATTCAAATGGGGCGGCTTGTATTTAAATTAAGCGCGCCCCCGCGTCGAACGAACTGCGCATGCGCCGGCCGGGAAAAAAGCCCAGTGCGCATGCTCCAGCTCACGTCGGGAAGCGTCGTTGAAACCGACGTCAAAACGACGTGAGCGTCATTTACGCAAGTCCCTATTCGCGAACGAGTTAGTAAAACGACGTAAGCGACGGAAAAAGCCGACGCTGACCCGACGCCATACTTAACATTCGTAAGGTTACTCCACATAGAAGCTGGGGTAAACTTACGAGTCCGTAAACGACGTACGAGACGACGGGGCGGCGTAAAAGCGTTCGGGAATCGCCGTACTAGCCTCATTTGCATATGCAAATGAAAAAACAACGTGAAGGCCACCTAGTGACCGGAGTTGTCATTACACCTACGATCCGAAAGTGTAATGCTTTTACACTTGTCGGATGTAGAAGCGTATCTATGCAAAAGTGATGCTAAGCATCACTCGCATAGATACGAGGACAAAAAAAAGGCGATACGACGGGGTATCTGAGATACTCCGTCGTAACGCCTCTGAGAATCTGGCCCATTATGCTATTACTCCACATGTATGAGACGTTTTCATCGTCTGAAATTAATATGTAGTGGATATTGTATCTTGTGTGTCACTAAATAATCAAGGCAATTCTGTCAAAACCAATGTACTGTAATAGTCGCCTCTCTATAAGTGCTCAAAGAATATAGGTTAGTGTAGAATCCCCTATAGTAGTCCCAGTTCCCATAAAGGGCTGCCCCCAGGAATGCTATGTTCATTGGCTGAAGAAAGGAAGAACAAATTAGTTCTTGTGGTCCCAGGAGTGCAATTGTCCACTGGGGATAACTGGGACTGGTGGATGATTAGGGATACTGACTCACAGCACTGGTCTATTGACATTGTACTGCCGTGGTGGTGATCAGAGACTATAACTCACAGTGCTGACATACAGTGATATATCAGAGTTTCCATCCATTGTACATGATTACCGCAAAAGCAGTACAATGTCAACATAGCAACACTTGCTCTGATGGCAGTTTGTAAAAAAAAAATACGTTTTTATAATTATTTTTTTTTACAATTATTTTACATACTGTTACTGCTCTGGGGTGTTCAAGATTTATTTTTTACACTATGATTGCCTTTTTAATGATAACCACAGTTTAAGTAATCTGTCTTTACCTGTGTTTGGCACCCATTCATGAGTCCATTGTTTTACCATTGTGATTGATGTGATTGGCTACATCTATCACACGGTACATGGATGCTGTGATTGGCCCTGTACCAAGTGGTCACTGAGATTACAGTAGTAAGCAATAGCATCATAAATTACAGACATTAAAACTACTTTTCACATAATTGCTGTGATTGTTCACAGCAATCACATGGTAACGGGGCCAATCACAGTTGCTCGGTACCATGACTATTGATCCTCTGTGCCAGGTGGCCTGAGGCCTCGCAAAATCGGCAAAAGTGGGAAGGCACATGGATGTGCATACTCATATGTGCAGTTGCTGGGCAGGTTAAGCACATGTAAAGGGTTTGTCACGTAAATGCTGGGAGACGCTCTGGTATAAGGTATAATCAGTATTTTTTTTTTTTTATAACAGAGGGGATGGCATGAATATATTATATATATCTGATGTCAATCAGTGAACATTTTT
This sequence comes from Rana kukunoris, assembly GCA_029574335.1. Classification (NCBI taxonomy): domain Eukaryota; kingdom Metazoa; phylum Chordata; class Amphibia; order Anura; family Ranidae; genus Rana; species Rana kukunoris. Next base: position 442,943,011 of record CM056050.1, read on the forward strand.
TCAAGAGAGGACTGGCATTTTCATCCCTTTTTCAAGTTTCAAGAGAGGACTGGCATTTTCATCCCTACCTGTTGCCTTTGTGAGGGATCTGCTGATCTATTATTACTGGTAACCAAAGGAAAGTTTTATTATACACTGACCCACTTCTCGATTGGCACAGGATTTTGCCCCCAACTTGTTGTTGATTCAAAACTTTACAGGAATGCTTTCATATTCCCTTAGAAAAAAAATTATGTTCTGTAAAAATAAAGAAGTGAAAAACAGGTTTATTATTTTACTTTTTCTTTTGCATTACTTTAATATAAACTCTGACCATATTACAGCGTTCACAAAATATATGGAAAAGAAAGAGTAAGAATAATTTATATTATATTTCTCTTGTGTCTGTTTTGAAAAACACTGATAGGAAGAGCTGAGTTTGCATGGTAACTAAAATTTAGACATCTCCGTATATCCTTTTCAGCATCTTAGCTTTATTGCTGGAGGGAATAAATGGGTATAAGAAACAAGTACTCCGTTTTTACTCACTCCAATCTAAGATCAAAAATATGCTTTATTATTTTTTGCAGATTTTCCTCTTTTTATGTGGAAATCTCATTTACTTGTTGCTTCAGGCTTTCTATTGCTGTGAATTTATTTTTACACTGCAAAAAATATATATGTTTTTCTACCAGATGCATGAAAAGAAGGATTACATGATTTATAATACATTGAAAACAAAACAGTGAAAAAGTTTTCCCATTTTATTTTATCAATGCTTCATCCAAGATTCAAACAACTTTCACCTGAGACACATTTTTTTTTTCATTTTTGGTGTGTGCGTTTGTATATATATATACCGTATTTATCGGCGTATACCACAGACACCTGGATGGAGGCCGCAGATGGACACGCTGGACGGAGATGGAAACCTTGATGGAGGCCACAGACGGACACCTCAAAAGCCGCAGACGGACCCCATGCAAGGAAGCCGCAGACAGACACCCACAAGGCCGCAGATGGACGCCGGACAAGGCCGTCGATGGACGCATGGCAAAAATGTAAGTTTTCTTTTTTTCTTTTTCACCTTGCTTAGCTTGGGGTGCGCGTTATACGCCAGGCATGGTATACCCCGATAAATATGGTATATATATATATATATATATAAACATACAGCACCCAATGAGGTGTTCCTCCCAGTAGCTAACTCCTCCTGAGAAGCTGCATGATATTAGGCTTCTGCCCAACTGCCTGTACACCAGTAATGACAGTGAAGGGCTTCAAACCTTGCTGTGGATCACTCGCTACTACTGCCTCATCAAGTAAGGCATCTCTTAAATGCTATGGAAAGGATTCAGAGGAACTTTCCTTTCCTTGACATTCCCAGTAACTTAGGGACTGTGAGAAAAGATGTTAAATGGGTCTGTGCCTGCATCAGGGCATGGCAAGTAAATGGATACTTTGCTACACTCCACCTCTCTTGAACTACCTGTGCTTGGCAAGTTTGCAGACCATTCCTATTCATCCCATTCAAGTGTACAGGGGGTCTCCTGAAGTTTGAATTTTAGGAGGAAGGCAAAGCATCTCTGTCTTCAGGGACATTGGGTGATGGTAGTTTAGAGGGTTTCAAAACAGGAGCATGGACCTTAAATGAGTGACCATCAGGCTGTGTAACATTTTCAGGATCAATGGCTTCAGATGAGAGTCTTTAACCGCTTCAATACCGGGGCTATTTTGGCACTTCTCGTACATGCATAAATCATAATTTTTTTGTTAGAAAATTACTCAGAACCCCCAAACACTATATATTTTTTTTTTAGCAGACACCCTAGGGAATAAAATTCTGGCCATTGCAACTTTTTATCTCGCACATTATTTGCGCAATCATTTTTCAAACGCCTTTTTTGGGGGAAAAAAATGGTTTTGTGAATTAAAAAATAACAAAACAGTAAAGTTAGGCCAATTTTTTGGTATAATGTGAAAGATTAAGTTACGCCGAGTAAATAGATACCTAACATGTCACGCTTTAAAACTGCGCACACTCATGGAATGGCGCCAAACGTCAGTACTTAAAAATCTCCATACGCAACGCTTTTTTTTTTACAAGTTACAAATTTAGAGTTCCAGAGGAGGTCTAGTGCTAGAATTGTTGCTGGCGCTCTAACGCACGCGGCAATACCTCACATGTGTGATTTGAACGGCGTTTACATATGTGGGCGGGACTTACGCGTGCGTTCGCTTCTGAGTGCGAGCTACCGGGGATAGGGGCGTTTAAAAAAACATTTTTTATTATTTTATTTTTTATTTTACACAATTTATTTTATTTTTAAACTTTTTTTGACATTTTTTTTTTTTGATCACTTTTATTCCTATTACAAGGAATGTAAACATCCCTTGTAATAGGAATGTGTGTGACAGGTACTCTTTATGGAGAGATGCAGGGTCAATAAGATCCAACATCTCTCCTCCAGGCTAAAAAGCATTAGATCGTGAAAAAAATTTCACAGATCTAATGCATTCAGCCGCTGTTGCGGCTGTGTTTACATTCCAGGACCCGGGCGTGACGTCATAACATCGCGCCCGGGCCTCCAACGATCATAGAGATGACTGGTGACCATCTGGTCACCAGTCTACTCTATGGTTTTCGACGGACGGCGGCGGATCGTTTCTCCAGGTCTCCGATGGCAAAGGAGAGCCCGGAGAAGCACCGGATGGCGGCGGGAGGGGGGGCGTCCCCTCCCGCCACCTAGAAGAACGATCAAGCGGCGGAACCGCCGCTATGATCGTTCTTATGGTGCACAGATTCGCCGCCTGAAGAGATGGATATCTGAATGATGCCTGTGGCTGCAGGCATCATTCAGATATCCCCACTGAAAGCCAGGACGTCAATTGACGGCCTAGGTATTGAAGTGGTTAAGATATGGGAAGTAGACTAAGAGATAATCACCACTTCAACTTTAGTGGCATGGAGATGTTTGTGGCTCATGTATTTAATAATGATTTTTTGAAATCCCAGTTAGGGGCCTTTCTTTGGATCTTAATAGGTTTGTATGAGTCTACTGTGTACAGTATACTGTATGTCTTTCAAGGAATTCTTCCCATGCAGTTTGAGATTTCCCTTGAAGGTTGGTGCATTTAAGTCAGATTATCACTTTGTCCCTAGGTTGAAGGTCAAAGTCTGATGCTTCCAACTCTCCTTGCTCCATCTATGTCTGATCTTCGAAAAACTCTCAAATCTAAGAAGTCAGAGTATGTTCAAGTTCTTCTGTGAGCACTGTGGACCATAGGTCTGTTGGGCTCCTGAAAGTACAGCCAAATATAACATTTTAGATTGAGTGGCCTTAAAAGGAATCTACTGTTTGGTTGTATTTCCAGATCACTTTTACTAAGCAATGGATCAATTTTCTTATTTTCTCATTAGCTAAGCCTCTCTGCATTTGTATCAAGGTGCACTTAAACTTAAGCGTGGTCCATTACCTTGTGAGTGGATAGGATAGTGTGTCATTTGTTAATACCTAGTGAGTGTAACCATTTTTGTAAACAACTTTCTTTTGAAACAAGGTCTATGGACTGAATGAGTCTTCTGCAGACAGCTATAGGGTAGGCAGGAGTGCATTTACATACTGTATTTAGTCCTTGGATTGAAAGTCATTTCACTGTGCCACCCCACTCCTGGCACTGAGGAGTTATAGTTTATCTACAGTATATAGTTGGGGCAGTCTTTTGGGAGATGACCTAACATGACAGCTCGAGCATGAGGATGGCAACCTGCCTTGCCCCTTGGAGGAGTATTCCTGTCTGTGCTTCAATATAGTTAATTCTGACTGGAGTCATTCCTTCTGTCAGTTTCTGTCAGTTTCCAGGTGACTATTTGTTTGTTGTCAGTTGGATATCTCAATTTCCCTTCTACAATGACATTAGCTACATCCCAGGCTGTATGCCTTTGCTTCCGACATGCTTTAGTTGCGTTTGTGGAACTTCAAATTCGGGTTACTTTTGTCGTTCTCTGACCTTGCCAGAAAGCAGTATGTCTACAAATTGTTCCTTCAGCCATCTATATAATGTTGGCCAGGCTGTCCCACTCTTCCTCTTGTCCCTTGACATATCTCTGCTGCTTGCAGTTCCAGTGAATATTGCAGAATAGATTCTCCTGCTCACTGCTTTCTACTGATAAGGTAGGCCCTATGTACCCCCAATGTTACCTTTTGGCTATTCAAACAAGTTGATTAACTGTCTTGTCAAGGGAATCTTGGTATTGAAGGCATCCATGCCTGCTTTCTGCCATCATCCAGGCACTCCTACCCCGCTTCGCTCCCGGGCCCGCTGTCCCAAATCTAGCGGCTCCCGAGCCAGAGTTGTATGAGAGGCCGCCTCCTACGACTAGGCTCTGACGACCAGGTACGTTCTCATGCCTAACAGTCTCAGACAGCCATGACAGAGTCTGCAGGAGTCTGTGGAGGAAGTTTGCAAACATTTTGGCAGCCCTTACGCAAGCAGTAAAGAGCCTACAAGAAGGGTACATAAGGCTAGAGGGACAAGTCCAAAACCTGCCCGGCTCTGGCCATGCAGCCCCTACAACCTCCACCAGGTCTTCACCAACTGCCTCCGCTCCCTCAGTAGTGATGCTACCGCCTGAACCGAAAGTTCCTGTACCGGGCTAAATTCCGGCTGCCAGCCATACTTTGCCCTACAACCCCGGACTTTTTCCTTGGAAGCCACTAAGGTGGGGTTCATGATTTCCCTCCTCCAAAATGAACCCCAGACCTGGGCCCATCGGTTGTTGGAAGAGAATAGCGTTCAGACGCAGTCCCTGCAAACCTTCTTTGAAGCCATGGCCCAGCTTTATGACGATCCCCAACTGCCACCGCTGAGTCTGCTTTGCTTGCGTTCCAGCAAGGTCGCAGGGCGGCCGAGGACTATGTTTTAGACTTCAGATGCTGGAGCGCGGATACCCACTGGAATGATGCAACACTTAGACATCAGTTCTGCCTGGGCCTTTCCGAGGGTCTTAAAGATGAGCTCGCCCGAGTTGGGGTACCAGAGATCCTTGAAGACCTGATCGCCAAAGCCATCCAGATTGATCGCAGACTTTGTGAACGCCGAGCCGAGAGCTCTTCCCAGCAAAATCGGCCAGTGTGGATGACCTCAAGGGCACCCATATGCAGAAAAATTGGAGTCGCGCTACAAAATAACATGTGATATAACACTGAATTGAATATAAAATAATACAACTATCACCAAATTGTGCAGAAATATCGCATAAGATTAACATTAGTAAAAACAATAATATTAAACAGTGAGCATAAACATTAGAAGTCCATGTAGTGATAATACAGTCCATCAAGGGTGATTCTTAGATAAAAGGAGTCCCAAGTGTAGGTAAATCCACGGACAGGTGTGATTAATGACAAACAGAAACCTCCACCGCACAGAGAACACTGACCCCTACCAGAGTCTCTGATCTCACTGAGATCAATAACAGCACACAAGGGTATCCACAATCAGCAAGGAGCAAGGGGAACATCCATTCACTTCAGCCAGTTAGTGTATTCAGCTCAAAACGATCATGCGTCAACCAGTGGTCCCATATAAAAAATCGAAAGAGATCCACATAGTGTAAAACCGTACATTTATTAAATTAAAACAAAGATTGTGCACACTTACATCAATCCAAATAAAAACAGCATGTAAAGGAGTAAGCCGGCTGGCTTTAGGAGCATGTACCCGTCTTCCGGGTCCTCACACATGATGCGGTGACAACGATGCCTGCTTCCCGTTACCTGCCTCCCACCTGCTTGAATCCTCCCAGCGCTACTCCAGACACTTCCGAACCCATGCAACTCGGCCTCATGTGACCAACGCTACCACCCGAAGAACGGGCAAGCCGCCGCCAACTAAACCTGTGCCTCTACTGCAGTGAGGCCGCCCACTACCTACGCAACTGTGCTACCAAGATGCATAAGTGTCCTTCTCTAAGCCCTGTTAATCTGTCAACCCTACCTACCCACGCAACCCACCTTGCTCTCCCTCTCTCGTTGCAGCTCCAGGAAAGGATGGTGCCGATCAATGCCATTATTGATTCAGGTGCATGTAGCTGCTTCATCGACTCTGCTTTCGCTGACCTTCACAACATCCCGCTACGTAAAAAGACTCATGGACTTACCGTTTTTCTGGCCGATGGGTCCTGCATAAGCTCGGGACAAGTGATCCAAGAAACTCTTCCATTGCCTACCACAGTTCCTCCCCAACATAAAGAACTGCTGATCCTGGATGTCATCTCCTCACCCCTGTTCCCTGTGATCCTAGGTCTACCTTGGTTCCAGGCTCACAATCCCCTGATTAACTGGGTGTCCGGAGAGGTGTCATTATCTTCCCTCTACTGCCAGCAACACTGTACACCGGGTCCCCCTCGCTCACCCACTACCCTGCTCTGTATGGACTTTGACTCCAACCTGCTCCAGTCTATTCCAGAACCCTACCACAAATTTATTAATGTCTTCAGTAAAAAGGGAGCCGACTCCCTTCCGCCTCATCGTCCATATTATTGTCCAATCCAGCTCCTCCCAGGGGCCAAGATCCCCTTTGGGCGCATTTTCCCATTATCGGAAAAAGAACAGGAAGCCCTAAAAGTATACATTGACGAAAACCTAAGTATGGGGTTCATTCGCCCCTCTACCCCCCCAGCGGGCGCAGGAATATTTTTCGTCACTAAGAAAGATCAGTCTCTCCGCCCATGTTTGGACTATCGGGAACTAAACAATATCACGGTTAAGAACCGTTACCCACTACTCCTGATACCTGAGCTCTTTCAAAAACTAAGGTCCGCTATCATCTTCACCAAGTTGGACCTAAGGGGAGCTTATAACCTAGTCCGCATCCGGGACGGGGATGAATGGAAGACGGCTTTTCGCACCCGATTCGGACACTACGAATACCTGGTCATGCCCTTCGGTCTGTGCAACACACCCGCTACCTTCCAGCATTTTATCAATGATGTGTTTAGAGACTTCCTTGATATCTTCGTCATCTTCTATCTGGATGACATTAGTCTTCTCTGGATCACTGAATAAACACCGGGAACACGTCCGTAAGATCCTAAGTCGCCTCCGCCTACACAGACTGTATGCCAAGACCGAAAAATGTGAATTCGAACAAAGAACCATCCAGTTTCTGGGCCTGGTGTTCTCCCCTACAGGAATTAAAATGGACCCCCAAAAGGTGTCCGCTATACTAGACTGCCAGGTACCCTTGGACAAGAAGGGGGTGCAACGATTTGTAGTGTTTGCAAATTTTTACAGATGGTTCATCAGGAATTTCTCCGCAATTATCTCGCCGATTACACAACTAACCAAGCAGAATCTATGTTTCCATTGGAATCCAGAAGCCCAAGAGGCCTTTGATACACTTAAGAGACTTTTCACCTCAGCCCCAATTCTTAGCCACCCTGAGCCGGCGCTGCCCTACCTCCTCGAAGTAGACGCATCCGAGGTAGCAGTGGGGGCTATTATCTCCCAAAGCCAAGGGAACAAAGATCTAATGCATCCTGTGGGGTTCTTCTCCCGAAAACTCTCTACTGCAGAGAGGAACTACCATGTGTGTGACCGAGAGCTACTCGCCATCAAGGCCACATTTGGAGGAATGGAGGTATCTTTTGGAAGGCGCTGCACATCCAGTATTAATTTATACTGACCACAAGAACCTGGAGTATCTAAGATCCGCTAAATGACTGAAACCCAGACAGGCTCGCTGGGCACTATTCTTTTCTCGCTTTTGTTTCCACATATGTACCGCCCTGGTTCAAAAAATATCAAGCCAGATGCATTATCACGGATGCATGACAATCCCAAAGACATATTTCGCAATTTTTTTTTCTTTTTTATAAAATATAGCGAATATTCGTAAATATCGAATATTCGTGATATTTTATCCAAAAAAAAAATAGCGAAATTTCGCAATCATTTTCGCTTTCGCATATGCGAAATTTCGCTATTTTTTTTTATATAAAATATAGCGAATATTCGTAAATATCGAATATTCGTGATATTTTATAAAAAAAAAAAAAAACGCGAAATTTTGCATTGGCGAAAATTCGCATTGGCGAAAATTCGCATTGGCGAAAATTCGCAATTTTTTTTTTTATATAAAATATCACGAATATTCGATATTAACGAATATTCGCGAATATTCTTCAAAATATTTGCGAAATATCGCGAAATCGAATATGGCGTATTCCGCTCATCACTATTCCTGATATCATCCTCCTGGCAGGGAATTTTTTACTCCTACAACCTGATCTGCTCTCTCAAATTAGGGAGGCATCCACTGACTCCTCCAAACCTTCCGGTGTCACCTTGACACCCAGGGATGGACTTTTCTGTAGAGGGAGCCAAATTTTCGTCCCAGGAGGAATTCTGCAAATCCTATGTCAACACATGCCCTATTTGCAATCAGAACAAAACTACATGGAACCGAGCCTGGGGTCTACTAAAACCTCTGCCTGTACCTGATAGACCGTGGAAGATGATTGCCATGGACTTCATAGTAGAGCTTCCATGTTCTGAGGGGTGCACAGCAATTTTCATGGTCGTGGACCGTCTATCTAAGATGGCCCATTTCCTCCCGTTGAAGAGTACCCCATCAGCTGTCAGACTCTTTGGGGTTCCTTCAAACATCGTGTCAGATAGGGGGTCCAGTTTACATCACGTTTTTGGAGAGCCCTATGTGAGATCCTGAAGATTGAACTTGCCTTCTCCTCAGCTTACCACCCCAAACCAACGGGCAGACCGAGAGAACAAATCAGACCCTTGAGCAGTACATCAGATGTTTCACATCCTTCTCTCAAGACGATTGGGTCTCTCTGCTACCTTTGGCAGAGTTCGCCTATAATAATGCCAACCATTCAGCAACTGGGCAATCCCCCTTTTTCGCCAATTGTGGCTTTAACCTAACGTTTTTACCTGATTTTCTTCCAGAATCCTCAGTTCCGGCGGTGCAGAGCACAGTGAATTTTCTCAGCCGTAAAAACCAGGTATTACAGGATACAGTGACCAAAGCTCAAGCCGACAGCAAGAAAGCCTTCGATAAAAAGAGAAGAGGGGAGCTGGACCTTCAACTGGGAAACCAGGTATGGCTTTCTACTAATAACCTCAGATTAGCTTGTCCCTCCAAGAAGTTGGCACCCAAGTTTATGGGACCCTTACCAATAAGAAGAAGGATCAATGATGTATCTTTTGAACTGTCTCTGCCGGATTCTCTTAAGGTTCACCCGGTATTTCATGCCTCGTTCCTGAAACCCGCAGTTCCCGATCCCTTTACTGACAGAGGGGCCTGCTCACCTGAACCCATTTTGGTCGATGGCTGTGTGGAATACGTGGTGGAGGCCACGTATTCCAGGCCTCCCTTCCTTTCTTTCTTCCTTCTTACCTTCCTTCCCCTCTTTTCCCCTCCCTCCCCTCCTTTCTCCCCTTCCCTCCCTTTCCCTGTCTTATTTCCTACCTCTCTCTCCATTCCCCTCCCCCTTTCCCTCCTCCCCCCTTTTTCCTGCACCCTTGTCTTCCCCCCCTCCACTCTCCTTCTTCCTCTCCCCCCTCCTTCTCCTGTACTAACATCACATAGTTTTTTTTTCATTCAGCCCACTGGGTTTAATGAAAAAATAAATAAATACGTAACATGTGTACCAGGCATTACACACTGTACTAATACCAAACCTGGAGTTTTTTTTATAAGCTGACCACTACGCTGTTCCAGTCTGAGCTACACATCACATTGTTGTTGAATGAATGTCCACTTAGGACTTCTGATCAGAATATTACAAAATAATTACTCTGTTTAAAACAGCGAACATAGTATATGCATGTAAAAGGTGTGGTATCTCGCAGCTCCCCTAAGATAGAGACCTCATCAAAGGGCTGAACTGAACAGTAATGGTATATGGAGGGGGCGCTAATGATGAATAATAAAAGAATAAACAATAAAGTGAAATCTAATAAATGGTCCGTCTGAACCAACAATAGCAGACTTAGTGAGCAGCAACACACTGAAAATGGTGAAATAGAAATAGATTGTACAAAAAAGATTGTACAAAAAAAAAAAAAGATGAATGAATAAATAAATAAATAAATAAACTCAAGTCCATTCAAAGAGTGTTAGATAAAGTCCAATCAAGGCTAATCTTTCTCAGATGCAAATTGTAGAAAATGAATTGTAAAAGGTGTCCACCTTCACCAAGAAGATCCCCCAAATGTGCACTAATGGATGGCTCCTTACCGCACGGTGTTAACCTGATTGTTTAGAAAAGGTCAAATACAGCAGTTGGTCACTAAACCAGTTGAATAATTCAGCTGCGCAGCTCTATGTTACCCGGAATCAAACACTCTCATGAAGGAGGGAGAGGGGAAACCACCATAGTGAAGTACAGTTTATTTAAAATATGTCACAGATAAAACAGCATAGCCAAATGGCCTCTTACTTTAGTAGTGCCTAGGACCCGGCACTGAGGCTAGTCAGCATGGCAGGATGGGCTATGATGAGTGTTACTTGCTGGGGAACTGGGGTGAAGTCCAAGCCGGATAAGAGTTCCTCGCTAGGGAGCTGGCGTGCGTTCCAGGCCAGGGGACCAGCGGGACCGGAAGTGCGTTATTTTTACGTATCCAGGCGCTTCGACGTACGTTTCGTGATTAACACGTCGTCAGGAAGCATGCCTAGATACATAATGGACCCATAGAAATAGGTCTAGCAGTTGGAATGGGTGGGGTTGGCCTATGACGAGCCTCAGTTCCCAGGTGCAAACAGTTAGTTAACCCATGTTAGGTTCCACATAATATAAATATAAAAACATGTGTTCAAACCCACATTTAGAATATCATACACACATATAACCACTGATTGGCTGATAAATGTATAAAATATAAATATATAGAAGAGAAATAAAATAAAATAAAATCATTATTCATTGGTTAAAAAGCAGTTTAAATCCAACTCAATGTTTAACCCTAGTGGCTGCATTGTCCTTAAACGATGTATCCATTCCGTTTCATTTTGTGATACGGCTTTTTTGAGGTCAGTGCCTCTCCAATGTTTAGTGACCCTGTCTATGCCATAAAAGGTCAGCTTGCGAGGGTCCTTATCATGGCAGTCTGCAAAATGTTTGGAAACACTATGGTTAGGAAACCCTTTGATTATGTTCGCCACATGTTCGTTGATTCGCACTTTAAGTTCACGAGTTGTGCGTCCCACATATTGCAACTTGCACGGGCATTCTAGGACATAAGTCACATGATCTGAATGACAGGTGATAAGTGGTTTTATGAATTTGCTCTTTTTCTTTCCCTGTCTGGTGGTATTTTTACATGATCTGCATCGGGTGCGGCCAATGTCCCAGATCCACCTGAGAGACCTCTGACCTTTCTGGATGGATCTGCATTCCATTACTGCACCCGATGCAGATCATGTAAAAATACCACCAGACAGGGAAAGAAAAAGAGCAAATTCATTTATTTTGTCACCCAACAGGAATTCACGATAAAACCACTTATCACCTGTCATTCAGATCATGTGACTTATGTCCTAGAATGCCTGTGCAAGTTGCAATATGTGGGACGCACAACTCATGAATTTAAAGTGCGAATCAACGAACATGTGGCAAACATAATCAAAGGGTTTCCTAACCATAGTGTTTCCAAACATTTTGCAGACTGCCATGATAAGGACCCTCGCAAGCTGACCTTTTATGGCATAGACAGGGTCACTAAATATTGGCGAGGCACTGACCTCAAAAAAGCCGTATCGCAAAACGAAACGGAATGGATACATCGTTTAAGGACAATGCAGCCACTAGGGTTAAACATTGAGTTGGATTTAAACTGCTTTTTAACCAATGAATAATGATTTTATTTTATTTTATTTCTCTTCTATATATTTATATTTTATACATTTATCAGCCAATCAGTGGTTATATGTGTGTATGATATTCTAAATGTGGGTTTGAACACATGTTTTTATATTTATATTATGTGGAACCTAACATGGGTTAACTAACTGTTTGCACCTGGGAACTGAGGCTCGTCATAGGCCAACCCCACCCATTCCAACTGCTAGACCTATTTCTATGGGTCCATTATGTATCTAGGCATGCTTCCTGACGACGTGTTAATCACGAAACGTACGTCGAAGCGCCTGGATACGTAAAAATAACACACTTCCGGTCCCGCTGGTCCCCTGGCCTGGAACGCACGCCAGCTCCCTAGCGAGGAACTCGTATCCGGCTTGGACTTCACCCCAGTTCCCCAGCGAGGAACACTCATCATAGCCCATCCTGCCATGCTGACTAGCCTCAGTGCCGGGTCCTAGGCACTACTAAAGTAAAAGGCCATTTGGCTATGCTGTTTTATCTGTGACATATTTTAAATAAACTGTACTTCACTATGGTGGTTTCCCCTCTCCCTCCTTCATGAGAGTGTTTGATTCCGGGAAACATAGAGCTGCGCAGCTGAATCATTCAACTGGTTTAGTGACCAACTGCTGTATTTGACCTTTTCTAAACAATCAGGTCAACACCGTGCAGTAAGGAGCCATCCATTAGTGCACATTTGGGGGATCTTCTTGGTGAAGGTGGACACCTTTTACAATTCATTTTCTACAATTTGCATCTGAAAAAGATTAGCCTTGATTGGACTTTATCTAACACTCTTTGAATGGACTTGAGTTTATTTATTTATTTATTCATTCATCTTTTTTTTTGTACAATCTTTTTTGTACAATCTATTTCTATTTCACCATTTTCAGTGTGTTGCTGCTCACTAAGTCTGCTATTGTTGGTTCAGACGGACCATTTATTAGATTTCACTTTATTGTTTATTCTCTTATTATTCATCATTAGCGCCCCCTCCATATACCATAGTATATGCATGATACACATTGTTGTTAATGTATTTTGCCTAAATAGAAAAGTGAACAGGGGCAGGATTCCAGCATTTAGGCCTCATGCATGCTAAGCATCAAATGCATTTATTTTGTATATATTACATTTTATTGTATGACAAACAGAGTACAAATGAGATTAGCGGAGAACACAGGATTTGTTACATACAATGGGCTAGATACCATAATGAAACTCTTTAGTGAAACTCATAGTGAATACCAGGAATATGATCAAGTATGGTTAGCGGGACAATGTTTATTATAATAAATATTTAATAGGTGGGGAGGGACAACCAAGGAGTTAAAAATGCAGTTTTAAGGGCATTGGACTTTTTTCTATATGTTAGCATATATGTCAATGCATTTAGAGGCAGGAGCGATTAGAGACTAAAAAGTCCAGAGTAAAAAATGCTTGGCATGCCTAAAAGCGCTTGAGGCTCTTAAAGATGTTTACAAAATGCGGCTTTAGTGTTTTATTGCGTTTTCCTTCCCTGAAGCATGGTGTCCATGGGAAAAAAAAACATGCAGTATGCATGAGGCCTTAGAGGCATGCTAACATACAAAAACAAACATTGAGTGTCCATAAAACACAAAAAGGCCTTTGTAGTCCAAAGTGAGAGGGCTAGCAAGGTTCCATACACAACCAATTGTGAATAATAAATTATAAACAAAAAAAGTCCAGAGGAAATAAAACGTAACATCCCTGGTGAAGCCGAATCCCAATATGAGTCATCAGGATATTGGTTAACACTGATGTGACATGCAGCTCAAGACCTCCACCACACACATATGCAAGTCTGCTTACCAAATGTAAATGGTCCCTGGCTGAGAGGAGACCAAAACAGCAGACAGGATCAAACAGCTGGGCTCGGTGAGAGAGTGAAACAATTCAGCTTGGGTCATCCGACAGTGGCTCCAATAACAATGGTCACATGAATGTAAAAGGAGACAAGAATGCCTCGATAGTGTAAAATCACTTAAAATTTATTGTACAAAATAATGAAGAAATACACTCACATTTTGCAGTAAAAAAAAGGCCTTAAACCTGCAGCATCCGGCCGGTCAGCATGCAGGTAAACCCATGTAGTATCGAGTAGTCCAAGGGTGATGACAGTGTGCCACTCGGTACGCCCTGACTAGTTTCGTGGTTAAAACACTTTTTCAAAGGGCACTTGAAAAAGTGTTTTAACCACAAAACTAGTCAGGGCGTACCGAGTGGCACACTGTCATCACCCTTGGACTACTCGATACTACATGGGTTTACCAGCATGCTGACCGGCCGGATGCTGCAGGTGTAAGGCCTTTTTTTTTTACTGCAAAATGTGAGTGTATTTCTTCATTATTTTGTACAATAAATTTTAAGTGATTTTACACTATCGAGGCATCCTTGTCTCCTTTTACATTCATGTGACCATTGTTATTGGAGCCACTGTTGGATGACCCAAGCTGAATTGTTTCACTCTCTCACCGAGCCCAGCTGTTTGATCCTGTCTGCTGTTTTGGTCTCCTCTCAGCCAGGGACCATTTACATTTGGTAAGCAGACTTGCATATGTGTGTGGTGGAGGTCTTCAGCTGCATGTCACATCAGTGTTAACCAATATCCTGATGACTCATATTGGGATTCGGCTTCACCAGGGTGGATGTTACGTTTTATTTCCTCTGGACTTTTTTTGTTTATAATTTATTATTCACAATTGGTTGTGTATGGAACCTTGCTAGCCCTCTCACTTTGGACTACAAAGGCCTTTTTGTGTTTTATGGACACTCAATGTTTGTTTTTGTTTTTTGGATTGTTTTTTCAACCTTGCATATATCACATTAATTCATCGGTGTGGTCCACATATTATTTAATGCATTTTATGTTTATTGGTCATTAGCGCGGTTTATTTTTATTTTTCTCACATTGCTATTCTGTTTATATGACACAGTTTAAACCGCAGCTCCATTTATGTTTAGTTTGCATTTCACGTGCACCTTTTACTTTATTTGATTTGATGCACAGCATCATATATTGATTAGCGCAATTTACCTCACTTTTTTTCATGCTGACATACAGTATTATAACTGTAAGTATACCGCCTTTGTAAAGTAAAGTTTACTTGATCCCTAAAATATTTGCACCACACATGTCTAATCTCACTAAACTTAACGTGGTTGTAAACCCTTTACAACCACTTTTCACTACATGTATAATAAGGCTTACCTGTAGCTACTGTGGATACCTCCTAAACCTGAACGGTTTAGGAGATATCCCCTGTATCAGCATGTGCCAACGTCATCAGCACATGCACACTGAAGCAACGCCTCGTTCGTGACGTTTATTCAGCTGACGTGCCTTTACCAGCGGTTCCCGCACTCACATGCATGGGAGTGACGAAATCGCGGCTCTGGCCAATCACAGCACTGAAGCCCGCGATACCTGGAAAGAACTCCCGGAGATATGTGGCTTGGCAGAGCAAAATACATTTAAAGTGTTGTAAACCCACTCATTAATGACTTGACACTTTGAGCTGGTTTCCAAATAAAGTAAAGAAGCTTTAATCAAAACATTGTGCGAATATTCATTTAAACATTGTGTGAAAACTGTCTGCATGTGACTAGGTATTCAAAATGAACAGGAATTTGGTTCTCACATGATTGGATAAATTAAGTTAACAAAGTTAATAATAATATTTAAATGAAGATGGAGAGATTCTGCCTCTATATCTGTCCTGGTGGCTATTGTGAAGGACACTGAAGGCTCAAGAAAATGTTGAATTTTGATTTGTCACTAGAACAAAAAAGAGGGGAAAGTCTTTTTAAAATAGACATTTGTTGCAGGGATAACAGTTTGAAAGACGCCTCCAGTAGTATCCACTCTTAGAGCCCAGCTCTAGCATGCCGCACATTCATTCATTCACATCTGATTTTGCCTACTATAAGCTAAATGCCTGCTAGTGACATAACATGTAATAACTAGAGATGCTTGAATGTTAGAGTTCATTAATAGTCTATGGAGCTCATATGTAAAATAAATTGATATCAAGTAGTTGTAACTTGCCAGTTCAGTTTAGTTTACAAGCGATTTTTGTATTAATTGAGGTTTTCCTTTAAACATACTATTTTCATTCAAATGCAGTCTTTATGCTAAACATGAGAAATACTACTAATAGAATTTATTTATGTAAAAAAATATTGTGTTAGGTTTGTAAGCCTAAGCTTCAATATGCTACTGTATTCTTTATAGTAATACATTTTTTTCCATAACAAGCACAGGTTGCTATCAGAACTTTCCTTCTTTAGGTCATTGAGCATTTTACTTTAAAGCACATTTTAAACTGACATTTTTCCAACTCATCGAGTCAATAATCTGGCATGTTACTAAATGTAAAAGTGTCCTTAGTTATTCTAGTCAACGTCAATCACAATGGCATAATAGCGGGCAATGAAAAAACCACTCGTTTGAACTATTTTTTGGTTACTTTATTTCATAAAATTATATACTACAGTTTCAATTTTTTAGAAAGTAGAATTTGATATTGGGTAATTTTTTTTAGTTATAATTATTTAAAGTATTGTTTTAATATCTTTCTTTACAATGTAAGGGCTTTGCAAATCATTTATACATAGAACACCCATGACACAGAATTCACAGAACACTATGTAAGGAATAAAGATTCGATTTGGGTTTAGCATGGGTTTAAGGTGAACCCAACAAACCTGCAGTTCACAGACATTTCAAGCCAATGCATGATTTTGCTATCAAAGCAACCAAGTACCAAAAGTGTACTTTCTGGCCTTTTTACATTTTGTCAATTAATCAATTCAATAAAATGGCATGCTATTAATTGTAAACGTGTCCTTGGTTATTCTAGTTCATGTCAAAGACAATTACATAATAGCGGGTAATGAGCATAGTGTGGGATATTTTTTTAAAACATTTTTTTTAGATACTTTCTTTCGTATAAAGTTATAAACTGCAGTTTACTTATTTTAGAAAGTGCAATTTGATCATTCGGGTTTCTTTTTTTCTTTTTTAGTTTAAGTATTTAATAAAAACATTTTTATCTTTCGTTACTACTGTAAAACCTTTTGCTTTAGGCAGGGAACACCCATAACACAGCATTCATAGAACATTATGTAAGGGATTTGGCTCGGGTCTGGGTTGAGCAAGGTGAGCAAGGTGAACCAAGCCAGCTTCCAGCTTGTGGAAATGGCATATACTGGTTAGACCTATTATTACTGATTGAAACTGTCCTGCTTCTGGACAATGTATTCCTGCTTTATCCTCTGCTATAGCATTATTCTTGTAGTCAAGTCCCAGCTTGTGTTCTTTGTCTCTAGTTTATTGGACCAAACCTAACTACTTTATATACTCGAGTATAAGCCAACCCGAATATAAGCAGAGGCACCTAATTTTACCACAAAAAAATGGGAAACGTATTGACTCGAGTATAAGCCTAGGGTGTCCATCTGCATGCCTCACTGTGCCTCACTTTGTCTCATTGTGTCCATATGCATGCCTCACTGTGTCCTTGCCTCAGTGTGCCCATGCCTCACTGTGCCCATGCCTCACTATGCCCATGCCTCATTGTGTCCATGACTAGACTGACATTTATCATGAGAGTCTATGGAAGGGGTGCCGGCTTTGAAATATCATCTGTAGGTCCCCCAGACAACATACTTTGCACACTTGTAGAGGAAGGGGCTACATGTGTGCAAAGTTTGGGGTCCAGGGGACCTATGGCCGGCTGGTATAGGGCCCCCAAAGTCACCAGAGAAATTACAGTTTAACATGGGAGTCTATGGAAGGGGTGCCCGGCTTTAAAATCGGTGCTCCCCAGCCGTAGGTCCCCAGGGCAACAAACTTTGCACACTTGTAGAGAAAGAGTGTGGCTATATGTGTGCCATTTGGGGTCCAGAGGATCTATGGCCGGCCGGTACCGGGTCCCCAAAGTTTGGGAGATCAGGCGCAAAAAGGTGACTTGAGTATAAGCCGAGGGGGGCATTTTCAGCACAAAAAAATGTGCTGGAAAAACTTGGCTTATACTTGAGTATATATGGTATATAAAATTGTTATGCTGGTGAGCATTTTTACAT
Source organism: Rana kukunoris (assembly GCA_029574335.1). Lineage (NCBI taxonomy): Eukaryota > Metazoa > Chordata > Amphibia > Anura > Ranidae > Rana > Rana kukunoris. The sequence goes on from CM056050.1 coordinate 442,960,988, forward strand.
TGCTATGTATGTGGTTTCCTAATACTTGTAGCATAATCCTACCTGTGTTCCTTTTGTGTAGTATATTTGGGCATTAAGTTATTATTTTCATTGGAAATCGCATCTGAAGCTGATACATCGCTGGTACTACACCCCAGCAATACTCTCCAAATTCTCCATACACGTCTCCCCACTCTGTTGGAGGAAATAAACCACACAGGGTATTAAAATATTTTATTAGTTGGCCGCCGGTGGGGGGTGTGTATGGTCGCTTTTATAAAAGCGCCCCCCCCCCCGGCGGGCGTCTCCGACATCTTTTGCGGGGGGGTGGGTGCCGCTTTACTTTGCCGCCGTCTGGTTCTCTTCCGCAGCCGGGGGGTCGCTTTTATAAAAGCGCCCACCCCCCGGCGGGCTTCCTTCGACATCTTCTCCACTCTCCGGGGTCTTTTCCCGCTCTCCGGGGGTCTTCTCTGCTCTCCTGGGTCTTCTCCCACTCTCCGGTGCCTTCTTCTTCAGGACTGGCCGCCGCTATCTTCGTGTTAGCTCAATTACTAGCGGCGGCCAGTCCGCTCTTCTGTCACGTCTTCTTCTTCTCTTCTTCTTCTCCAGATGTTGACGCAAAGCTTTCTCCCGTTATGCTGGGCGCACTGCTCCCAGTGACTTATATAGGCCTATCTTGTGACGTCGCAGTCCCATCATGCTCCGGTAGGTACCACGTGGTAGAAGAAGACCCACGTGGTACCTACCCACGTGGTACCTACCGGAGCATGATGGGACTGCGATGTCACAAGATAGGCCTATATAAGTCGATGGGAGCCGAGCGCCCGGCATAACAGCGGGAGAAAGCGTCGCGTCAACATCTGCAGAAGAAGAAGAGAAGAAGAAGACGTGACAGAAGAGCGGACTGGCCGCCGCTAGTAATTGAGCTAACACGAAGATAGCGGCGGCCAGTCCTGAAGAAGAAGGCGCCGGAGAGTAGGAGAACCCCCCGGAGAGCGGAGAAGATCCCCCGGAGAGCGGAGAAGACCCCTGGAGAGCGGGAGAAGACACCGGAGAGCGACCCCCCAGTGGCGGAAGAGAACCAGACGGCGGCGAAGAACAGCGGCACCCACCCCCCCACAGAAGATGTCGGGAGAAGCCCGCCGGGGGGGGGGGGCGCTTTTAAAAAAGCGACCATACACACCCCCCTGGCGGCCTACTAATAAGATATTTTAATACCCTGTGTGGTTTATTTGTGTTTGCACTTTTTTTGCAGGTGAATGGGTAGGGGTTCGATGTACCCCATACACATTCACTTAGGGTGGGGGGCTGGTATCTGGGGGCTCCCAGATTCCAATAAGCCTCCCGCCCGCATACCCCGACAACCAACGGCCAGGGTTGTCGGGAAGGGGCCCTGTCCTCATCAACATGGGGACAGGGTGCTCTGGGGTGCTCTGGGATGCTCTGGGGTGGGGGGGGCTGCAGTGCGCCCCCCTGCCCCAGAGCACCTGACCCCCCCATGTTGAGGGCATGCTGCCCGGTACGGCTCAGGGGTGGGGGGGGGATGCTCGCTCACCCCCACTCCCTTCCTGACCGGCCGGGCGGCGTGCTTTGGATACGGGTCTGGTATGGATTGTGGGGGGACCCCCACACTGTTTTTTCGGCGTAGGGGCGTCTCCTTACAACCCATACCAGACCTAAGGGCCCGTTATGCTCCTGAGGGGGGAACCCATGCCGGATTTTTATTTAAAGTCCGGCGGGGAGTTCCCCTTCAGGATTCATAAAAAAACGCCGCCCACGTGTAGAATTGGCGGGAATCCACGTCGGATCCCCATCGCTTCTATGACGCACTCGCCGTGAAAACTATACTGTTCTCTAACAGTAAAGGCATCTCATTTAAAGGATGGGTAATTTTATCATGTCTCCTTTGAAGCTGCATTAAAAATAAAATAGGACCATATCCCCACTATATAGTCTTTTTTTATAAACCTCAATAGGATTTGTCTTTTAAACTCGTTTCACACTGGGGGCGGGTCCATTAGCGGTATAGTGCTGCTAGTTTTAGCAGCATTTTACCACAGTTTAACCCCTGCTAGCGATCAAGGAAAAGCTTAATAGCATCCATTTTGTGGTGCTGCCCTTTAATTTTAATGGGCAGGGGAGGTGATGGAGCGGTGTGTACACTGCTCCTTCACCGCCCCAAAGATGCTGCTTGCAGGACTTTTTTTACCTGTCCTACAAGCGCACCACCCCAGTGGGAAAGCACTCAAGCGTTTACATTGGGGTGGCTCAAGAGTCACTTTCCAGGTGCTTTATGGGCACTATTTTTAGCGCCCCAGTGTGAAAGGGTTCTCAGGCTTGGAACTTTCGGCAACCCGCTGCAAATCTGAACCCACACACATTCAATCATCCATAATAGTAAGTTTTCTAAATAAAGAGCACATTATTAATGGTTTGTTTTCAGGCATTCTCTCTGATTGATATTAATGTTGTCCATAATGTTCTAGGGATCATTTTGCATGAATAGGCAAATATACTCCACCACCATATCTCAAACACCTATACAGCAAATACCCTAAATACAGTGGCCCAGATTCACAGAGCGATTACGCCTGCGCAACTGGTGTTGCGCATGCGTAAGTCTAAATGTGCGCGTGCGTTTAGATGCGCGCGATTCAGAAAACGAATTACGCCAGAAATCTACTTTTTTTTGTCCGGCGTAATTTCGTTAGACAGACGCATCGTCCGCGCAAAAATGCGCTAGACACACCATTGATTTGCTAGTCAAATATGCTAATGAGGGAGTTGCGGGGATCCACAAAAAAAACGCAGTTGCTGCGCAGGCTACGCGATGTGCGCAACAGCAAAATGTCCTGTCTAAAGTTAGAGCACCTAAAAGCTGGTCTAAAAAATGAAAAAAAGTCTACTTGTCAGATAAAGCAACACTGTTAGTGAGGAGTTCAGCAGTCACACGTGTTGCCCAACAATCTGTATGCCAACATGCCAGGGGCATCGTCGCGCATAGCTATACTACTGACTTTAGATGAACAAAGAAGGAGGATGGCACTGAGGATGGCACTAAGGAGGGCACGGGAGATGTTTTTTTTTTTTTTTTATTTGCTTATATAAAATTTACAATTTAAATTAATCTAATACAATATTCTTATCTGATACAAGCCCCTCACTCTTCACTTGATATATCACACACGCATAGACATCTTTGGCATGAGTGATTCTGAGGTGTCTCGCATCTTCAGATTCACCCCTCATGCCATCCTGGAATTACCACAACCTTGCAGGAGGACATCAGCAGCCCAACACATGGCACTACCCATGACACCCATGACAGCTACATATACAATCAGAGACCCATCCCCACAGATTTCGAACAGAACATGTATGGGGACAGCTGGCTGGTTGGTGAGTGACATGGGTGGCAGGCATGACTATCCCCTCCCGTGATGCACACCTCACAAGTGGCACATGCATGACTAACATCCTCCTGTCTTTTCCCTTCAAGGTGACTCTGCATATGCACTGGTACCCCATCTCATGACCCCATCTCATGCCAGCTCACATTATGCATCTTTGCACGTTAAACACACACATTAATCATGGCACAATGAGAATGCATGCATGCACACCACTGTGGTCCCTAGCACACACACCCCACATCCTCATCACATTGGATTGGCACCAGTCCACCATGCAGGACTTGTGAGCTGCAACGCCATGCCACGGCTCCAATTATGTCACTGTACATTCATACACCATTCACACAGACCTGGGGATCACTTCTCCACCACAAATGAGGGTGACACCCCTTTTCCCGCAGGAATATCACCCCCACATTCCAAAATCATACACAAACAGAACCAAAAAAATTAAATAAATGACGAGCAAAAATAAAAAATGCCCAGCAAAAATATAATTTAAACAAAATAACAACAAAGAAAACACAGAAAAGACAAAAATCACTCTGCAAAACAGTCCTCAAATATCTCAAAGACACGTCACAAACAAACAAAAGCACCTTGCTGTAGAGGGAGGGATACAAAGGGATGTATTTTTGCAAAGTAAGTGCATTTGTGTCTGTCTATTTATGCTGTCTGCGTAGTTCATAAAGTTGCCCTAGTCCATTTCCAATTTCACTGATTGCGCCGCTCCCGAGTTGTGAGCATGCGCACATCGGAGCTGACCATGGTCTCCTTCAAGCGCGCATGCGCGAGCCGGCCGGCCCTTCATTTGCATGGGGTCACGGCTCATTTCAATGTAACACGCCCACGTCCCTCCCAATTTGTATTACTCCTCCTTACGCCTCTGGAAAAAATCTTACGCTTGCGCAATTTCCTGCGCAAAAGCTACGTGAATCGGGGGATTACGCGGCTAGATGGCGCAAGTCTAACGTAATGGCTGTGCGCTACGCCGGACCGATAATGCGCCGATGTACGTGAATCTGGGCCAGTATATTTAATTCTGAATATATTTTTAGCCGCTAGGTAGCTAATTTTTTTTTTTATTGCGATTTTTTTCACATGTGGCTGAATACATTTTGGCCTAAATGTTTGACTAAAATTTAGTTTATTCGATTTTTCGTATAACAAAAAATTAAAAATATTGTTTTTTTTCAAAAATTTCGCTCTATTTTTGTTTATAGCGCAAAAAATAAAAGTCACAGACGCAATCAAATACCATCAAAAGAAAGCTCTATTTGTGGGAAGAAGAGGACAGAAATTTTGTTTGGGAGCCACGTCGCACGGCCGCGCAATTGTCTGTTAAAGCGACGCAGTGCCGAATTGTTAAAACGTCTCTGGGCATTTAGCAGCATATTGGTCCGGGGCTTAAGTGGTTAATTATTTAAATATTTTTTTGAGAATGATATAGAAAGCTCTTTCATAAGAAGTAACATACAATGTATGCTTAGTGGCTGTTCAAGGCTGTTATATTCTATTAAATACGTAATTTAAAAAACAGTAATCACTCTTACTAAAGCAAAATTGACTGTACAAGCACTGTGTTTTATGTACTGGCTTGTCCTTAGTTTTTTTTTGTTTTTATAAAATTGTTGAAAATTACTAATTTGGGTACTTAGAGTATGTCTGTTCAACTTGCTGCTTATTCCATCACTAGAATAGCTCAGAAATGTAAATACATATCCACAAGTAAACATTTTTTTACAAAAAATATTTCCATCAAAATAGTGAAGTGTGCTTCCTGCATTATTCACTTGTACAGCAGATGGTCTGCTCAGAAAGGTAGTGTCTCTTGTGACTTAAGTAAGAATACTTCTGGCATCTGTTCCAGGGTAAGTGAACACATCAGAGTTCTTGCTGAAAAGCAATGCTGTTTCATGCATTATATTATAATTAAGTAATCAAGGTGTGAAAAATGTGGGAACATATTGGAAAATTTCCAGTATAGTCCAATGCCAACAACTTTTTTTTACAGGTTTAATACACATTTCTCTAAGGTATGATATATAGCAAAATGTTATCAAAAAATAGCCACAGCACCAAACTACTATAAGTATACAAATCTAGGCTAAATTACTTTTAAAGTACATGCAAACACCAAGTGCAATGCATTTTCATGTTTGCAGTCATCTGCTCTCTCCAACCCTGCCTATTAAATATATATTAAGTTAAAATAAATAGAAAGACAGACTTTAATATGTTTATATCATTAATGTAGAAAACAAAAGAAATTTAATTTAATTGATCAGCACAACATTATGAAAAAAGGATCAGGTGGAGCTTTAGTACAGTTGGTGGCCTAAGGTCTGTACTGGTACCTGGATGGGACTGGCCAGGAATGGACTCCAACAGAAGAAATTATCATGGAAGTGATATCTGGAAGTGGCTAAACGTGACCAGGAATGCCTCTCCTGAGGCATTCCTGGTCACGTTTAGCCACTTCCAGATTTGGCACAGAGGGGCAGTGGAATGCGCGCTACACCTACCCACAAGAGTGAGACACAATGCAGCTGGTCACGTCACATTTAGCTGCAATACGCTTGATTCCTTAGTGCCAAGGTCTCGGCACTTGCACAAGTAAGTGGCCATTTGGCTTTTGTTTTTAATCTGTTTTACAATAAATCGTAGAACTTCACTATGGCCCTTTTTTTCTATTTAACCATGATATTTTTTTCTGTTGGAGTCAATTCTTGGCCAGTCCCATCCAGGTACCAGTACAGACCTTAGGCCACCAACTGTACTAAAGCTCCACCTGATCCTTTTTTCATACGAAGGGTCACGGTGGTCTGGTAAGTAGGCACTTACCTCTACCTCTCACCGGGTGTTGTCAGTTTGATATCTGTTCCGTGGTGATGGTGTCTACTTTCAAGTTAACCATTTGATGCATGGACTTACCAATAATTATCATTTAGTGACAATTGCTGCATTTTTTGGTCCTGCTTGCACTTATTTTATGTTGTTGTCATTATATAAGCACTTGCAGTTTAAATCACTATTATATTGTTGACCTTATAGTTAATATATTGTTTCTAACTAGAATTTGGAATTTATTCATCACTTACTATTAGCGCCCCCTTATTATTATAATAAGTTATTGCTAAATACCTGGTGAGCCTGCCAGTTTCCCTTGGTTCCTTTTTCAAGCATGGGAGTGGATCCATCTTAACATGATCTTTTTGCATCCACGGACTACTGATAGGAGGTATATGATGACATGCAGATGCATGGAATGCCTGTGACCTCCATATTCTGATTTATGCTAACACACCACTTCCCAGTTTGCAGGGCAGCAGGTACTTCTAATTACTGCCTATAGAAGGCATGTCAGTGCCTTCTCACATACAGAGCTCTGGCCAGAGGGAAAACGTTGCCCTGCTTTTGTCAGTACCCAGTGCTGCCCAGTACACTACATGCAAGAGTTTGAATACTCACAAAAGAGGTCAGGCTTTATGCCCTGTACACACAATCAGTTTTTCCGGCAGAATAAACAGGTTGTTCTGACGGAATTCCGCTCAAGCTGTCTTGCACACACACGGACACACCAAATTCCGACTGTCAAAAATGCGGTAACGTACAACACTACGACAAGCCTAGAAAAATTAAGTTCAATGCTTCAGAGCATGCGTCAAATTGTTTCTTAACGTGCATTTTTTTTCTCCTTCGGAATTCCATACAAACAGCATTTCCGAACATGTTCTCTTTCTAAGTCAAAATTTCTGATGGAAAAATTCAGAAGGGGCATACACACGGTCGGAATATCCGATGAAAATATTCTGTCTGACTTTTTCAATCAGAAATTCCAACCGTGTGTACGCGGCATTAGAGCTGTCATGTTCATTGTCCCTATGGGGGTTATGGAGGAGTGTAGAGCAGGGTTTCCAACCGCCAGTAAAAAAAAAAACAGAGCATAAAATTATCAGCCCCTGATATTTACCGGCAGTTAACTTTTTAAGTGTAAATCAAGCAAATTACTTTTGTATAGGTTTTGTCAGTGTTTCTATATCATGTTTATACTGTTCCAATATTCACTGTGTTAGTTTTCAATAGGAGTTCTGTAACTTCTCAGGTTGCCAGTAAAAAATGTGTTCCGCCAGTAAATTTTCAATGTTTTGTCAGTAAAAAATGCTGCGGAAGGTTGGCAACCCTGGTGTAGATGCTCCTCTCCTCATCTGCTCTCAGTATAAAAAAATGGAGCTGGAACCCTAAGGCCTCATACACACGATTAAATGTGTCTGTTCAAATCGGTCGGACCGACCGATTTGAACAGATCTGTCTGCTGGGATTTTGGTTTGCCGACAGATTTCAAAGCATGCTTTGAAATCTGTCGGGTGGCCAAATCCGTCTGTTTGCCCGTACACACGATCGAATCTGTCTGCTGAAACGGTCTAGCAGACCGTTTCCAGCAGACAGATTTGATCGTGTGTACGAGGCCTAAGGGGTTAATGCCAGGTTTAAATTATTCATTTAATAAGAGATACATTGGAAGGCTGCAAGGACCAATTACTGCTGACATGCAACCTCCCTGCCCTTTACAGCTTGAGTGATACTGGCTCTTGGCTTGATGCAGCTGTGCATCATTTCAAGCCCTTGCTCACAGCCTTTGGTAATGCAGGATGGAGAAGTGAATGAGCTATCATGCCACCACCAATAGAAGCTATAAAATAGGCATTTACAGTGCTCATCGTGCTTTTCAGCTATGTTCAGCATGTTTAGTAAATACTTACATTTTTAAATGATGTATACCTAATGGCCTGATACTTTCAAGTGGAATTAATCCAAAAAAATAAAAACAGCAAACAGGTAGGTTTTTATGCCAAAAGAGACTCTGTTGGTCTCTTTTGTCATAACTGTCTTCCCCCAGCTTAAGCCAATTAGGTACATTTCATGCAGATATCCTGACAGGGGACATGCTGATAGGAGAAAAGAGCAGTGGGAACAAAGAGGTGGACTTTGCTTTAACTGTTTAGTCACAGGCTGGGGCAGGGAGGTGACAAGACCTTATTGCTTAACTGTGGCAGATAAAAGATAGGTCAATAGGCTGGATATACAGTCTAGCAGGGCCATTTATATATCAGGATGGACAGATATAAAAAAAAATGACAGATATTACAACTGGAGGGATTGGTTGAGGGGGGAGAAGTTCTGGGATGAATTTCTTGGCCTGCTTCCCCTATAGAAAAATAAGTCTGCAAATAGGTAGATACATACAGTAGTTTTAGGAATTACCAGTAATATGTTTTCAGTTTTGTACTAATATGCCAGGTTCGGTTAACGGTCTGGCATTTTTTCCAATCTGGTGGCAGGGTTCCCCTTAAAATCCGTACCAGACCTGAAGGGCCTGGTATGAAATAAAAAAAAATTGACACAGGATTCCCCTTAATATCCATGCCAGACCTGAAGGGCCTGGTATGGAATTTGAGGGGACCCCCACGCAATTGGGGGTTTGGGGTTCTCCTTAATATTCATACCAGAGCCAAAGGGCCTGGCAATGGACTGGGGGGAACCGATGCCATTTTTTTTAATTACTTTTTTTCCTTTAGAAATGTAATTTTGCTGCAGGGACTGTTCTAAACACGGGAAAACTGTGCCACTTTACAGGCATACTATAAATACCCCCAGGTATGAAATTTAAAGGAATATTTCACTTTTATTGTTTCACATTAAGCATTATTAAAATCACTGCTCCCGAAAAAAAAATCAGTTTTTAAAACTTTTTTTTTTTTGCATTGATACATGTCCTGGGCAGGACCCAGGTCCCCTAAACACTTTTAATGACAATAACTTGCATAGAAGCCTTTAAAATTAGTACTTTTGATTTCTCATGTCTGTGTCCCATAGACTTTAACGGTGTTCGCGTGTTTGAACAAATTTTCTGCCTGTTCCCAAGTTCTGGTGCAAACCGAACGGGGGGTCTTCTGAAGCAACCATAAGCTTATAGTCTTAGAAATTGCAGACTTAAAGGTTAGTGAGCCTTTTGCAAGTAGTTCTGTTGTGATGTAATCCTTGAGTCTGTGGCAGTAAAGAGATTAATTTTATGTCTGAAATTTTTTCATACTCACTTTCTTAGAAATAGCTGACAAGACAGTTGTACAGAGAAAAATATATCATTTCATAAATGTCTTTCAGGATTTCATAATTGCAGAAGTAAAATGATAGTTCTTGACTCATTTTGTATGATTCCAGAATTTGGAAATGTATAATATTACAGAAAGGTCAGCCTAGGAATTACAATGATTTGGAAATAAAATAGTTGAAGACTCTCAGGAAAATTTGCATTGCAAATAAACTGACACTTTGAAAGGGTTAGACCACTTTCTTATGTCTCTTTGCTACCAGTCCTAATTTATGAAGTGTCATTGCAATGAAGCAAATGTAATGGATTTTTAATTATCCTTAGCTGTGAAGAACAAATGAAATAAGTATACCTTCTAGACAATGCATAAAACATATTAGAAGTTATAAAAATTAAATTATACAGTTATGCCCTATTACATTTTACAACATTACGTTTTTCATCATACATGCTAAAAATGCCATAATTCAATATTTGTTAGAGTCATAAAACATTAACCAGCTTAAGTGTTATTATTTACTACTGCAATCTTGTTTTCTCTATGGGTGTTCTATCAACTATTCTAAGCTCACAGTCAAGCTAATATAAGCGTGGATCTTTAGAGTTAGAATAAAGCTATAGACAAAAATATGACTAATCCTTAAAACCTGCATGTGCCTTGGAGAATACATATGGCCCCTATAGAGATAATCTTACTGGTAAACTATAGGCAACAATAATTTCTGCTGCAGAAACATCTGTTTGCCTGCTGGGGGTAGATGTTGAATTGTCCAATTAAGATAGATACAACGCAATGGAATAGGCAGATGTTATGTATTCAAATTTGGTTTCTAGGTAATATCTGATAAATTGCTGATATTTTATAGAAATATATGCTAGTGAAAAATATGAAATTTTAAATAAATAGTTATTTAACAAGGAAAAATAGGAATAAATGTTAATGGGATTATAGTTTTTCTAAATTTGTACTTTTCTACAAATATCACAACTGATCTGGTGAAATAAGGTTAGCAATTGTGCATGTTTATTTATAAAATATAGTGCAGTGCTAAATAGTCCATATATCAGAATCTTTAGAAACTCTAGAAAACATCCGTGTGTTCTTCACAGGTGATATTTAGATGAATCATGCAGGTGATAACGTGAGTGATGAGGAACCTCCAGGAGTGGTAAAAAATGGCCTCTCACCTAACTCTGTGTACCCTTAAATGATAGAGGGTAACAAATACCTTCCCTTACCGGTATAATTCCAAGAAATCCACACTCTCGGTAGGCAGCGACAGATGTACTCACAAAGTACTCCAATAGAATTTCATAAAAGCAAAAGAAAGAAAAATAGTGCTCTCCACCATATAAAATGTTTTATTGTATAAAAACATGTATTACGCTTACAAATAAGGCACTAAAGCCAGTGCCCAGCATTACAACATACAACATGCAGCAGGTACGATGGCTGCGGGTGACGTCATGACAATTCGTTTCGAACGTTGCATCCCTCTGGGCGGGACTTCATCAGCCCATAAGAAAATGACATCAGCCATCCGCTTTATACTAACAGGAGCGTTGCCATAGCGACACATGACACATGACACAGCACAGGATGGGGAGGTACTCAACCTAAGAAGGAGAGATCCCGGAAGTGTCCTCAATCGCTATTGCTAAGCTGAACAAGGAAAGTAGTCATCTGACAAAGATAACAATCACAAACCATGCCAGCACAAAGATTTAAAAAAACACATAATATAATAAATATATGTATTGTATAAAAAATATATCTGTTCTGGTATACCAGTATTACAGATATAAAAACGTGACATCTCTCGCAGCCATCTAAAAGTATATACTCAATAATTTATCGATCAGTAATAAAACAATTGATGTCAAAATCGACATTCAATCCATCAGGGCAAAGAACATGTGTCGCATGTATCCAATATGACTCTCTTTTGCTTAGTTGTCAAATAAAATTGCCCCCCGTCCAATATTTGCCAACTTTTTGTATACCCCAAAACCTAAGGCTTTTGGGATTTTGCTGAAGGTACTGTTTAAAATGTCTAGAGACATTGGCCCGGATTCACGTAGATCGGCGTATCTTTATGCCGGCGTAGCGCATCGTCTTTACGCTACACCGGCACAAAGTTGAGAGGCAAGCATGCTATTCACAAAGAATATGCACTCAACGTTGCGCCGGCGTAGCGTATAGTTGTCGGTGTAAGCCGACGTAAGTCAAAGTAGGTGGAAGTGGGCTGGAAGTGGGCGTGATATATTATAATGAACCGTGACCCCATGCAAATGATAGGCTGAGCTTCAAAAACCGAACTGCGCATGCGTCGTCTCTTGGACGCATGCCAGTGCGCATGCTTACAGTTACGTCTAAATAGCTGCCTAAGATACGTCAATACACTGCCTACGACGTGAAGGTAACCTACGCACAGCCCTATTCACGTACTGTAGTACTACATAAACGATGTAACATACGGCGGCTGTTCCCTGGTCCATACCTTTGAATGGGTTGCGCCATCTATATGGTGAAATAACTTTACGCCGGACCTAAGCCTTACACAAACCGCGTATATGAAGTGGCCAGGCGCATCTACGTTCGTGAATTGGCATATCTTATTAATTTGCATATTTAAAATGGGAATGCTAAATGCGTCCAGCGTAACTATGCGCCCACGATACGCTGGCGTAGGCAAGTTACGTCGGGCGGCTGAAGCCTTGCTTTTCGACATATCTAGCTTTGTGAATCAGCGCAGAGATGCGACGGCACACATTTGTACTTACGACGGCGTATCTTTAGATAGGTCGGCGTAATTCCGTTGTGAATCCGGGCCATTGTTTTTAGTCCTTTTTTATATTATTAACATGTTCTGCCAATCGAACATGTAGGGGCCGGAGGTTCTGCCTATATATTGGAGCCCACAATCACACTCTAACATATGGACAACCCGCACAGTATCACAAGTAATCAGCTGTTATATTCTCTATTTGTATCCATGCCCAAGAACTGTTTACGTTTCTTAACATTCTTTTTTTTCAATTCTCCATTTTTTTTTTTAAACAAGGGAGGTATACAGATATAAAGACAAAAGGACCATACAGAGTCCAATGACAATACAAACATTATATATATATATATATATATATATATATATATATACATATATATATATATATACATATATATATATATATATATATATACTTTACATCAGGGCTCAAAATTTCAAGCCCTGAGCTACTAGCCAGGCCTCAAGAGTTACTCGCCACCAGTTGCCCCACCTAATTCATACACTGCCCTGTGCCTAATTGCACCGCTAAACATGCCCTCGTAGATTATCTCATGGAATGACACTGTTAAATGTTTTATGCAGAATCAAGTTACACAATTAAATATTACCAACAATAACTTTAACAAAATGGGACAGGGCATGGGGGCAGATCAGGGGGACAGGGCTCTGGGGGACAGACTAGAGGGACAGGGCACTGGGGGACATACCAGAGGGACAGGGCACTGGGGGAAGACCAGAGGGACAGGGCACTGGGGGAAGACCAGAGGGGCAGGGCACTAGAACTGGGTCTCTTCCCCATTCTCTTGCTGTCTCCTCTGCAACTCCCATCCATCCTTTCTCTCTCTCCCTCTCCTATTCATCTCATCATCAGGAGCCTGTGTGTGTGGCTCCACGCTTGCATGTCCCCACTTTCCCCTTTTATTCAGGCTGGCAGTGAGGAGAGGAGCTGCAGCACAGCGGGAGGGAGTACAATCCAGCGCCGAGATCCACACAACTGCACAGCCATTGACACCATAGCACAGCACACACTGACACCGCACAGCACACATTGAGAATAGTCTGTTCACAGTGCTCAGGCTGAACTGTTGGACACTTACATAGAGCACAAGGAGAAGAAAACTGCACAAACTGGAAGGCTGTCACTCTCATGTCAGGGCAACTTTCAGCAAGTACTGCACCGGAGTGTTCATTTTCACAATCCTCCACCTCACTCATTACTTTCTGCTCCCTGCTCTCCAGCTACATTGGTTGGGGGGAGGGGGGAAGGCTCAGAGAGGTCATACTGTTAGGTCCCATGGCTTAATGAGAATTGTAAGGAGAGCACCTGTGTACTGCTCTGCCTGTGCGCGGCTCACCAGACTACTTTTCCCGAGCATGCACCTTTCCTCTTCAGCCGCCAATCGCATCGGGACTCTAAGTGTAGGCACAGATTGGAGGGAGATTGGTCATGCAGCCCTGTCATCACTAGCCCCCAGCTTAAATCCATTCGCCAAATGCTAGCAGGCGAGTGGAAATTTTGAGGTCTGCTTTACATCCTCCTCTGCTATTGCCAATCATATGTTAAATCAGAGGGAAATATAAATGTATCTTTAACCACTTAACCCCCAGACTATATTGCTGGTCAAAGACCAGAGCACTTTTTGTGATTCGGCACTGCGTCGCTTTAACTGACAATTGCACGGTCGTGCAATGTGGCTCCCAAACAAAATTGGCGTCCTTTTTTTCCCACAAATAGAGCTTTCTTTTGGTGGTATTTGATCATCTCTGCGGTTTTTTATTTTTTGCGCTATAAACAAAAATAAAGCGACTATTTTGAAAGAAATGCGATATTTTTTACTTTTTGCTATAATAAATATCCCCAAAAAATATACAAAAAAACATTTTTTTTCCTCAGTTTAGGCCGATACGTATTCTTCTACATATTTTTTATTAAAAAAATCGCAATTAGCGTTTATTGATTGGTTTGCGCAAAATTTATAGCGTTTACAAAAAAGGGGGTAGTTCTATGGCATTTTTATTAATATTTTTTTTTTACTAGTAATGGCGGCGATCAGCATTTTTTTCAGTACCGAGACATTATGGCGGACACATTGGACAATTTTGACACATTTTTGGGACCATTGGCATTTTTATAGCGATCAATGCTATAAAAATGCATTGGATTACTATAAAAATGCCATTGGCAGTGAAGGAGTTAACACTAGGGGGCAGGGAACGGGTTAAGTGTGTTCCTGGATGTGTTCTAACTGTATGGGGGGGGTTGACACACTAGGGGAAATCACTGATCTTCTGTTCATACATTGTAGGAACAGGAGATCAGCGTTTCCCCCGCTGACGGGACCGAGAGCTTTGTGTTTACACACAAAGCTCCCTCTCCCCGCTCTGTAACGAACGAGCGCGCCCGCTGAACATGCACGCGGGACTCGGGGGCCGAGCTTTAGCGCACGCGGGCCGCCGGCGGCATGCATGCCCCCTAGCGGCCGCTAGGGAGGACGTAGAGCTACGTGCTCTCGCCCAGCAGTGCCACCATCCCGCTGTATAACGACTGTGACGGTCGGCATGTGGTTAACAACTTAAAATCTAATATATACATATATATATATATATATATATATACACATACATACACATATATATACATATATACACACATATACATATATATATCTCTTTCCTACCCCTCTTTCTTGCTCCAATTCCCTCTCCATCTCCGCAATTCCTCCTTCCCCATTTCTTTCACCTATTTCCCCTCATCCCTTCCCCTCCTCAAGACCCCTATCTTCCTCTTTCCATGGCATGTGCACCAACAGCGCAGAGAGAGATTAAAAAAAAAAAAGGAAAAAAAAAACCCACACAGAGAACAAAAAAAAAAGAAGAGAGGAACAAACAGAACACCCCTCTCCCTCCCCCCCTGTCATCTCCTCCTCATCGTTCTTATTCCTGCTCCCCTAATAGGTTTTTACCTTCCTCAGATTGTATAAATGACTCCCATGGTGCCCATATCCTTTTTATTTGTTCTTTCTTATCTATCGAAATTGGCAAAAGTTTCTCCATTGTATATATTGTGTATGTATATATATATATATATATATATATATATATATATATATGTATATATTAGATTTTAAGTTGTTAACCACATGCCGACCGTCACCGTCATTATTCCTATTTTCCTTACTTTTTTCAGCCACATTGAGATTGAAGGTACTTTAGGATCTTTCCAATTTGTTGCGATACAGCTTTTAGCTGCATTCATCAAATGACATATTACTGACTTCATATATATTTTTGGTGGAATTTGTGTATGATGTAACAGACAGAAAGCCGGGTCATCTGGGATCTCATATTCCGTAAATATTCGGGTAATTCTCTGCACTGTTTGCCAGAATTGTCTTATTAATGGGCATCCCCAAATTATGTGTATCATTGTCCCTTTCTCCCCACACCCTCTCCAGCATCTATCTGGGACTTCTGAAAAAAAAATGTATTTAGACGTGCTGGTGTATAATACCACGCGTTAATATTTTATAATTTAATTATTGTATTTTTGTACACCTCAATGATTTTAACGCCATATCTATAATGTTCTGGCATTGTAATGGAGAGAATGTTTGTCCTAAGTCTCCTTCCCATTTGGCCAGGCATGTCATCTTGAAGTCTTCTGGGGGTGCAGTCAACAGTATGTACATTTTGGAGACCATATGGTGGAGTGGTTCATCCCCTCCACAATATTCCTCGAACTTTGTTAGTACCTGATTAAAGTCTTCTGCATCCCCTAGAGTTTCCAAGAAATGTCGAACCTGCCGTGCTTGCCATATCGGTATTTGCCAACGCCCCCCATTTTGTATTAATTCCCCTATTGTTAGCCACCCCCTTTCTCCCATAAAGTGCGAGGCTTGAAATAGACCTTTCTCTCTTAATATTTTAAATATCTGGGAATCCATGCCTGGTTTAAACTCAATATTTCCTACAATCGGATAGATGGGGGAACTTTTAGTAGAGAACTTCGGGTTCTGACACACTTTATTGCCTGTCCATAGAGTTGGACCTATTATAGGATGGGTTTTAATTGTATGAGGTAGTGCATCGTAGCACCATATTGCCCTATTTAAAGGTATGGGGCACATTTGTTGCTCCATCTCGATCCACAATTTATGATCCCCATGTACGTTTCTTAACATTCACCTTTGAGTGTTTACATGGGAAAAAAAACGTCCAAAAAAAATTCGAACATGCTTGAATTTTTTGTGTCGTTTTTCAAAACGTTGTTTTTTGTGTCATAGAAAGTGATGGTGTGTGGGCAAAACGATGTTGAAAACGAAGTTTTTAAACCCGCGCATGCTCAGAAGCAAGTTATGAGACGGAGCTTCAATGGAACAGATTGCCGTTAAACGTGTCTTACGTAACCACGCTTTGCTAGAGCATTTTGGAAAAACGATGGTGTGTATGCAACGTCGTTTTGGAAAATGAAGTTTGAAAAACGTTGTTTTGTTTCATCACTTGAAACGTCGTTTTTTTCATCACAAAAAATGATCGTGTTTACACGGCATAAGGATGTCGATCAGTTCAAATTAACAAATTTCTTTAAACCCACCGATCGTAACGCTTATATTCCCCTGGGGAGTTGTCACCACCGTTCGTGGATGTGTAATATCCCCAGGGGACAATTTATAAGGTTGCGTCATAATTGCACACAAGAAAGGGTACGATACACAGATACTGAAAAATGAAATAAAAGAAGAAAAAAGGATGGATAGACAAGTTAGAGACAATAAGTGGGGATAATCATAATTTCAGAATTATTCTAGATTATGCACAATATAGAAAATCCTACAATTGGTCTATTCTCAAACAGGATAGAGTACTTGGTCCTGCATTACCAGCACTACCCCAATTTATATACTAAAAAGCACCTTCTTTAAGGGATTGTGTGTCCCCATTCCCTCTGAAAACACATTAATCTCTTTTTTAGGTGGTTTTTATGTGTGTCCCATGTAAACACTTAAAGGTGAATGTTAAGATACGTAAACAGTTCTTGGCCACGGCTACAAATAGAGAATGTAACATCAAACAGCTGATTACTTGTGATACTGTGGGGGTTGTCTATACGTTGGAGTGCGATTGTGGGCTCCAATATATAGGTGGAACCTCCCCTACATGTTCGATTGGCAGAACATGTTAATAACATAATGAAAGGACTAAAAACACCTAGGGCCATATTCTCAAAAAATGGCGTATCTGGCGGCGTAGCGTATCGTATCGCATTTACACTACGTCTACGGAAATATTGGAGCAGGTGCCGTATTCTCAAAGCACTTGCTCCGTAATTTTTTGTGGCGTATCATAAATGCGGCATCGTAAGGCCGCATAATTCAAATACTAAAGGGGGGCGTGCTGTATTTAAATTAAGCGCGCCCCTGCGTCAAACGAAGTGCGCATGCGCCGGCCGGGAAAAAAGCCCAGTGAGCATGCTCCAGCTCACGTCGGAAAGCATTGTTAAAACCGACGTCAAAACGACGTGATTGTCACTTACGCAATTCCCTGTCTTATCTTTAGTGTATCTATGCGTAAGATACCGCATAGATACCCATTGAAAAAAACTGCGATACGACGGTGTATCTCAGATACACCGTCGTATCTCTTTTGAGAATCTGACCCCTAATGTCTCTAGATATTTTAAACAGTACCATCAGCAAAATTCCAAAAGCCTCGGGTTTTGAGGTATAGAAAAAGTTGCCAAACATTGGAGGTGGGGAAATTTTATTCGACAACTAAGCAAAAGAGAGTTGTATTGGATACACAAGACACATGTTCTTTGCCCAGATGGATTGAATGTCGATTTTGACATCAATTGTTTTATTACTGATCGATAAATTATTGAGTATATACTTTTAGATGGCTGCGGGAGATGTCACGTTTTTATATCTGTAACACTGTTATACCAGAACAGATATATATGTTTTCCAATACACATATTTATTTTGACAAGGCATTTTGTTTTTTATGTGTGTATTCTATTTATTATTTTTTTATGCCGCTGTGCATTATATAGTGTAAGTATTAATCCCCTGATTTTATAATGTATACCATGTGTTTTTTTAAATCTTTGTGCTGGCAGGGTTTGTGATTGTTATCTTTGT
Organism: Rana kukunoris; assembly: GCA_029574335.1. Lineage (NCBI taxonomy): Eukaryota > Metazoa > Chordata > Amphibia > Anura > Ranidae > Rana > Rana kukunoris. The sequence goes on from CM056050.1 coordinate 442,979,424, forward strand.
TAGATGATTACTTTCCTTGTTCAGCTTAGCAATAGCGATTGGGGACACTTCCGGGATCTCTCCTTCTTAGATTGAGTTCCTCCCCATCCTGTGCTGTGTCATGTGATGCGGCGTCAGGTCTCTATGGCAACGCTCCTGTTAGTATAAAGCGGGTGGCTGACGTAATTTCCTTATGCGCTGATGAAGTCCCTCCCAGAGGGACGCAACGTTCAGATCAAATTGTCGTGATGTCACCTGCAGCCATCGTACCTGGTGCATATTGTATGCTGTAACGCTGGGCACTGGCTTTAGTGCCTTATTTGTAAGTGAAATTAATTTTTGTATACAATAAAAGTTTTTATATGCGGAGAGCACTATTTTTCTTTCTTTTGCTTCTATGAAATTCTATTGGAGTACTTTGTGAGTACAAATGTCGCTGCCTACCGGGAGTGTGGATTTCTTGAAATTATATCGGTGTTTGTTAACCTCTATCATTTAAGGGTACACAGAGACGCCATTTTTTAGCACTGGTGGAGGTTCCTCATCACTCATGTTATAACCTGCATGATTCATCTGAATATCACCTGTGAAAAACTGAGTTTCTAGAGATTGTTATATTTGGACTGTTTAGCGCTGCACTATCTTTTATAATTTTACTTTAGGGATTTGAATTTTTGACCCTGGTGTCCAGCTGCTTTAGTTGGGTTGTTTTTATTACACTGATTTATTTTCTTTATAAAATTGTGCATGTTAACTCAGTAGACCCAACCAACCAGATACCGATTCCAATTTTCACCATTGAACTAAGCTTTTGGATAGCATTCTTGCTTTACCATGTGATATTACTTGCTAACAGTTCTTTTTAAAGTGACTTGAAACTCAAACAGTGGAGGTTTGCTACCTAATAGATACAGCTTAATTAATCATGTTAATTATGTCTAAGCAGTAACCTTAAATATTAAAGAAAAACTCCACTTTTATTGAAAAAAAAAATATTCCTCTCTGGGTACACATACATTGCCGGAATTTTAACAAACTGTGTCCTACTTTTTGTTATTCTGAAGAAATAGCTGTTTGTTTGTCTGTGTCCATGTGACAAGTGAGGGAGTGGTTTGTAATTATCAATCAGCTGCTGTACCTGCAGGGCTCTAATGTGGCAGGGTCTATATCCCTTTAGAGTATCTCATTAAAAAAAATTGTTGCAGGGAATGCTCAAAATCTAATTTGTATTTTAGTGCAGACTTCTGGGAAAATGAATAGACCAATCACACATGTAGAAAATTATATTTTCAGGGGGCATTCTGTACATCATCTGTGTACAGAATACTGTACCTCCAGGTAGCGATATTGAAATGTATTTTACAGAAAATTACATTGCTGTAGATTAAAAAGGAAAGGTCATTTTTATTGACATTGAATTACAATATGATGTAGCGCCCCCTTGCTTTTCATATGGGCAATTTTCCAAAAGTTAGTTGACTGGGAGAGTTACATTGCTCCCATTAATGATTTGTCAGGGTTAATGACCTGTGTTATTCTAGAAAGGACCACTGGCTCGGACTGCATTCTGAGGATGTGAGTTCATCCTTGGCCGGCAGTGGGAGCTAGATGGATTTCTGTCAGATGTAATCTTCCCCAGCAGCCAATTAGAGAGGGTTTTCTCTCGCTGGGCATGCTGGGGAGGGATATATCTGGGACAGAGGTCAGGTGTTTGGCGGGCGTTTTGCGGCGTGAGGTCCCGGAGTCGGGGTGCCCTACCCACCTTCAGGGTGTGCGCATCCAGGGACCCTGCCGGCGTGGCCTACCTGGCTGGCCTTCAGGCCTTATCAAGTCTCAACCGGAGACAAAACTGAGGGGACCCCAGTGGCTCACTGGGTTCCCGTTGCCATGGAGAAGATCCGGTGTCCGGGCAATGGACGAGTATGCTTTGCTGTCACCCGGAGATCTTTTCTAAGGATAAAGTTACTGGGAGGATTCGCTCTGTTTGGACGTTCTGAATCTTTTACATTTTATTGGCCCGTGGCAGGGGTTTAGACCCGAGTCAGCAAAAATTGTTCCTCCTAGCTAGAATTTAAGGTGACGTCCCGGCTGCTGTCTGAGAGAGAGAGACCGGCCTGGGAGACACCTCGCCCACCCCAGGGCGCTGATTGGCGACGTGTGGGCTCTGTGTTCTTTTTCAAGAGCTAATCTCTACTACACCTATATCCAGGCCTGACATCTAAAGTTCTTTCCTTCTCATCAACCTGTTCTTCCTTCATCGAGTTGATGTTCGGCAATGTTGGCCTGGAATTAAATCATTGAGAAAACCTTTATTCACTGTGTGGACACTCAATCATTATCTGGTACTTCTGGTGCATCCCTAGACAAAAAAAGTGAGAGTGACTTAATTTGCCGATCCCATCATCAAATCAGCGGCTCCTTCGGGGGTGAGGGCTACAATGACTTAGGTCGAAAATTGTTTTTCACAAAAATTGGGTTACCCTGTAACTAATATCTTGAATTTCTCCTGAAAATAGCAGTGCATCCACTTGGGCTTGGGCACTTATTTGCTTTAAGTGTTATAGCTTTATATTTGCAGCGTGAGATCTAAAAACTAAAAAAAGTAACCTGAGGTATGGATTCATGACCACATTTCACAAAAAAAATTTAAAAGATAATCCACAAAGAATCATAATCCACAATGTATTACATGTTTAATGATGTAGCACATGTAATCAATATTTAAAAACCATCATGGAAATTAAAATATCTCACAACACAGATATATATCACCCTCAAAAACCAATGCCATTAGGAATTAATAGCGTTTATAAGATGTATTCAAGCTAGGAACATTGGCATTAATGATAACCATAAACTACAGAACCATTCACAAATAATTACAGGCATAAGCATCAATAGTTCAAAACCCAGAAGCTGAAAAAATAAGACCCTTAAGAAGAAAAATATGGAGCCCCGAAACTTGAATATATACATATATAAAAAAGACCAAGTCAAATGTATGTCAATGACTGCAGACTACAAAGAGACAGTTCAGGGATCACCAAGGGGGTAGACAGTTACTACAGTGCTACATGTCTGATCTTAAACTTTATCAGTAAAGCAGCCTTAGTATTACAATCCAACAACACTCTATGTAAGAGTTGCCAATCAATAATTTCTTATCTTAAGCTTTTTCAGAACACATCTGTTAATGTCCATTTCTTATTACATGTGGATAATGGTAATTGGTTGCCTCCTGACTTTCTTATTTGTCACATTAAAAAATGTTGGTTTATTTTAAAGCTAAAATCAAGGGAAATATCTAAGAACACAATGCACAACACACTTGAGAACTGTTGTATCTAATACTTATGTTGTTATTCATATACCTTTGCCAGACAGCACAATCAGGAGGGTGACACCACTATTTATCTCTATTGCATTAGTGATACAGTGTAGTAGCTGCAGGTCTCATCAGAATCCACTTAGCCTGCTTTTTCTCCTATCAGCATTTTCCCTCTGTGCATGCAAAGTGTGACTAGCTTCTAGTACCACCCTCATCCCTTAAAGCGGAGGTTCACCCAAAAATCAACCTTCTGCAGTTAGATCCAGCATACTGCTAACATCTGCAGTATGCTGGTCTTTTTTTTTGGTACTTATTGTTTTAGCAGTATTTCTTCTATGGCTCTGAGCGGGGAATCCTGCAGGGAATGGGCGTTCCCAAAAGCAAGCAAGTTGATTGACGGCCTTCGATATCGCATCACGGCTTCCGTAAATTGCCGAGTGTCAAAGGTCGTCAATCAACTTGCTTGCATTTGGAAACGCCCATTACCCGCAGGATTCCCTGCTCAGAGCCATAGAAGAAATACATCAATAGTAGGGGGTGCAATCAGCGCAAAAATAACAAAGAAATCAAAATATATAATGGTATTGTTAATAAATGTAAGAATGAAAAACAACTCCCAGAGTGGATTTCATATGGATGCAAGCTGAACACCAAAAAGGACAATCACAAGATCCCAAAAGTACATATATATATAAAGAAAGCAGTGCAGAGCAAACCTAAATTCAAATAATAGTAAATATACTCATAAAAGTGAAAATAAAAACCAAAAAAGGAAAAAAAAAGTCCAAAATGGTAAACAACATGTGAAATAAATCCTGCGACCAGATAATAAGAGTATCTTCAACACGTGACTGGACAACCAATTCAGAGTGTGATCCCTTCACCAGTAAAAGATGGGTACTCTCACCTCACAGAAAGACCTTTGTTTTACCAAAGGTCTAATAAGCTTAGATCAATGGTGGAAATCCGGATGGCTCAGGGGTGTATACTATGCAGCCGTAGGACCCGGAGATGTGTATGTATCCTCAGTGGCACCAACGAACAAGTATGTAACCGATGATATGTAAAGAAAAAGCTAGATCTAAGAGCTTCCGTAAAGCCAGGTCAATTTATTACGTTTAAAACGTGCAGGTTACTCACATTTGTGATGAAAAATAAAGGCATGTAACACCATGAGACAGGTAGCTCGGATGAAAATATGGGACGACAACGAGTGACGTGGAGTGGTTCCTGACCCCGGACGCGTATCGTAATACAACTTCCTCAGCAGGGCGGAACCTTTTGCTTCACATCCTCGATTTAATATACACTGCCGTATACAGAGCTCGATTCCCAATGCGAACGTGACGACGCGGTAAGGCACGTCCCGCGTCACACGCTGTGCTTGCGAAAAAGCTTTATTGTTCCCTTTACAGCAACAATAGCGAAAAAATCTCCAACGCCATCTTGTGGACGAAAAAGAGAATACAGTTTTATGTAGTAACATCACTCTATGTTGTCCCAGGTTTTCTTACAAGAGAATAATAAACATTAAATGATAATACATAACCCAAGTAAAATTACTTTATATATATACATCATACATACTTATAAAATTAATATTAAAGAAATTAATATTAAAGAATGAGAAAAAATTATTATATTATTATAGGAAAATAAAATATAAAATTATTTTTATTTTAATATATATAACATATAAAAATTATACAAAAAATATAAAAAAATCTTTTATTAGAACCTTTACTATTATCATGATTAAAATACACATGATAAAAATAGCCAAAAAAATCCATCCATGGCAAATGCAATCATAGCACTTTCCCTAGAGGAAGAGAATGCTATGAGAATAGATAATTAAAACTTAAAAATGAACACCTATTTATTCGAAATAAAGCAATTCAGGTCGAAATCTACATTTAGACCCTCCGGAGTAAGTACACGAGCTTCATAAATCCAGAAGGATTCAGAAGGAACCCACTCCAATCTCAGGACTAAGAGTGTGTTTAACCCTTCTAATTTAGACACCAAACACATTGATGTGTTTAAAAATATGGTCTTAAGTGATTTAGACCAAATGAAGGTTAGAAAAGTTAATGACCCACTCTCTGTCAAAAAAGGTATAGCATCACTGAAATCCAAGAAGGACGTGGTCATACGCCCCTCAGATAAGGGTGGAGGCCTAGTGGTGATGTCTAAAGAATACTATAAAGATGAGATGAATCGCCTACTTAGTGACAACAATACGTACAAACTTTTGAAAAGTGACCCTATTTTTCAGTTCAAAAAAGATTTGACTGTTTTGGTTAAAAAGGGACTCAAACGTAACATCCTTTCTAAAAAAGAGGGAGAGTACCTTGACCCTAGGGCATGTAGAACACCTATTATTTATTTTTTGCCCAAAGTGCATAAAAATGCAACCCACCCGCCCGGAAGACCTATTGTCAACGGGATAGAATCTGTTTCATCAAGATTGGGCCAATATATTGATTTCTTTTTAAAGCCCATAGTTTCTCAAACTAGGTCTTATCTGAGAGACACAAAACAATGTATTCAAATTTTGGAGTCTTTATCGTGTACCCCGGAGAGTTTGCTTATTACAGCTGACGTTAGCTCCCTCTACACCATCATAGGGCACGCCGACGCTGTTGCAGTGGTAAAATGGGGCTTAGCCTAATCAAACTTATCTGCTAAACATCGAAAATTTCTTTTACAATGTCTTGAGTTCTGTTTAACCAAGAATTACTTTTGGTATAACAAAAGTTTTTTTCTTCAAACAATGGGCGTCACAATGGGGGCAAAATTTGCCCCCAGCGTCGCCAATTTGTTTATGGCCTTATGGGAGGAGGAGAGTATTTTTAATGACCCCCCTAACCAGTTAAGATGCTATAAACGGTATATTGACGACCTCGTTATGGTATGGGAGGGCGATATATCCAGCTTAGAGACATTTATGTTAAAGTTGAATAACAATATCAAAAATATCTCCTTAACGTGGAATATTCATGCTGAAAAGATTGTATTTCTTGATTTAGAGATCTATAAACAGGGTACTTTCTTACACACCCGTAATCACTTTAAACCCTCCGATAGGAATGGCTATATTCCCCTAGACAGTTGCCACCATCGTGACTGGCTTTGTAATATTCCTAGGGGTCAGTTTATTCGTCTTAGACGAAATTGTACATCTGACATTGATTTTTTTGAACAATCTAAAATCTTAGCCAGAAGGTTTGAACAGAAGGGGTACAGTAAAGATTCCATAGAAAATGAAATGTCTCGAGTAGGTACTCTGAACCGAGCAGAACTTGTTGCTGACTCCTCCAAAAAACCTGAAGAAGACAACAAACCGATGTTTAAGATTATATTGAATTACAACATCCAGCATCGTCAATTCGAGAAAATAGTTAAAAAACATTGGGAGGTGCTAAAGAAAGATAAGGTCTTGGGGCCTGTCCTCCCTCCCCGCCCTGTCTTTATTTACAGGAAGGCACCTACATTGAGGGATGTTGTAGCGCCAGGAGCAATTGATCCACCTGTTTTTAAAGAGAATACTATTTTCTTGTTTCTATCTGGCTTCTACGCATGTGGTCGTTGTCAGCCCTGCAAACAGTGTAAATTTAATATTAAAAAACTGAAAGATTTTACCTCGTTCACTACCAAGAAATCGTACAATATAAAAAATGTGATTACCTGCAACACAGAAGGTGTGGTCTACATGCTGGAGTGCGACTGTGGATTACAGTATATAGGTCGCACTTCACGTACCATGGCTGTCAGGATAGGAGAACACGTTAATAATATCAAGCGTGGTTTACGCACACATAGTGTCTCCAGACATTTTAGAAAGTATCACGATAAAAACCCTAAATGTCTCAAATTTTGGGGCCTGGAAAGAGTCGATAAGCATTGGAGAGGGGGTAATTATATCAGACGAATAAGCCAGAGGGAATCCTTCTGGATTTATGAAGCTCGTGTACTTACTCCGGAGGGTCTAAATGTAGATTTCGACCTGAATTGCTTTATTTCGAATAAATAGGTGTTCATTTTTAAGTTTTAATTATCTATTCTCATAGCATTCTCTTCCTCTAGGGAAAGTGCTATGATTGCATTTGCCATGGATGGATTTTTTTGGCTATTTTTATCATGTGTATTTTAATCATGATAATAGTAAAGGTTCTAATAAAAGATTTTTTTATATTTTTTATATAATTTTTATATTTTATATATATTAAAATAAAAATAATTTTATATTTTATTTTCCTATAATAATATATACATTTTTTCTCATTCTTTAATATTAATTTCTTTAATATTAATTTTATAAGTATGTATGATGTATATAAATAAAGTAATTTTACTTGGGTTATGTACTATCATTTAATGTTTATTATTCTCTTGTAAGAAAACCTGGGACAACATAGAGTGATGTTACTACATAAAACTGTATTCTCTTTTTCGTCCACAAGATGGCGTTGGAGATTTTTTCGCTATTGTTGCTGTAAAGGGAACAATAAAGCTTTTTCGCAAGCACAGCGTGTGACGCGGGACGTGCCTTACCGCGTCATCACGTTCGCATTGGGAATCGAGCTGTGTATACGGCAGTGTATATTAAATCGAGGATGTGAAGCAAAAGGTTCCGCCCTGCTGAGGAAGTTGTATTACGATACGCGTCCGGGGTCAGGAACCACTCCACGTCACTCGTTGTCGTCCCATATTTTCATCCGAGCTACCTGTCTCATGGTGTTACATGCCTTTAATTTTCATCACAAATGTGAGTAACCTGCACGTTTTAAACGTAATAAATTGACCTGGCTTTACGGAAGCTCTTAGATCTAGCTTTTTCTTTACATATCATCGGTTACATACTTGTTCGTTGGTGCCACTGAGGATACATACACATCTCCGGGTCCTACGGCTGAATAGTATACACCCCTGAGCCATCCGGATTTCCACCATTGATCTAAGCTTATTAGACCTTTGGTAAAACAAAGGTCTTTCTGTGAGGTGAGAGTACCCATCTTTTACTGGTGAAGGGATCACACTCTGAATTGGTTGTCCAGTCACGTGGTGAAGATACTCTTATTATCTGGTCGCAGGATTTATTTCACATGTTGTTTACCATTTTGGACAATTTTTTTCCTTTTTTGATTTTTAATTTCACTTTTATGAGTATATTTACTATTATTTGAATTTAGGTTTGCGCTGCACTGCTTTCTTTATATATACATAGAAGAAATACTGCTAAAACGATAAGTACCAAAAAAAAAGACCAGCATACTGCAGATGTCAGCAGTATGCTGGATCTAACTGCAGAAAGTTGATTTTTGGGTGAACCTCCGCTTTAAGTCTGAGACTGCTGTGAGGAGAATGACAGAGGCTGATATCAAACACAGAATATAAGGTGTTGGCCTGAATCCACATCAAGTGCCAACAACCCAATATATAATATATAGAGTGCAAATTGGGAAACATGACTTTGAGGGCACCAATACAAAAATACACAAATGTGTAAAAAAAATCTGCTTTATTGATACAAAAAAAAAAAAACAATGGCTGATCAAAGAAAAAAAAACATTGACTTTCACAGATACAATATTTCAAAAACTCAGCCTTAGCATATTTACAAGATGATAAACACAAATTGCTATACATTATATACAGTGTATACTTTGTATTAAACGTGTTCATTTTGGGCAAGGGCAAAATCTCATCTTCTTGTAATATATGTAATAATTATGAAATTCACGTCTGTCATCTTATAGATAACATAATATTGAGTTGAGTTGTATCCTTGAGAGTGAATACCTTTTTGTTTGATCAACTATTGTTTTTGAAACAATTACATTTTTATACAAGTTCTTTTTTTTTTTTTACAAATTTGTGTAATTTTGTATTGGTACAGGATGGATTCATGCTAGCTTACTAAAACACTTTTAATTTTGTTTTAACCACTTGCCCACTGGGCACTTAAACCCCCTTCCTAACCAGACCAATTTTTAGCTTTCAGTGCTCTCACATGTTGAATGACAATTACTCAGTCATGCAACTTTTACCTAAACACAAGTTGTGTCCCTTTTCCACACAAATAGTGCTTTATTTTGGTGGTATTTATTCACCACTGAGTTTTGTATTTTTGGCACTATAAATTAAAAAACACCAGAAATTTGGTAAAAAAAAATAATTTTTCTTTGTTTCTGTTAAAATAAACTGCAAATTCATATTTTTTCTTCATAAATTTTGGCCAAAATGTATATCTTTGGTTAAAAAAAAACAATTCAGTCTGCAAGCTATGGTGCCAAACACTGAAAATGTATCACACCTGATGTACTTACAGCCTATCACATTTCCTGAGGTCCTGAAATGTCAGGAATGTACAATTACCCCCCAAATGACCGCTTTTTGGAAAGTAGACATTCCAGGGTACAGTGGGGCATTAAAGAGTACCTATGATAAATTACAGACCTCTACATGCTTTGTAAGTAGGAAAACCTGAAAAATTGGCAGTGTATCAAATACTAGTTCTCCCCACTATATTTAGTAAGAGGCATGGTGAATTTTTTGACAGTGTATTTTTTCCCACAATTCTTCGCAAAATAGAGATTTATTTTTTATTTTTTCACAAAAAAATTATAACAACATTCTCCTGAGTATGACAATACCACATGTGTGAGACTTTTACACTGCCTGGCCACATACAGAGGCCCAACATGCAAGGAGTGCCATCAGGTGTTGTAGAAGCATAAATGACACATATAATTTGTTGACTATCTCTTACAATTTTGAAGGCCCTGGAGCACCAGGACACTGGAAACATCCACAAAATTACCCAATTTTGCAAAGAAAACCCCCCAAAATATATTCTATGAGGCATAATGAGTTTTAACATGTCATTTTTTTCCACGTTTTTGGAAAATGTGAAAAGAAAATGCATTTTTTTTACATAAAGATTTTTTAATTTGTAAGATATTTCTAACACATAACATGTACATAGCAAAATGACACCCCATAAAATATTCTTCTATTCCTCCCGAGTATGGTGATACCACATGTGTGAGACTTTTACAGCCAAAATTCAGGGGGCACCATCAGGTGTTCTAGGGACATTAATGTCAAATCTATTTTGACTACCTATTACACAGTTGTGAGGCACTGTAATGGCACTGATGGGCACTTATGTGACATGAATGTGGCATGGATGAGCACTTATGTGGCATGGATGTGTCATGGATGAGTACTGATGTGGCATGGATGAGCATTGATGTGGCATGGATATGGCGTGGATGAGCACTGATGTTGTATGGATGTGGCATGGATGAGCACTTATGTAGCATTAATGTGACACATATGAGCACTGATGTGGCATGAATATTTTAATATGGCATGGATGAGTACTGATGTGGCATAGATGAGCACTGATGTGGCATGGATGTGGCACAGATGAGCACTTATGTGGCATTGATGTGACACATCTGAGCACTGATGTGGCATGGATATTTCAATATGGCATGGATGAGTACTGATGTGGCATGGATGTGGCATGTATGAGCAGTGATATGGCATAGATGTGGAATGGATGAGAACTGATGTGGCATGGTTGAGTATTCATGTGGCATGGACGAGCACTGATGTGGCACAGGTGATTACTGATGTGGCATTGATGAGGCACGGATGAGCATTGTTATGGCATGGGTGTGGCACGGATGATCACTGATGTGGCATGGGTGAGCACGAATGAGGCACAGATGACAACTGATGTGCCATGAATAAGCCATGGATGGGGATGGATGAGCCATGTATGGGAACGGATGAGCATGAATGATCCATGGATGGGGATAGATGAGCCATGGATGGGGATGTATGAGCATGAATGAGCCATAAATGGGAATGGATAAGCTATGGATGTGAATGGATGAGCATAAATGAGCCATGGATCAGGATGGATGAGCCATGGATGAGTATATCATGAAGAATAGATGGCCCTATCACCAGACATTACTATAGATTTATGCCATGTTATTTCCTGTAGTTGCATGCTTCATCAAAAAGTCCTAAATTTAGCTGCCTTTTTTCAAAGATACCGGGGATGGAGGTACATCTAGTTGGCCTCATCAAAAAGTCCCACATTTTCTTATTTTCTCCTTTTCATGGATGAGTATGAATGAGCCATGGGTGGGGATGGATGAGCCATGGATGAGGATGGATGAGCCAAGAATGGGGAAGAATGAGCCATGAATGGGGATGAATGAGCCATGGATGGGGATGGATAAGCATGAATGAGGATGGATTAGCCATAGATCAGCGCTGTGGGAACTTCAGATCCAGCCATTCATGTCAGAAATAGGCTTAGTCATGAAAGGGTTAAACTAGGTTAACACCTGCCGAACGGCCGCCGTCATTATACGTCGGCTGTTTGAAGTGGAATATCTTTGTTATGACAGCAGCTACCTGCCATAACCCCGGTATCAACTTCTTCAGCGGGCGGATTTGCCACAATATCACTTTTATCGGGGCAGCAGAGGGGCTTCTGTTGCACTCCGGTGTCCTCTGTCGATTACCAGGGCTGCAGTGGCGGAGGCGATCGGGTCCTTCTCCTTGTGTGGTATGGAGCTGAGTGAGGGGAAGATGGCCCCCGCCCACCTCCATACCATTGCAGGGTGGAAGCAACATAAAAACTCTTAGGCCCCATACACACGAGCGGACAGATTTGTTCAAATCTGTCCGTCCGACAGATTTGAACAAATCTGTCTGCTGGGATTTTGGTTTGCTCTTGTGTACACACGAGCAAACCAAAATCCCCGCTAGCAGACGGCACGCTGACGTGTCGGTGGCGGTGACGTTGACGCCTCCACGTCACCGCACCAGGAAGTAAAACACTTCCGCGCATGCGCCAAATCCATTCGGCGGCGGTGCGGCGGCGGTGCGGGACGACATGTCTGCTGGTAAGTGTACTAACCAGCAGACATGTCGGGCGGGCGGATTGCCACCCGATAGATTTCAAAGCATGCTTTGAAATCTGTCGGGTGGCCAAATCCGTCGGCTCGGCCGTACACACGATCGAATCTGTCTGCTGAAACGGTCCGGCGGACCGTTTCCAGCGGACAGATTTGATCTTGTGTACGAGGCCTAAAGGGACATTTTCTTAAAAAAAAATGTATTACATTTTTTTATTGCATTTTAGTGTAAATATGAGATCTGAGGTCTTTTTGACCCCAGATCTCATATTTAAGAGGTCCTCTCATGCTTTTTTGCTATTACAAGGGATGTTTACACTCCTTGTAACAGGAATAAAAGTGACACAATTATTTTTTTGGAAAAAACTGTGTAAAAAATTTAAATACAAGGTAAAATAAATAAGAATAAGTAGATTAAAAAATTTAAATGCACCCTGTCCCGCCAAGCTCACTTGCAGAAGTAAACGTATACGTGAGCAGCGCCCACATATGAAAACAGTGTTCAAATACCACATGTAAGGTGGCACCGCGATCGGTAGAGCGGGAGCAATAATTCTATCCCTCCTCTGTAACTCAAAACATGCAACCTGTAGAATTTTTTTAACGTTGCCTTTTTGAAGCGTGACATGTTGGGTATTAATTTACTCTGTATAACATTATCTTTCACAATATAAAAAATACATTGGGCTTAATTTAATGTTGTCTTATTTTTTAACTCAAAAAAGTGTATTTTTTCCCCAAAAGGTGTGCTTGTAAGACCGCTGCGCAAATACGGTGTGACAAAGACCACAATTTCATTCTCTAGGGTGTTAGAAAAAAAAGTATAATGTTTGGGGGTTCTAAGTAATTTTCTAGCAAAAAAAACCCAGTTTTTTAAGTAAACAACAAATCTCAGAAAGAGGCTCGCTCCTTAAGTGGTTAAGTGGTTAACTTGTTACAAAGCAGGTAACAGATTGGGGGGGTTGGTTGCTCCCGCTACTCCAGGAAAACTGGGGTAGCAGCTGCTTTGGGCCCCACAGTGATGACAGGGCCCAGGGCAGCTTCCCTTTTTGCCCTGCGTTAAAGACGGCCCTCTAGAGATATATATTTAAAACCCAAGACTGATTGTCGTCCAATATCCATGCCATCTCTATAAAATCCTATACTTTTTACACTTGTATTACATAATTATCTGGTAAACCATGGTATTCATTTAAACCTGTAATGAGCTTTTTTGATGACTTCATGTTTGTCTTTACACAACATTCAAGGTTGTAAGTTCAAGTTATTCATAAGTATACATTAAACAACATACTTGCTCAATGTGGGATTTGTGAATACAGTAATACTCCAAGGCTGTTTTCAAGAGACTTGCCACTGTATGATAACATTATGACTCAGACCTCACCAAAGCAGCAAGCATAACGTTTATTCTTGGGATTGATTTTTTTTTTTTTTTACCATAGCAACTACAGTCTGTAGCTGCTTTTAAACCTTATTTTAACTATTGCACAATAGCCACATGTTGCCTTCAGTGAATGCAAAAATAGTTTTGATTTTGTTTATATTTAATAAGCAAACTTGGCACACTCACAATACACAGCAATTTAAGGCAAGCATGTCTGTTATAAATTGGGTACATTTTTTCAAAAGACAAAAAGGGGTAAAGTTCTGCTGATTTCTATCATTCAATCCTGTGCAAGTAAAACACTGTTTTTTTTATTTTCCTTGCACCCAATTGGGTATTCTTTACATTGTGAAGCTTTACCACATTTCTATTTACTAAGGAAAATAAGTGTGACATTAGTGTTGTGGAATCACAGTTAAACAAAAACAATACAAGTAAAAATGTCCATCACAATAGTATCACGGTAGAGATGTCATATAGCCGTATAGACCATCACATGGAAAATCCTTTCAAGTATGGTATAACTGAATACGCTTACCGGAACTGTTGGATCCGACTGTGAGCAACAACGGATCAATAAAGCATGGATATTCCCAATTGGCAATTGGACTCATCTGCCTGGACAATCTGGATGGTATTAGCCAGGATTGTAGCCCATGGACTCGTCTGTCCGTGGCTGAAGGTTGCTCTGATGCTGGCGTCCAAAACGTACAGAAGGGACAAGCAACCCGGGAAATCCACGACACTTTCAAGCAGTATTAGGCAGGTTCAGGTGAGAAAAATCCTGTGTGGGGGATGAAGGGCACAATGGAGGAACTCAAAAAACGTTATATCTACCAAACATGGAAAGAAAAGAAAACAGTGCTCCAATAGTGCAGGTCAAAAAAACGTGGGTTTTAATTAATAAGAACAAACAAACATTAAAAGTGATCACAGTTCAAAATAAAAGCAATATTGGGAGTGGTGTACCAAGCCCGACACGTTTCGTCCGACTAGGACTTTAACTATGGCAGGATAAAAAAAAAACGCGTAAAAGAGGCACAAAAAAATGCAGCTTTACAATACAACATGATTGTTAATGCATAATTCTTAAAATATGAAAATGTATTTAAATATAGGCAGAACATGAGGTGTGCCCTGGCTGCTGAGCAGTATGGCCGCTTAATCTCCAGCTGCTCGGCTTCCCTGGGTGAACACAGCGGCTCTCTGCATTCCAGCTTGCCGATTTTGCCTCCTGCGCGGAGGGGAAGACTCATGAACACCGGGGGACATGACTCAAAAGCAACTTCAGATACCAGGCCCCTGCCACCTCAGACTTCTTCATGAAGCCAACACAGAGACAGAGCCAAGATGACAAAGGGAGGGAGCCAAGATGGTGGGGCGGAGAGCAGCTGCTCTCACACAGTGTCATCTCACACAAGGGATCACACAACCAAACAGATCTATAACATGGAGAAATAGCTCCCTTCAACTTGGTAGCAAAAAGAGGTAAGAGAGCTGCACTCTCTCCGGTTTCCTCTCCCATCTAACTCCCCTTAGCTAAAAAACAGCATTGGGCCTCTTTAGCTGCACAAAACCCTAATCAGGAAGAGAAATGTGTTGACCCATTAGCCGCCTTCCCTGTGGCAGATGTCCCAGCCACTAAAGCCACACTTAAATCCATGCTGCTTTTGCTCCAGACGGGGCTACCCAGAGAGCTGCACTCTTCTATTAACCAGTTATCATCCAGGATGGTCTGTCTGGAGGAAATTTAGACTATATAGCGCACCAGATTTCTGATATGGATAAGTCACATAAAGAAGTGGTCAATGCTCATAAAGAGCAAGCTAAGATGATCCAAAAATTGCAATTGAAAGTGGCGGATCTAGAAAATAGATCCTGCTGAAATTATATCAAATTTAAAGGAATCCCTAAGTGTGTCAAACTGAATGAGCTCTTACTTTATTTGAAGAAAAGTATTACTTAAGCTATTGCCTGACCTTTCTCCTAGAGGTTTTCCTGACCGTGCATATAGAATCCCGAAGATGGCACACCACCCGAAAATAGTCCCTATAAGTGTTCTGGCACGCGTCCATTTTTATCACATCAAATGTCAGCTCCTCAGGGCCTCCAGGGTGGCTTGCAAGCTTCCTCCTCCATTTGCAGGCATAGCACTATATCTGGATCTTTCAGCAGCTACTGCACAGAGAAGGATTTTTTTTTATCTCAATCACTAAAGTCCTACAAGTTAAAAATTGACCCTATAAATGGGTATTCCTGACTAAACTATTGGTCATGCATCAAAACCAGCAAGTAGCTATCACTTCCCCAAAAGAGGGTTTTAAACAGTGCCACAATTGGGACCTTGTGTCCACACTCTCCTCAAATGCTTCTCGTTAGAATACATTGCATAACATCCAAGTGCCACTGGAGGCATCAGAGCATGGAAACCAGAGGTCATCTCCTCCCTAGTTATAAAGCCTAGAACCCGCAGGACCCGCAGACTCAATGTCCGCTGGTGTCCTGCAATCATGTCATGGAGCTGAAGAACTGGGAGATGTCGGTGTAAACACATCTCACCGTTCTTCCTAGTGACATGTCACTGATCGAATGCTCCCTCTCATCGGGAGCAACGATCAGTGATATGTCACTCGTAGCCACACCCCCCTAACAATTAGAATCACTCCCTAGGACAGACTTAACCCCTTCAGCGTTCCTTACAGGTTAACCCCTTCACTGCCAGTGTAATTTTTACAGTAGCCAGTGCATTTTTATAGCACTGATTGCTGTAAAAATTACAATGGTCCCAAAATGGTGTCAAAAGTGTCCGATATGTCCGCCATAATGTTGCAGTTATGATAAAAAATCGCTGATCGCCGCCATTGCTAGTCATAAAAATGCCATAAAACTATCCCCTATTTTGCAGATGTTATAACTTTTGCGCAAACCAATCAATAAACGCTTTTTGCAATTCATTTTTTTCCAAAATTACGTGTACATTGTACCCCTGCAATTTCACAAAAAAGTGTCAAAATGTTAAAAACCACAGGAGACAGTTTGGGACAAGTCCTTTATTAAAAAAATTCAAATAAAAAAAGGTTCCAACAATGTAATCCACTCTCAAGCGACCCGGAAAAGCGATCCTTTTAAAGGGGGTTTCCAGATTCCGATAAGCCCCCCACCCACAGACCCCCATAACCACCGGGCAAGGGTTGTGGGTATGAGGCCCTTGTCCTCATCAACATGGGGACATCTCCCCATGTTAAGGGCATGTGGCCTGGTAAGGTCGCCCCCCCACTTTTCCTGTGGCCTGCCAGGTTGCATGCTCGGATAAGGGTCTGGTATGGATTTTTGGGGGAAACCGCATGCCTTTTTTTTTTAATGGTGAAGGGTTCCCCTTAATATCCAATCCAAACCAGAAGGGTTTGATATAGAATTGGGGGGAGACCCCACGCTTTTTTTTTGTTTCAGGGTTTTCCTTAATATTCATACCAGCCCCAAAGGGCCTGGTAATGGACTAAGGGGTAACCCATGCTTTTTTTTTTTCAATTACTTTTATCTGAATTGCCAGGACCAGACAATTCATTATAGCTGCGAGTAGTTTTAAATTACTTTTTTTCCTTTAGAAATGTCATTTTGTACAAGGACCTTTCTAAGCAAAGGAAACATGCCGTACTTTACAGGCATACTAAAGATACCCCCAGGTACAAAATTTAAAGGAATATTTCACTTTTTTTTTTACTTTAACCACTTAGGACCCCCGCACGCACATATACGGCCACAGAATGGCACGTACAGGCACAAGGGCATAAATTTACGTCCCCGCCTGAGTGCGGTTCGGGGGTCCCATCGGGACCCCCTCCGTGGCGTGTGGGGGTCCCCCTACCTCTGGGAGCGATCCGGGATCTGCGGGCGGATGTCCGTGATATCCGCCCCCCCCGCGATCGCTCCCAGCCAATGGGAGCGCGCTCCCAGCCTGTCACTTCCTCCTCCTGTGTTTACACAGGAAGGAGGAAATGATGTATTCTCTCATCGCAGCGCTGTTTCCCAGCACTGCTGATGAGAGAAGACATCACAAGTAAGTGTGCACCAACACAACACTGACACACACTCACATAGGCATATTAACCCCTTGTGATCGCCCCCCCCACCCCCCTGTCACAGTGTCACTGAATGCAGTGATCTAATCACTGCATTTAGTGTCAGTGTGACAGGCAGTGTAAAAAACAGTTAGTGTTAGGTTCAGGATAGCCCCCCCACCCCCCCTAATAAAGTTTTAACCCCCTGATCACCGCCCTAGTTAACCCTTTCACTCCCTATTGCCAGCGTCACTAAGCGATCATTTTTCTGATCGCTGTATTAGTGCCGCTGTTCCCGCTAGGTAGCTATTTTTTTTTATTGCGATTTTTTTTTTTACTAAAGACACGTGGCTAAATAAATTTTGGCCTAAATGTTTGACTAAAATTTAGTTTATTTGATTTTTTTTTTAACAAAAAGTAAAAAATAGTGTTTTTTTTTCAAAAATGTCGCTCTATTTTTGTATATAGCGCAAAAAATAAAAATCGCAGAGGTGATCAAATACCACCAAAAGAAAGCTCTATTTGTGGGAAGAAAAGGACGCAAATTTTGTTTGGGAGCCACGTCGCACGACCGCGCAATTGTCTGTTAAAGCGACGCAGTGCCGAATCGCAAAAACACCTTGGGTCATTTACCAGCGTATTGGTCCGGGTCTTAAGTGGTTAAGCATTATTAAAATCACTGCTCCCGAAAAAAATGCAGTTTTAAAACTTTTTTTGCATTGATACATGTCCCCTGGGGCAGGACCCAGGTCCCAAAAACACTTTTTATGACAATAACTTGCATATTAACCTTTAAAGTTAGCACTTTTGATTTCTCCCATAGACTTTTAAAGGGTGTTCAGTGGCTTTTCGAATTTGCGGCAAACACCCCAAATTGTTCGCTGTTCGGGAACAGGCAATGTTCGACTCGAACAGATAGACCATCCCTTAATACTTTCCTAGAGCAAATAGAACAATCTAACAAACAAAATCCTAATGAATCAGGTACAAAACCGTTACGCAAACTAAGAGAGCATTTATGTGCCTTTTTATATTCCTTTTCTAATCATCATATTAAAAAACTTAGCCTTTCCTGGTATACACAACAGGTTAAATGCAAAATGGCACTATCCAGGATTCCCTTCATGCACACAGCACAATGTTGCAGAGTATGCAATCCTTAAGGCCGCGTACACACGATCGGTTCAACCCGATAAGAATGGTCCGACGGACCGTTTTCATCAGGTCATCGCTGAAGTGGCCTGATGGTCTAATGTGCGTACACACCATCAGTTCAAAAACCGATCGTGTAAGAACGCGGTGACGTAAAACACAACGACGTGCTGAAAAAACGAAGTTCGATGCTTCCAAGCATGCGTCGACAACGTTAAAAACATCATGAAAAAATAGAGCATGTTCGATTTTTTTTTTTTAGACATTTTTTAGAACCCGAAAAATGCTCTGAAGCACACACATGATAGTTTTTAATATAACATATAAAAAAAGCAGTTTTTTAGAACTCGAAAAATAATCACGTGTATGCGGCATTACACTTGCCCAATTTTCAGAGTGTAACAAACTGTTACAGGGCCTGACAGCTTCTGTAATAAATATTACAAAACTTTTCCAAACCTTCTTAGCCCCATCTTTGCAAGGCATATGCCCACTTTGCAGACATAGGGTATATCTCTAAGGAATCTCTTGCAGTGGGGATTGTTATCATACCCAAACCGGGCAAATCACATACGGACCCAGCCGAATACAGACCGATTTCCTTGCTTAACACTGACCTTAAAATTTAGGCAAAAGGGCCATCTTTCCCAATATATCCCACACTTGGTCCATCCTGACAGCTTTATGGCACCAGGGTGGCACCAGAAGGTTTATTCCCCTTCTCTGTTCCTTTCTCTGGATGCAGAGAAGGCGTTCAACAGAGGGCATTGGTTGTACCTGCCAGAAGTACTGCAAAAGTTTGGCCTAAAGGAAACTTTTGCTACACCCATTTTACATTTATACCTTTCTCCTTCAGCTAGGGTCCACACTTCTGGCATCACCTCTGCACCCTTCAATATTGCTAACAGCACCAGACAGGGGTGACTATTCTCACCATTAGTCTTTGCTTTAGTGATGAAAGCACTAGCCGAGACAATTAGTCACCCCCTTATATCAAGCATACACATAAGAAAAGACACCCACAAGATAGGACTTCATGGAAACCAGGTGATAGTTGCTTTTGCTAACTCGACCCAATCCCTGCCAGCCCTCAATAAACTCCTTTTGAGATTTTTTGGACAGTTATCTCTTTACAAAGCTAACTGCTCAAAATCTTGCATGCTAGGCATTTGCCTAGTCTCCCAATTGAAAAAAAAAACAAAACATATCTGACTTGTCAAACTTCCCTTGGGCCCCAGCATTAACACACCTCGTCATTCAGTTGGTATCTCCCTCAACTAACTTAGTAAAACTTTAATTTTGATAGATTGTTTAAGAAACTACAAGATCTGTGTCTCAACTCACTCACAATAAAAGCATCTTGGCCTGGGAAAATCATTGCCCCATGTTTTTTATTTATTCCATACCATCTCCACTACATTTCTGCAAGACCAACTCACCACTCTTCAACGGATCCTTAACACGTTCATCTGGAATGGCAAACACCTCAGAGTTTGGCGCTGAATTTTATATGCTCCCACAAATGTAGCTGTACTCCAGAGGGCCAACAATATTACAGAGCTATCCTGCTGGACCAATTTAAAAGGTGGTGGTCTTCATCACCCCATCACTTATGGGTACAAATTGAGGAGGTCACAATTAGCTGCTCTATCAAACAACTACTGGCAGCATTATGGCTACAACTAAAACCACCACATTTTTATCTCAGTATGGTCAATGCAACAATAAAAGCTTTGAGATCTATCCTGCAAACACCCCAGGAGATACCTAAATCTCTCCTGATGCCACTCCCTTTAACTGCATTAAACCCTTTGTGCCTAGTGATCGACTCCTGGGTAACTGCTGGGCTTCCTACCATTTAGAACTTGTTTGAAGATGACGAGCTCTATTCCTTTCAAACATTACAAACCAAACCAAACATTAGCCACAGGGACTTATAAATATTTATGCATCAGGCATGCTTTGCAAGTTACACAGTGATTGACCTCCACCCTCCTACAAGATCTCACTGATGTCAATGAACAACCCTCTCAAACATGCAAAGGGATCTCCAACATCTATAGAATCCTAACTTCCAGACTGATTCCAACCATGGAAAACTGCTCTATAATTCATATGCAGACGATACGCAACTGTACTCCCGCATTTGCAATAAAAAGGATCACTACCTCAATCTAGAGACTTGCCTCTCTTTGATAGAGGACTGGATGACAAAGAGTTATCTCAAACTCAACGGAGCGAAAACAGAACTTCTTCTGTTTCACGCCAAGCGTATGAATCAACCTGCAACAACTTGGACCCCCCCGCCCATTCTGGGTAAAATCATCATCCCTAGCGCCAAAGTCAAAAGTCTTGGGGTCATCTTTGACTCCTACATGACAACGGACGCACAAATAGGGTCAGTAGTCAGCGGATCTCACCATCTGCTGCGCCTACTACGCAGACTAACTCCTTTTATTCCCAAGGAAGACATAGAGGTTGTGGTGGGAGCGATTGTAAACTCCAGACTGGACTATGCAAATGCCCTTTACCTCGGACTCCCCAAGTACCAAATCGCTCGTCTTCAAGTCCTTCAAAATACGGCCGCCAGACTTCAATCAATCTCACCTTCACTGAGATCCCTTCACTGGTTACCAGTAAAAGACAGAATAACTTTTAAAGCGCTCTGTCTAACGCATAGATGTATTCATGGGAATGCTCCCCATTATCTATGCGAAAAAATAAAAGCTCATAACCCCAATCACGTTCTGCGATCCACTAATCAAAATCTGCTCCAGATACCGAAAGCCAACTACAAGTCTAAAGGAGAAAGAAGATCCCAGACTATGGAACGCTTTACCAACCAGCATTCGGTTGGAGTAGAACCACTTAGCCTTCAGGAGAAAGATCAAGACTCATCTCTTTTGATTTCAAAGGAGACAGGAACAACAAGCGCCCAGAGGCGATTTACTTCGCATGTGCCGTGCTATATAAGTTTTTCATTCATTCATTCATTCATGGAGCAATGGGAGTACAACCTGCATTTAATGGCGAATGTTCAAGCATGACACCATAGGGGAATTGGCTCTAAAGATTCCTAATTTTTAGTATTATATCCCAGCAAAACTATCCCATATCTACACAACCCACTCTAACCTATGTTGAAGAATTTGTAATGCTATCAGGTACCCAGATCTACCACTGCCATAGTCAGATATTGTCTCTCCAAATTTGTCATTTTATATTTATATTGTTGATAGTCTTATGAATTGAAAACCAACCCTACATAACACCTGGATATTTCTCTATGTACCTTGATACTTACACTCACCTTGTTAGTTACACTTAAGGTTCACTCTCTGCTTACTAATGTTTTTCACACTCAGTAATAATGTTTATATCATACGCCACTTTTGGCTCTACTAATCCATGCACCTCATATGCTCCCATCAGGGCATATTGGTACACAGGTTGGCTACTCCTAGTTAAAGTGATACTAAAGTCTATTTTTTTCTATAAAAATAACAAACATGTTATACTTACCTGCTCTGTGCAATGGTTTTACACAGAGAAACCCAGATCCTCCTCTTCTCAGGTCCCTCATTGGTGCTCCTTTCTCCTGCCTCCTGTTGAGCGCCCCTACAGCAAACAGCTTGATATGAGGACAACCTATCTGAGCCGCAGCTCTCTGTATCCATTAAGACACTGAGCCGCGGTTTGCTCCCCCCTCTCTCTTACCCCCTCCTTATTTACAAACTGACTTTGATTGACAGCAGAGGGAGTCAATGGCACCGCTGCTGTGTCTCAGCCAATCGGGAAATAGAGAGTCTTAAATAGCCAAGACACTCATGGACATTGCTGGATCGAGTGGAGGGGCTGAGGGGGGCTGCTGCACATAGAAGTCTTTTTTTCTTAATGCATTAAAATGCATTAAAAAGTAAAACCTTCTGCCTTTACAACCACTTGGATGATTTCAGCATAATACCACAATTGATACTTAAGCAAGGATCTTTAATTCTCGGTTACAATTACACTATACTTTTTCTTGTAAGCTGTATGACCCTTGACTCATGTAAAAATGTTATTCTTTAATAAAATATGGTAAAACATATTATAGCTTCTAAGCATTTATGTATGCACCTTTTCATTGCTAAGTATGGAAGTTTTGCATATTGATCATGTTCAGGTTTTCGAATCCTACAGAGCCCAGAACAAAAGTTGTTTAAAAAACGTACCAGCAAACACTAGTGAAGTTCTTTAGGTTTGGGTCAACATTGGGACAGTGCTTTGCAAGGGAGGGAGGCTTTGCAAGATACCCATCCAGGGCTTTTTTTTCTGGGGGAACTTGGTGGAACTCAGTTCCACCACCTTTGGCTCAGACCCTTTGGTGCCCGCTCACCACAATCACTTGTGAACACAGAAGTCTGGTTTCTGTGTTTACAAGTGACTGCTTTGTAACCCCCTGAACTCTGCACACTGTATGTAATGCAATTCTGGTATTTAATGCCCCTTTAACCACTTGCATACTGGGCACTTACACCCCCCTCCTGCCCAGGTAAAATTTCAGCTTCCGGCACTGCGTCGCTTTAACTGACAATTGCGCGGTCGTGCGACGTGGCTCCCAAACAAAATTTACGTCCTTTTTTCCCCACAAGTAGAGATTTCTTTTGGTGGTATTTGATCGCCTGTGCGATTTTTATTTTTTGCGCTATAAACAAAAAAGAGCGACAATTTTGAAGAAAAATACAATATTTTTTACTTGTTGCTATAATAAATATCCCAATTAAAAATAAAAACACATTTTTTTTTCTCAGTTTAGGGCGATACGTATTCTTCTACATATTTTTGGTAAAAAAATAAAAAATAATAAGCGACTGGTTTGCGCAAAAGTTATAGCGCTTACAAAATAGGGGAGAGAATTATTATTTTTTATTATTTTTTTTTTACTAGAAATGGCGGCGATCTGTGATTTTTATTGGTACTGCAACGTTATGGCGGACACATCGGACACTTTTGACACATTTTTGGCGCCATTCACATTTATACTGCGATCAGTGCTATAAATATGCACTAATTACAGTATAAATGTGACTGGCATTGAAGGGGTTAAAACTAGGGGGTGAGGAAGGGGTTAAATGTGTATGCTAGGTGTGTTATAACTGTGGGGGGAGGGGGGTGACTGGGGGGGTGACCGATCTGTGTCCCTATGTAAGAAGGAACACAGATCGGGCTCCTCCCTTCCAGAGACAGGACATTGTCTCTGTGTGAGCCGGCAATGAGAGATGATCTATGAGAGATCATCTCTCATTGGCCCACAGATCGCATCGCAAACGGCCGCTCTGATTGGCCGTTTGCCGCGATCTGTGATTGGCCGTGTACAAGGGACACGGACAACACAGGGCTTCCCCGCAGCGCGCACTACAGCGCGCGCTGGGAACGCCAGAAAGACATGCCGTCAAATGACGGCATGTTGGATATTCAGGCCCGCGCTGTTGCCGTCATCCGACGGTAGCGCGGGCCTCAAGTGGTTAAGACCCTTCTACTGTTTGTGAAATCTGAACGGGTCGTGGTTGAGTTCCTGCACCTATTTTCTGAGAAAAAAAGCTCTGTACCCATCCAATGTTGAAAGTCATGAGGAAGTAGGGGCCACACCTTCACTGCCTTCCCTTTCTTGGCCACTCAGGTTGCTGCCAGAATAAGGGTCTGGTTAAAATCGTTGGAGGAAACCCCATTCTTTTTTTCCATTTTACTTTTTTAATGTCATGGGAGACCAGGAAAGGGGGTCAGTGAGTGAGTGGTTTTCTTTTACAAAGTGTTTATTGAAATGATCACAGAAGTAAAATGTATAGTGTTTACAAAAAAGGGGGTAGTTTTATGGCATTTTTATTAATATTTTTTTTTTACTAGTAATGGCGGCGATCAGCATTTTTTTTCGGTACTGCGATATTATGGCGGACACATCGGAAAATTTTGACACATTTTTGGGACCATTGGCATTTTTATAGCGATCAATGCTATAAAAATTCATTGGATTACTATAAAAATGCCATTGGCAGTGAAGGGGTTAACACTAGGGGGCGGGGAAGGGGTTAAGTGTGTTTCTGGTGTGTTCTAACTGTATGGGGGGGGTGGCCTCACTAGGGGGAATCACTGATCTCCTGTTCATACATTGTATGAACAGAAGATCAGTGTTTCCCCGCTGACAGGGCCGCGAGCTATGTGTTTACACTGCTCTGTAATGAACGAGCAGGCGTGCCCGGCGGCGATCGCGCCCGCCGGGTGCGCGCACGGGACTCGGGTGGCGCGCGCGGCCCGCCGGCGGCGCGCGCATGCCCCCTAGCACCCGCAAAAGATAGGACGTAGAGCTACGTGCTCTCGCCTAGCAGTGCCGACCTGTCGCCGTATAACTGCGGTGGGCGGTCGGCATGTAGTTAAAAACGATGTTGCCCACACCATCGTTTAAAAAAAATTATGAGCAAAGCGCGGTGACGTACAACATGTACGACAGCAGTCTAAAGGTGAAGTTCCATTCAAGCTCCCGTATCTTAACTTGCTTCTGCCCACACACGATCAGTTTTTACAACCCAAAAAACTGCATTTTTTAAAACGACGTTAAAAAAATGCAGCACGCTCAAATTTATTTTTTTGTTGTTTTTCAGAAGGTGAAAAACTATGTGAAGCCCACACACAATCATTTTATGTGTGTGTGTATGCAGCACAAGAGATAAAGAATTACAAAGGAAGTACAAAGGCGAAAGGGCGGTGTAACAAAAAACACCGTGTAACCGTTACAACCAGGATGAATGCATTATAGCATAAAAATGTGCTTGAGTAATGGGATCTACACGCCATGCATGATTGGAGACACCTAAAACCCAAAAGCAAGATGGTGGTCCAAGTCTTCTTTGCAAACAGGTACAAATGAAGGACCTATGTAGGCCCAAGATTGGTTAAAAATACAAGATAAGGGGCGTGGCCAATATGGTACTGTGAGCGGCTGCTTTTACAGAGAGCTCTGCTGCATTTCGGCTTTTAATCCGGATCCTGGGCTATTTTAGGCCACCTTACTCACCCGTTTAACCCAGGTCGGTGCGTGGACATTACAGGCGGTGAGTACAGCTTCTAATCCAGTTGCTTGTTTTTGGACACATCCCAGCCCCCTTGTGCAGCTAGGCTGTGGCCTTTCCTGGCGGATTCCGACGCTCTGGGGATTAGCGGCACTGCCACCCCTACGAGTGAGGGGGAGCTCTGACACTCAGGCAGCAGGAAGAGAGGCTGAAATACCAGCGGCTGCCGACTCTTCTCCAGGCACACCCGGCTCCCTCGTGTAGCTAGGCCACAGTCGAGCCCTTACCTGGTGGCCCCTGAAGCTCCAGAAAAGGCGTAGATGTGCAGCAACTCCACACGGATGGAGCTCTGACCTGCACGGATGGCAGGGAGAGGGGCTGGAATACCGGCAGCTGCCGACTCGTCCCGGGATGCATCTCGGCACCCTCGAGTAGCTAGTCTACGATAGGCCTTTCCTGATGGGCCCTGGAGCTCCGGACTGGTGTGAGACTGCCCTGAGGTGCCTGATGGTGGAAGGTATAACTGACTGAGCCCCATTCCTCTAGGAGACCCCCCTGCAGTCCGTTGATCCCGCCAGCCGAGTCCTTCACGCTCCCCTTAGTGCACATAGTCCACCATACGGACCCTATGTTACCCCACCTGAATAGCATTCCAGGCCCCTCCCTGTGGGCAAAGAAGGGTATCATTACTTTGCGCCATATAGTCCTCGAGGGTAGACTTATGCCTTAACAGGCATTGAGACAAGTGCCTGTTTCTTTTCAGTTCCGATACTGGCAGCTTAAACATGCTTTTGAGGCCCAATTTCCTGACCCCCTAACTTTGGAGTCTGACTATATAGAGTGACTCTTGGCCTCTAGTGTAATGGAATGCCCTCTCTCGCCCCTGTACCTGTATCTCACTGTGGCATATGACACCAAACTTACCAAATCCTGGGATAAGTGGAGGGCCGATATACCATCCTTAGAAGAGGAGGGGTGGGAGGACTGCATCTCCTTGTATATTCCCTCCATGATTGCTGCGAAGGACAGGTTTATACAGTTCAAATTTCTCCACAGGGCCTACTATACCCTGCAGAGGCTGGCCCGTATCTATTTACGGGATCCTAATTGCCAAAGGGTTCTGCCCCTGGAAGTGATCTACACTCCAGACACTCTGATTTCTACATTGCTGTAATTTCTGTGACGTATCTGTACACACCATTAAATAATTCCGATCAAATCGGTCTGACAGACCGTTTTGATCGGATTTGTCTGCTGGGATAGATTGGTTTGATCGTGTACACACGATCAAACCAAAATCCCTGCCGGAAGACAGCGCGGTGACATGTCGGTGACGTTGACACCGCCACGTCACCGTCACCAGGAAGTAAAACACTTCCGCATATGCGTCGAATCCATTCGACGCATGTGCGGACAGATATGTCTGCTGGTTAGTGTACTAACCAGCAGACATGTCAGACGGACGGGTTCCCAGAAGACAGATTTTAAAGCATGCTTTAAAATTTGTCTGCTGGAAAAACCCGTCTGTCCGCCCGTACACACGATCGAATTTGTCTGCTGAAACGGTCCGTCTGACCGTTTCCAGCAGATGAATTCGATTGTGTGTACGCGGCCTAATGCTGATTTGTCTAATAACACTTTTTTTCTGTTAAAAAAAATACAAGATAAAAGAGAGAAAGAGAATGGAAGAAATTAAAAAGAGTGAGAGGGGTATGGGGGAAGGGGAATCCTGTGGGAGACAGTCGTAGGTCGGTGGTGGAGAATCACATCAATGTCATCATTTTGAGAGCAATGAGCAGTCCAGGTTCAAATTGTCATTATAGGCCATCCATTGTTCAGAATAGGGGAGCAGAAGAGCATGGGGGTGGGCAGAAAGAAAATGGGAAGGAGGGGGGGCAGGAGCAAAAAGAAAGGGAGGGAAGAAGAGTAAAATAAGTATCTTAAGGAAAACCAGCACAAACATAAAGGCATAAAAAGGAGTGGCACAGAGAGGCGAAAAGCCAAAAAAGCCCAGGAAAAAAAAACATGCTCAAAGAGGCAGAAAGTATCATGGAGTGGGCCAGGAACCAGAAAATAAGGCTTATGAACAAATTATAGAAAGAAAATCTCCAACAGCAATTGGTCCTAAAGACCAGCGCTACCCAGTTTTTTTTAGTTTTGGATAAAGTTAGGCAGGGTACAAATCTATTCAATTTTTAGTGAGTAATTTTACCCCAGTGAGGACATTTCATAAGGGGCGAAGGTGTGCCACTCCCTAGTTTGCATTCAGGAATGTATGCAGGGCTCCTGACTCTATATGGCTTGACCTGGGGGGGGGGGGGGGTGTTTGCCATCCCCTAAAAAAGTTTAGCACCACCTGCCACTGGTCTGATGCCTATCACCTAGACCTTATGTTAGGGAAAGCAAAGGCAACAAGAAAAAACATCTTCCAGTCTATGCTAGATTTTTTAATTGATGTCTGTGCTTTTATTGGATAGATTTCCCCTTACTTATTTTGTTTTGTGCCCAGTAGACAACAAATGGAGGTTTCTTGTTTCACTTCCTGTCATGACAGCCAACAAGTGGTCAAGTTGAAAGCATTCACAAGCAGAAATAAAAGCTGATAGAGAACTCAACCCATCCACACACTATATAGATCTGAATAAACAGATACATACAGTGGAACCTCGGATTATGAGCATAATCCGTTCCAGGAGAATGCTCGTAATGCAAAGTACTTGCATATCAAAGCGAATTTCCCCATTGACGTCAATGGAAACAAAAATGATTTGTTCCGTATTGACGTCAATGGCATGCAATACCGCATGCAGCCAGAGGTGGGGGGCACCGTAGAGCCTCGGGAACACACGGAAAGCCCTGAGGACAGCTCGCCTTACCTTGGCAAACCTCGGAAAGGCTCAGGAATGGCGTATTTCCGAGTCTGTCTGAGCATTTCTAAAACGTCTCTGATCGGCTCCGATTGGCGTTGTTATGCTCCGCTCGGCTCCCGTGCCCCTTCCCTAGGCCAAACATGGTACTGCACACCACTGTGGCTTGAATCCTGCTTGTTGTGCAAGACAACACTCTTGTAGTCAGGATTTATAAGAAAACTATTGCGAAACACTCGTTAACCACGTTACTCACAATCCGAGGTTCCACTGTAATTCTTTTGAATAGAAATAGGCTTTAATCCTTGACTTCATCAGCATATACAGCAGCACAGGGGCTAAGTGATTAGCACTTCCACCTAGCAGCTCTTGGGTCATCGCTTCGAATCCCAACCACGAAACTGCATGCACACAGTTTACATGTTCTCCATGTGCCTGTGTGGGTTTCCTCCCACACTCCAAAGACATACTGATAGGTTAATTAACTCCTGTCTACATTTTTCCTAGTATGTGTATGTATGAATGCGAGTTGGGAACCTTAGTTTGTAAGCTCCCTGAGGGCAGGGACTTATGTGAATGTACAATATATACTGTATGTAAAGCGCTATATAAATTAAGGATGATATACATGCTATAAGTACCTGTAATAAATAAAATAAAAATATCCCATGTATTAGTAAGTTTAAGGCCGCGTACACAGACCAGTTTCAGCGGACATGTTCGATCGTGTGTACGGTCTATCGGACCTTTTTTCAGCGGACCAAAGTTTAAAAACATGCTTTAAAACCTGTCCGATGGAAACCTGTCCGTCGGACAGGTTCGATGGTTAGTATGCAAAATCATCAGACCAAAAACCCACGCATGCTCAGAATCAAGTTGACGCATGCTTGGAAGCATTGAACTTCTTTTTTCAGCACGTTGTTGTGTTCTACGTCACCGCGTTCTGGTCTGATCGGATTTTTGGTCCGATGGTGTGTACACACATCAGACCATCAGACCACTTCAGTGTCCGTCGGACCAGTTTCATCGGACCGGTCTGATCGTGTGTACGTGGCCTAACGGTTAACAAAGAAAGAACAGGTGTCTGAAAAGTGCCAAAGATGCTTCATATTACACAGGACTAACTTTTTAAAACAAACAATGTGTTTATTTTGGAAATTCTTTTCAAAGGAAAACTGAAATTCTATAACTAATATCCCAACAAGAAATCAATAAGATTTTTCATAAAAAAGATCAAAAGAATTTGTCATGAACTAGATAGTAACGTGCTGTCTACAAGGAAAATAGATATAGCTCATTTTAAAGACTTCTAGCAGAGAGTACTTCTTGCAGTAGAATGTTAGAAGTAGAATGGATGTTTTAAGTGAGTGAATGCCGAGGTGCCCAGGGTGACAGATACAGCTAGGGAATACAGAGGTTGTAGCTTTTAATCTTTCTATTTCCTAAGGCAGCTCCTAGATGCTTAGAACTGATAGAGATTCCTACCTGACCACAGCATGACTTATGAACTAGGTAAAGAACTCAGGAATAATTTAACAGCCAACCATAATGCAACTTGAACAAGTGTTGAATTATCAGATATGTTACGTTATTAAACAGCTGTTTAAAAGAGCACTAAAGAGTTCAATAACAACAATGATTTAAAATAACTATTTTTTTTTAAACTCCTTTTTATATTGTCTCAGTCTCTCTTTTTTTTTTTTATTATCACTGTCTACATATGTCTTCTCTTGATTGCTCCATAGTTACTCATATTTAAAGATACATGAATATGTCTGGGTTTGGCTCACAGGGTATTCATCAAATTTGTTTGTAAAGTTTGAAAATTGTAAACAAAGTTCTACTAACTGTGTTATAGTTCAAATTTGCTGCAGAGTTTTTGAAGTCTTTTTGATATTCTGCTATTTCTGAGGAAAACAGCAGGCACATTTCATGATTAAAAAAATAAATGATGGCCTATTTTTTAAGACTGGAGACTAAAGCCTGGTACATACGAGTTGAAAATCAGCCGGTTCAGCAGGAGCTGGTTGACTTTCAGTCCATGTGTACAGCTGTCTGTTCAAAATGTTGAACGGTCATAATTAAAAAACAGCATTTGATCAGCGCTTGCAGCTGATGGCTGCAAGCAATGATCAGTTTTTGATCAGGGGACCCCTGTTAGAATACAGTGTCTCGATGGGGCACCGTCGATGTTGATGCAGGGATCTGCTTTTAAGATTATTTGAGCCAGAACAATCTGACTGTATTTTAGAATAAAATATTTTTTTCCCAGACAGAAGAAGGAATAAATAAATATACAGATATCGGGGTAGATTCACGTAACTCGGCGCATCTTTATGCGGGCGTAGCGTATCTTCTTTACGCTACGCCGGCGCAACATTGAGAGGCAATCATGGAATTCACAAAGCAAATGCTCCCAGCGGTGCGCAGGCGTAGTGTATAGTCGTCGGCGTAAGCCAACGTAAGTCACAGTAGGTGAAAGTGGGCTGGAAGTGGGCGTGTTACATTTAAATGAAGCGTGACCCCATGCAAATGATGGGCTGAGCTTCAAACAAGTACTAAAAACGAACGGCGCATGCGTCATATCTTGGACACATCCCAGTGCGCATGCTCACAGTCACGTCGAAATAACTGTCTAAGATATGTCAAAACACTGCCTACGAAACAGTGTAAAAATTTACGGCGTTCGTTGCCTGGTCCATACCTTTGCATGGGTTGCGCCTCCTATATGAGGAATAACTTTACGCCAGACGTAACCCTTACGCAAATCGCTTAAAACATGCGCCGGCCGCAAGTACGTTCGTGAATCGGCTTATCTTACTCATTTGCATATTTAAAATGGGAACGCCAGATGCGTCCAGCGTAACTATGCACCCACGATACGCCGGCATAGGCAAGTTACGTCAGGCAGCTGAAGCCTTATTTTTCTACGTATCTAGCTTTGGGAATCGGCGCATAGATACAACGGCGCACATTTGTACTTACAACGGCGTATCTCGAGATACGTCAGCGTAAGTACTACGTGAATCCGGGCCATCTTTTTAGGATATAGACATACCCTTCGGGTCTGGTATGGATTTTAACTATTTCCAGACCGCCGGATGCCAATAAACATTGACTGTTTAAAGAGGGATATCTTTGTTATGGCAGTAGCTAGCTGCCATAACCCAGGCATCCTCTACTTCAGGGGGCGCTCCGATTTCCGATAATAGTGGTCTCTGTGGCAGATTCTAGCCCTAGACCTCCTCTGTAACTCAAAACATACAACCTGTAGAATTTTTTAAATGTCTCCTATGGAGATTTTTAATGTTAAAAGTTGGTCGCCATTCCAAAAGCAGGCGCAATTTTGAAGCATGACATGTTGGATATCAATTTACTTGGCATAACATTATCTTTCACAATATAAAAAAAATGGGCTAACTTTACTTCTGTCTTATTTTTTAATTCAAAAAAGTGTATTTTTTCCTAAAAAGTGCGCTTGTAAGACTGCTGCGCAAATATGATGTGACATAAAGTATTGTAATGACCGCCATTTTTACTGTCCCCCCTCTGTATATATCCCCTTTCTATATCCTCAATCCAATTTCTTAGGGGTTATTCCTCTAATGATATTAATATCTAAAAGTATATGTTTTTTTCCCCTTGTATTTCTGTAATTGATTGACAGAAAGTGTTGATTTACAATTGTTTTCAGCTTTTGTTATTGTTTTTCTGCCCTCCTATGTCATGTGACCTTGGCCGAGGCTCTGTACTTCACCCCGTTGGAAAACGAGTGTACATCAGGGTCAGGAGCTCCAATGATTGCTCCAGATGCGCAGTGGCTGACCTGGCCTCAGGCCAATGGGTCTTGCCGCTGCACACTTGCACACTGGGTCCCTATGTTGCGCAGTGTGGATGGCTGGCCCTGCCCGCGTCACGTGCCGCACACCTGAGCGGCGTGACGCATGACATGGCCGGGGATCTCACATTTAAATTGCTCCTTCGAGACGTTCTGTGAGCTGTGGCTGCACATTGCAGGAGCCTAACGGAGGTAAGTTCTACCCTACTTATCCCAATGGATCACTTGTTATATAGTATTACACCAGTGTCCATTTTTCTCCCCTTTCTTTCATCAGCAATTGGATTTGTTTGCACCTATCCTTGTGCTTGTGGTGACAGTTTTCTTCAATGCACTGTTTTATAATTTTTGCCAATTTGCTTACTCCTGCACTCTTGCCCCAGTAATCTTAGCTCTTACCTCTGACTACTTTCATTTTGGTAAGATTTATGTCCACTTCTGTGATCATTTATACTATAGTGCAGGTTCCATTCTTTCCTTTCATTCATCCCCTCTTTCCTTTTTTTCTCTTCTTCCTTTCTTACATAATTCCCATGTTTCCCCTCCCCCTGTCCTTCATCTTATTCCTCTTTCTTCCTTCTCCCTTCCCCTTTCCCCTGTTTTTCCCTCCCCCCACTTTTCCCTCCCTTTTCCTCCCCCATTTTTCCTTTTTCTCGGACAATTTCTGCTATTCTCTTTCCCCCTCCTCTCCCAATCTCCCCCTTCCCTCCTTCTTTCCTCATTCCCTCCTATTCCCTTTTTCTGTTTGTTTTTCATTTCCTTCTTCCTTCCCCTTCCACCCACCCTACCCCCTCCCCCTTCCTTTCTAACTTTTTTACCCCTTTCTTTTCTTACATTCCTTTCCTTTTCTTTCCTCCCCCCCTTTTCTCTTCCTCACTCACTCCCCATTTTCACACCTCTTTCCCACCCTTGGTTCCCCCTTCCCCCCTTTCCTTTCTTATTCTTTGTCCCCTTTCTCTTTCTTTTGCTTTCCTTCCCCTCCTTTCCCTTTTTTCTCTTTCTTTTTCTCTTTCCTTTTTTTCTCATGCCTCCCTTTTTTCCATCCCTCTTTCCCTCCCCTCCC
The DNA here is from genome assembly GCA_029574335.1 of Rana kukunoris. Classification (NCBI taxonomy): domain Eukaryota; kingdom Metazoa; phylum Chordata; class Amphibia; order Anura; family Ranidae; genus Rana; species Rana kukunoris. The sequence goes on from CM056050.1 coordinate 443,013,093, forward strand.
CTCTCTGTCCTTCTTTTTTGCTTTCCCCTCTTCCCACTTTCTTTCCCTCCCCTTGCTCCACCTGCCCATATCCTCAAGTGGTGGACTCAAAAAGAATAATTATGGTATTTAGCACCGCTTAATAAAGTTATTTATCTTATTAGAGCATGTCACATGATTCCCCCTCGTTCGCCATGGGGGGTATTTATTTGAGCCAAAGTATGGTCCATGAGCTCCATTTGGTGAGCAGATAGACATTTGCTTTTTGACAATTGACTGTTTTCATGATGTTAAAATGTTGTAACTATATATTTACTTTGTTTGTATACATTGTTGCTAGTTTTGTAAACTGTATTGTATATCATGCAGATCCTTCTGAAGAAGCAGTATCATCGCGAAACTGGTCGAGGTCTTGGGCTTCTCCACTCAAACAGATATATGACGGTTCTCTGTTATTACTACGCTGTTTCTCATTGTTGTTTTTAACATTGTACAGTTTTTTATGTTAATAAATATTTTTTATGTTAATCTATTGTTGTGTGATCAGTGCCCAGAAAAGTCCCATCAACTCCTTCCTGACTCGTGATCATTCACAGGTTAAACAATTGAAATAACCTCAAAGAGGTTGGGATTGTATAGGCAACAAATAATAAATCCAAATTGAAAAAAAAATACCAATTTATTACATAATTATATAAATATTACAATACAAATCAGATAAAAGAAATACTGTTAAATATGTATAGTCTACGTAGTGAGAATACTGTCCGTCATAAGCTACCATCCTCAGATGTTAGATGGTAGACTGGAGTGGATACCGACGCGTTTCGATTGAAAAACAATCTTCATCAGGGTGTGTAACAGTATAGCATCTATAACAAATCAAAATATCAATATTAAACATCATACAAAAAAGAACCCTCACCATCCCACATGGAATTTTGTAAAGGGAAACTCACTTTTGTCTAAAAAGTCTGGGCTGAAAAGGTCATGCAATTTACAGCTTCATCAGATGCGGATGCCTCCATATTATGTGAAATGCGCTATAAAAAGTAGATCTTCTTGTCCCTGCCACCCATGGGGTGGACTGAATCAAAAGATTCAAAGATCAGTGAAAAAAATCCTCACCATCACTACAAAGGAAACAAACAGAGGAAAGGGCAAAAAAAGCAAAAAACAAAAAGAACACAAGAAAACCCAAAAGGCAAAAATCAAAAAAGAAATCAAGAAAAATCAAAAAAATGGGGAAAGAAAGAAAAAAGAGACAATGATTATCATGGACAGGTGGTATAGGTATATAAGAAGGGAGTAATAAACATCCCACTATCTACACTTACCACAGAAATAGAGGATCAAAATTCTCCCAAAAGCCTGAGTTCAAATGGAAAGGTCCCTATTGAGGATACCATTCATTGCCCAGTAGAAAAATACCTCCTTAGTCTCCAGAGTGTGGGGAGGATATGGCACTAAACGTCCCCCCTGGCCTTCCTTTTATACTCACCTGTCCTACGTTCCTACACTGTCCTGACTTGGTGCCGAGATGGTGTAGGTGCCCAATCTGAACGGATTTTCCGTGGATGGTTTTAGGGTTCTGCTGAAACCTGGATCTGTGGTTGTGGCTATAGACGAAGACATGTTGTTATCCATAAGAAGACTGGTAATCCAAAATAATCAATAGGAAATTCCAAACAGGTACTCCCGAGCTGGTGATAATGAGATGCAAAATCCAAAAAAGACAAAAGAAAAGAAATCACCGCTCCAGGTGAGACCTGTAGACAATCAAGGATAATTAGATTACCAAGGTGCTGGCGATGCAAATAGCAATGATGATGAAGAAAAGAGGGAAGGACGGCCGCACTCCAAGGATTTTCAAACGAAAAAAGTTGTCTTTATTGTAAATCCAAAAACATGTACAGTCACAGCAATCACAGAAAACAGGACAGCCGACGCGTTTCGCACTCGATCAGTGCTTAGTCATGACTAAGCACTGATCGAGTGTGAAACGCGTCGGCTGTCCTGTTTTCTGTGATTGCTGTGACTGTACATGTTTTTGGATTTACAATAAAGACAACTTTTTTCGTTTGAAAATCCTTGGAGTGCGGCCGTCCTTCCCTCTTTTCTTCATCATCATTGCTATTTGCATCGCCAGCACCTTGGTAATCTAATTATCCTTGATCGTCTACAGGTCTCACCTGGAGCGGTGATTTCTTTTCTTTTGTCCTACGTTCCTAGATGGTGGGCCACTCCTATCCCTAGCCAACACCTGTGTGTAAACCAACAGGTGTATGCATCCTAGTGCGGACATCAGCGCGCGCGTCATCAAGACGCGACACGTGTGTGCTACCACTATTGGCTGATGGTCCGCCGACGTCTACTTTTTATAGCGCATTTCACATAATATGGAGGCATCCGTATCTGATGACGCTGTAAATTGCATGACCTTTTCAGCCCAGATTTTTTAGACAAAAGTGAGTTTCCCTTTACAAAATTCCATGTGGGATGGTGAGGGTTCTTTTTTGTATGATGTTTAATATTGATATTTTGATTTGTTATAGATGCTATACTGTTACACACCCTGATGAAGATTGTTTTTCAATCGAAACGCGTCGGTATCTGCTCCAGTCTACCATCTAACATCTGAGGATGGTAGCTTATGACGGACAGTATTCTCACTACGTAGACTATACATATTTAACAGTATTTCTTTTATCTGATTTGTATTGTAATATTTATATAATTATGTAATAAATTGGTATTCTTTTTTCAATTTGGATTTATTATTTGTTGCCTATACAATCCCAACCCCTTTGAGGTTATTTCAATTGTTTAACACGTTAAAGGGATGATGGCAACCACATGCCACCCTACATGAGTTGAACCTTTTTTCGATCATTCACAGGTTAGACAGCACTAGCAGCCCTCACCCTATGCTCATCTGGTCCCATTTTTGCATAATTTATTCTGGATGATGGCACTAAGTGTATTTTATTATTTATCAGTTTCAACTGAAGCTATACTCAAAAATTTTGAATTTCACTGTTATAAGCAACCATATTTCCTGAATAAAATTGCTTCATTCAGTGTGCATTGTTGTGATTAACTGTAGTTGATTGGACCTGTCTGTACCATTTGATCACTTTGACAAATATCAGCTAGCAACACGGTCATACACAATAAATGGCAAAAAAGAAAGCCATTCATTGTTTGCAGACGTCATGCGATCTGCTGTGATTGGTCACAGCAAACACATGGTACCATCAGCAGCCAGTTACAGTGATCTGTCAGGGGCTGTTTTCGTATAATAAAGGTCTAGTAAAGGACTACACCATCACCAACATGCATATAACACAGAAGGTGAACTATTTATTTTTCCATGACAATTTAGTTCTCCATATGCTTCAGAAACTGCCTTCTTAACCCACTAGAGAAATTATTTTTCCTACCCTCACCTAAGGTCGTATTCTTTGTGCTTATGTTACCTCTCTCAGTCTAGTGTCCATTTTTCCTGCAAGGCAATGGACTATGGAATGTTTTGTTGTATTCATCTACCTTCCATTTTTGCTGAATAATATCAGTTTCCACTTCAGCTGACCTTTCAGTCCTTTAAAAGGCTTCTTGACAGTCAATAAACATCCATATTTGGACTTTTATTTGTGCAATACTTTTTCAGCTCATTACTGGAAAAATACTTTTTATTTGATGGCCTAAGAATACACATATTTTCACGAATCTGTGTCACAATTCTGTTGTAGTTTATTGTTATTTCCTATTCTCTTTTCTGAAGTTCCTTAAAAGTGGTACTAAACCCAAAATCAAAAATTTGATTTATTGCAAATCTTTTAATGTGATGGTTGCAGTAGCTTTCTTTTTTCACTATACATTCACCTGGTGATTCAGGTGCCTTATAGTGTTTCCATTCTGGATGGAGGAGCAACAGAGGCACTTTTGGACAGCAGCATTGTCATTTTAAGGAGAGGGTAGCGTTAGATGCACTAGCAAATTTAGATGGACTTGACTAACAAATTTAAAGCTAAAGTTTAGCTAACAACGTTTAGGCAGCTACAGCAAGAATTATTTTCCCTTTTAGGGTTAAAGTTTTCACATAAATGATTAAAGGCTGACCATTGTAAGCGCCACTCCCAGTGTTAAATGGTTTGTCTCAACCCTCTAACTGTCAGTTTTTCTAGACAGCTTAGTCTTTTAAAGAAATATGAAATGTTACAGACTTACCGACAGGATCAACTTGTGAAAATAATAGGACACAAGCTTAAAAAAAGAAAACACATGCAGCCACCCTATCTAAGAATCGGTAAACTGCATTACCACTTTTAATAAGATTTCCACCTTCTTTGAAATATCAGTGTCCACCTTTTCCTTTATATTATCAATACCATCTACATTGTCATAGGAGTCCAGGGATTCAGTTGTGACCAAATCAAAACATTTTACTTGCACATTTATTGTATGGTGGCAAATTTGGGAAGGAACGTAACCTTTTCTTTTGCACATATTTATGGGGACAAATGTACTAACATTGTGCAAAATCTGGTGCAGCTCTGCATTGAAATCAATCAGCTTCCAGATTTTATTGTCAAAACTTAGTTGAACAAGCTAAAGTTAGAAGATGATTGGCTACAATGCACTGGTACACCTAAGCGGAGGCCATTTTTTCATAAACACTGGCATGTTCTCCTGATGGATAACGTTTTGGGTCCAGTGTTACCAAGTCAACCCCATTTTGTATATAGGAGGACACGTAATTTTGGGGAAAGTGGGGTTAAAAAGATATTGGATCCCTCTGTTAGACCATCTTTGTTTCCCAATAAAAAACGTTTTGTTACTCGTAGAAAATGAAAAGCATGTAATTCTAAAGCCGTGTACACACAACCATTTTTAATGTCATGGAAAAAAGTTTTTCTCTTGTCAAGCCTGCCTTGCATACACACGATCGTGAAAAAAAAATGCTCGAGCAAAGTGTGGTGACGTACGGCGGCACTATAAAAGGGAAGTTCCATTCGATTGGCGACACCCTTTGGGCTGATTATGCAAATTTTCCTTCTCATAACCTGCTCCTGAGCATGCACGTTTTTTTCCCCGTCGTTAAAGCCCACACACGACCATTTTTCATGACGTGAAAAACGACGACGTAAAAACGACGAGAAAAAATAGAGCATGTTCTAAATTTTTAATGCCTATTTTTTACATTGTGAAAGAAATTGACAAAAGACGTCTACGGCGCGGTCGAGTTGTTCTGGGAGGACGTCCCTGGGACGTCCTCCCAGAATGCTTCTCTCGGCGCATCACAGACTGCAGTAAATTGCCGCTGATAGCGGCCGTTTACCACGTGATCGCTCCGTCAAATGACTTGTAAACAAACCGGCGTCATGTGATGACGCTGGTTCCTCCCTCTCCTCTCTGTACCGTTCGGTACAGTGTGAATGAAGAGGGGGGAGAGCGGAAGCAGCAGAAGCACTGTGGGATGGATCTGTGACAATTGCAGTCACAGATCCAGCCATCCCTCCCTGCGCAATATTCTGCAGTATCCTGCAAAATACTCTGAAATTCCCTGTGAAATACTCTGCAGTACCCTGCAAAATACTCTGCAGTACCATGCAAAATACTCTGCAGTACCCTGTGCAATACTCTGCAGTACCCTGCAAAATACTCTGCAGTACCCTGCAAAATACTCTGCAATTCCCTGTGCAATACTCTGCAGTACCCTGCAAAATGAGCTACGAGTAAGCATCACATGATGTGAAACATGTCAGCCCTTTTCTCCTTGTCCACTCACTGTTTTTGACTGCATGCATTTTGGCTGTTTTTTTCTATTGAAATTTTGTTTGCTTATGCTTAAATAAAGACATCGTTTTCCGAGGAGTGCGGCGATGCAGGATTTTTTCCTTCATCCCATACTCTGCAAAATACTCTGCAATTCTCTGCACAATACTCTGCAGTACCCTGCAAAATACTCTGCAATTCCCTGTGCAATACTCTGCACAATACCCTGCGCAATACTCTGCACAATACTCTGCACAATACCCTGCACAATACCCTGCGGAATACTCTGCGCAATACCCTGCGCAATACCCTGCGCAATACTCTGCACAATACCCTGCGCAATACTCTGCACAATACCCTGCGCAATACCCTGCACAATACTCTGCAATACCTCAATACTCTGCAATACCTCAATACTCTGCAATACTCCAATATCCTGCAATACTCTAATACTTTGCCAATACTCCTCAATACTCTGCAATACTCACCACTACGATCGAAGCCAGGATCATTTTTTTTTTAATTATATTAGGCTTCCCATCCCAGAGGTGAGATGTGGGGTCTTATTGACCCCAACATCTCACTGTAAAGAGGACCTGTCATGCTATATTCCTATTACAAGGGATGTTTACATTCCTTATAATAGGAATAAAAGTGATCAAAATTATTATTTTTACGGAAAAAAGTGTCAAACCAAAATAAATAAAGTAATATGAACAATAAAATATATATATATATATTTTTTTTTAAAGCGCCCCTGTCCCTGTGTGCTCGCAAGCAGAAGCGAACGCATATGAAAAACAGTTCTTTTTTAAAAACATGCGTTCAAAAAATTGCTGCGAAAATACCGTGTGAGATAGAAAGTTGTAATGGGCGACATTGTATTCTCTAGGGTCTTTGCTAAAGAAGCATATATAATGTTTTGGGTTTCTATGTAATTTTCTAGCAAATAAATGATGATTTTTACATGTAGGAGAGAAATGTCAGAATTGGCCTGGGTGTTCCCGAACGCCTGATGGTGCTCCCTGCATGTTGGGCCTCTGTATGTTGCCAAAAATGTCAAATGGGTACAATGTTTAAGTGCCCAGTGGTCAAGTGGCTAATGACCAATTTAAAAATGGCATTTTTTTCATCATGAAAAACGGTTGTGTGTTCTCAGCATAAAGATTTATCATGCTTGCATTTCTGGGATGTGGATAGGGTTTATTCTTCTTGGAGGGGTTCCATTAGTGTGATGACTTCTCCAAGAGCGTAACCAAGTGGATTTTTACTTTATGTACATTGGCAATTGATGGTTCCACTAATGAGCACAATAGAAATTGGTTTATCAGTGATTATTGTGGTAGGATTTATAAGATTTGAGCATTTTGATAGGAAGACCTTAGTCTGTGTCTTTTCCTTTTTTGCTCCTTTACATGTAATTATTTATACTTTATATGTTGTTATACTGTGATCAATTAATGTTTTCAATGTGTTCTTATGTTTTTAATTACATTGTATTTGTGTAAAATTGTATGTATTATTTCTAACAAATGTGCCTTCCCAAACTAACAATCCTTAAATGGGTCCACCCCCCATCTGTCACAGATACCAGATAATACAGGCTTTCCTGATCACTTGACAGCTTGGCATTTCTTTGGTATCCTGTGCCTTGCTTATCAGCCTTGAAAATGGCCACAACTGATTTTAAAGATTTATTCCCACCACTTTGAGGGGGTTTTGAATTTAAGTTAGCAGGTTTCCGACTTTATTATGTTTTCAAAACTGTCAATTGAGCACAGACACATTCACTTATCCCTAAAGTTAATAAAGTATTTAGGGCAAGAGTTTTTTATTACTTCTAATATTATGCATGACAGTTTTCTGCTGTCAGAAAGTGCAGGCAATGCCAAGAGCAGGCAATGCTGAGCCCTTAACAACTAGGATGAATCATGGCCCTATTCACTTACATGACCAAAGCAACTGCTGTTAGTTAAAAGTAGGGTTGTCCCGATACCGATACTAGTATCGGTATCGGGACCGATACCAAGCATTTGCCCGAGTACTTGTACTCGGGCAAATGCTCCCGATGCTTCACCCGATACTTGTACTGTCGGTGGTGATCAGTGCGTGGGGAAGTTCCAAGCACCGATCACCGCTGATTTCAAAGCAGCTGAAAGCCGCCATGTATCCCGTGTATGCCGCCGTGTATCCCGTGCATCCCGCGTGTATCCCGTGTATGCCGCCGTGCATGCCGCCGTGTATGTCGTGTATCCCGCCGTGTTTCTCTCCCCTTCCGTGCCTCCCCTCTACCCCCTGGAACTGTCAGGATGGAGAGCGGGGTAGAAGCCGGTAAATTCGGCTCCTTACTGCTCCGAATGGACAGAGTCAGTGATCACTGACTGTCCATTCACATACTGTAACTGAAACATTTGTAATCTGTGACTACAAATGTTTCAGTTTATGAATGAAGAGAAGACGCTGTCTTCACTCCATTCATTTTCAGCGCAGCTGATGCTGCTGAGAAAGGGACAGGGGAACATGTGTCCCTAGTCCCTTTCTCTATCTCACCAAAGCCCCCCCCCCCCCCCCCCAACAGGGCTGAAAAAAAAAGGAAGAATAAAAAAATGATTGTAGAAAATAAAAAATGTAAGAAAAAATACACTGACACGGTCCACCCCCCTTAAAAAAAAAAGCATTATAAATTAAAAAATTAAAAAAAAAATAATAATATTTTTTTTTATTAAAGATAAAAAAAATATATACTGACACATGTGCCGCTTTAAAAAAAAATATCGGTATTCGGGATCGATGAGTACTTGAAAAAAAGTATCGGTACTTGTACTCGGTCTTAAAAAAGTGGTATCGGGACAACCCTAGTTAGAAGAAAAAAAAAACATTATGGGAATCCCTCATGATGTATACCAGACTTATCATTCATGATATATTCCAGGGCAATTTCTGGTGAGATCTCCAGTGTCATTCTTTCTCCTCACAACTGCAACAGCCCCCTTCTTGCTCAATGCTACACTCTTTAACTCACATCTTCAATCCCTCCCTCTATCTTTCTCTCCCCTCTCAAACATGCACTGGCTCCCCCCTTACCTAAAAAACCCTCACTGGATCCCACCTGTTTGAACAGCTTAAGACCCACCTCTTTAACACCTTTTCCACAACTGCATACATTGCTAAATTACTTTTAACAACTTTCTTGACAGTCTACAGTCTAGCTTTTCATCTGCAACATTCCACCAAAACTGGCTTACTAAAACTTACTAATGACCTACTAACTGCTAAAACCAATTAGCGTTTACTCCATACTCATACTATATCTCCTCCGCTCATCTTCCTCATTCTGTTGGGGTGCCCCAAGGCTCTGTCCTTGGGACCCTCCTATTCTCTGCCTACACCTCCCCCTGGGCCATCTCCTATGGCTTCCAATAACACCTCTTCATTAAGGACACCTGGCTCTATCTTTCAACTCCTCAGCTTACTTCCTCAATCTCTTCATGTGTCACAAATTTACTGAGCGACAAATCAGTATGGATGCCATACCATTTCCTCACCCTCATTCTGTCTAAAACTGAGATTGTAATATTTCCTCTTCCCCAACCCCCTCCTCATGACTTTGACTATTGATATTAATTGCACAACAATTGGTCCCTCTACACATGCCAGGGTGAGAGATGTAATCCTCCACTCTGACCTCTCCTACAGGCCCCACATCCAATCACTGGCTTTACGGGCATGGGGATGTCAGTAAAGCCATTGACCAATAATGGTAATTTCCAAATATGGTCAACTGGGAGACCTTGGACCTTTAGTTATATTAGCTGTCATCTGCCAGAGTTATCAAAAGCTGGTGTCTGGGTATGATCATGTTGGTGGTTGGAGGTTTTGTGGGCATCAGGTATCATGATCAATGTGAATGTACATCACTGGGGGACATAATTGTCAATGGATGTACATCGTGGGACTTTTAAAAAAAAGAACTGAGTGTGTGTATTTTTTATTGTTTATTTTTTTGTAAATTAGTAGGGGTACTATGTACTCTCCACTCTTTCTTGGGTGGTATCTGAGGCCCCTTTATTGTTAAATAAGCTTTTGAATTCCAAAAGTCTCCAAGCCTGCAGACCCCTACAACCACTGTGTCAGGATTGTGTTGAAAGGGTCCTTATCCTCCTCAACTTGGGGACAGGATGCTTTGTCAGGGAGGATCCGCCTGGTACACCCCATGTTGAGGGCAAATGTGGCCTGGTAAAATTCAAAAGGGGGAAGCCTGCTCTCTTGGGCAGCCAGACTGCATGCTTAGATAAGTTTCTAATTTGGATTTTTGGGGGAACCCCACTTTTTTCATGGTGTCCCGTTGAAATATATATCACCCCTGAAGGAACTCCCATGCCATTTTTTGTGTGGTATCCCCTACTAACATCTATAGCAGACCCTCTTCTAGGTTATTATAGATAAATGGCAGTGGTGGCTGAGAATTTTTTTTTGGGGGTGCAAACACCTCCAGGTCCTTGCCTGCAAACAAAGCCTCCATCACTGTCATGGCTTCCCGGCAGCTTCCGTGTTTCAACTCTTCAGCCTTCTGATTGGCCGCCGTAAACCAGAAGTGACACAATGGTCAATTTTGATTCATTAAATGCAAAAGGGGGAGGGTTTGGGGCGCAGTGCTCTGCACCCAGAGGACAATGTCAAATGACCCAATTAGAGCCTCAATCATGTGCTTATTACAAATTGACAGAGCTAATAGACAGCTATTAGTCTGGAGCCCTGCCCAGTGGAATCATTTATTTTTAAATAAATAAAAAAAATGACTAACATTTTTTAACTTAAGATGCTAAAGAAATATTAGTCATATTATAATGTATTTCAAAATAAAACCTTCTATGAACTTTGGGAGAGCGGGCTGACCATTGGGGAGGGGGGTGCTTTTGTGCTCCTTGTGGACCAGCCACCACTGATATATGAAATCCCTGACCAATTTGTTTACAGACAGAAAGAAACTGTCCTGAGCGGTTATTAAATACACGTTCTACTTTGCAAATGTCAATGCAGTGGTAGGTTGTATACATTACACCAATGTGCTACTTTACAAGCAAGGTACAGACATCCCCAGGGCATGTTATTTTTTGGAGTATGGCTTATTTTGGTAAGGTATATGTCACCCAGGACAGTGCCCTGCCCCCATGCCATTTTTTGACTATGCCTTACTAGGGACTAATTACTTAAAGGGGTGTTCCAGTCATTTTTAACGTTTATTAAAAGTCAGCAGCTACAAAAAGTGTAGCTGCTGGTTTTTAATAAACATACACTCACCTGCTCCACCTGCTCTACGTTCCAGCGTTGCGCCGGCTGGGGCTCCTCTCCCCCTCTCCGGCCGGCGTCTTCATTCTAAGTGTGGGCACTCAGCCTTGACAGCTTTCGGCTTCATGGCTGGGCACCCACTGCGCATGCGCGAGTGGTGCTGCGCCATCCGATTGGACAGGTGATCGCCTGGGACCTGTCACGTGTCCCAGGCGATCGCCTACAGGGAGGGGCTGCCAAAAGGCAATATGACATATCGCCTTAGCAGGCCCTCGTCGGAAGGAGGAAGTGGGATAGGAAGTCCAACTCCTCCTGAAGCCCTCACCGCCCCAAAAAAAATGACATGCCAAATGTGGCATGTAAGGGAACAAGGAGTGGATTAAGCGTAAATTCCACTTTTTGGTGGAACTCCGCTTTAATAGCCTAGAAAATGGGCAGATCTGATTTTTTATATTTGACTCCATTAACTTTAGTGGGGTATATGGATTCAGCATCTAAATTTTACTCATGTTCGCTGAACCCTGCAAGAACCAGAACCTGTTATCTTTGGCTCATCACTAGTATTTATTTCACTTAAAGTGGTTGTAAACCCTTACATATACCCAGTCACTAACCACAGATGATACAAAGAAATGAAACACATTTTCCTATATAAGCTGTGCCTGTTTATTGGTTGCCTTCTCTTCTCTACATCTATTCAAATTCCAAAATTTATACAGCTTGTCTGAGATTTCAGAAAGCAGGGGAATGGGAAGCAGAAGGTACCCTCTGCAGAGTTCAGTGAGAGCTGATTGGAGGGAAGGGACACATCCCCCTCACCCAGTGCACGGGAGCAAATCTGAGGCTATCAATCACATCATGTTTGCTGGAGCTCCCTCCCCCATCATCTTTTTTTACTTGGTGTCAGGAAAACCCATTAGGAGTGACTCATGCATATAGCAGAGGAATGAGGCAGCAAACAAAAATGATACCTTGGATTAAGTCAGTACTTAGAGAGATATACTTTGCTCATATTTAATGACAGAGATTTACAACCACTTTAATTAAAATGCTTAAAGTGTGTCAAAATTCCTTAACAACATTTAAATATATTGCAACATACCAGTCCTTAGATGTAGCAGCTGCATTCACTTATTTTCCCTTTAGACTTGTTTCCCTTTATTTTCACCTGTTGAGCCAGGCAGTAAGTCTATAATTTTTCAAATTTCTTTACCAGACTAGCAAAAGTGGCAGTTAAACCATTTAAAACTGACAGTGTAGCTTTCAATGGTAAACTTTTATCTATAAATGTAAAACCTTTATGTCAAAAGAAAAAAAATGTTGCTGTACTGGTTAAAGCCTAAATACAGTCAAAATAAAAACCAGAAAACAGAACATAACGTGCACTCAGTGAAGTCCCCCTACACCCTGGTCCTCGCCACCCCTGCTCTGGTGAAGGGTGGTTAATAGGGATGAGCTTCGTGTTCGAGTCAAACTCATGTTTGACTCGGACATCGTATGTTCGATCGTCCGTCGAATTACGAACATTTTGGGCCGTTTGCACCAAATTCTAGTTGCGTTTCACGGCCCATAATTCACTGCGGCATCGCAGTGCATTGCTGGCTGACGATTGGCCAAGCATGCACTATGACCCGCATGCTTGGTCAATCACAGCTTGCAAAAAACGTAGAGCCATATATGGCCAAAGTCAGGGTGGCTTTGGCCAATTATGGCTTTAGGGGGTTTTGTACACACCCCACACTATAAAAGGCCACCTGCAGGTCGGCCTTGTGTAGTGTGTTGCGGTGGTTAAAAGAGAGAAGACAGAGAGAGAGAGAGAGGGAGGGAGAGAGTGTCATTTTTAGTAGGTAGATAGAGCAGGCAGGCAGGCAGGCTAGTCAGTTAAAGTTACAGTGTGTAGAGGATATATATGCATCCCAGGTGTTGTATATATATTTATACACTGTATAGTTTAGCTAGATCTGCACTTCCTAATTTACTAGTAGACAGGTGATTGTGCTAGCTGCAGTATTCTCACGTGGTGTACTGTCTGTGTCCTCTGCAGTGTGCACCTAAACTACGTGGTGTGTACTGCCTGTTTCCTCTGCAGTGTGCACCTAAAGCTATGTGGTGTGTAAAGACGTTTTACGACAATAACTGGCATATTAGGCTTTAAAATGAGCACTTTTGAATTCGAACGTTCGAGTCCCATAGACGTCAATGGGATTCTAAATGTTCGTGCGAGTGGTCTGTCTGTTCGAAGGTTCTGGTGCGAACCGAACGGGGGGGTGTTTGGCTCATCCCTAGTGGTTAAGATAACTGAGAAGCTGTCACAGGCTCCCATCAAGAAAGCCCAACTATTCCTGCCCTTTCATCCAACCCTGTAGCACAGCTTCTATGAAAGAAACATGATCTATAAATGGGGGGAAGGATGATGATTGAAAGGTCTAGCTCATTGATCATGTTTCATTAATAGAAGCTATAGTATAAGTTTTGTGAATAAGGCAGCTGGGCAAAAATGACAGATACTGTATAGTCAGGCTCTCTTGATGAGAGCCTGTGACTACCCCTTAGTTCTATTAACCACCCTGCACCAGAGAAGGGTAAGGGAGGGCCTGGCTGGAAGGGGATTCGAGTGACTGTAAGTTACATAGTTAGTCAGGTTAAAAAAAGACACAAATCCATCTAGTTCAAGCATTAAGAAAAAAAAAATCCCATATACCCAATTCTATACCCACAGTTGATCCAGAGGAAGGCAAAAAAAACAGTAGAGCTACATTTGCTACAGCAGGAGGAAAAATTCCTCCCTGATCCCCCGAGAGGCAATCGGATTTTCCCTGGATCAACTTTATCTATAAATGTTAGTACCCAATTACATTATGTACATCTAGGTAAGTATCCAGACCTTTCCTAAAGCAATCTACTGAGCTGGCCAGTACCACCTCTGCAGGGAGTCTATTGCACATTTTCACAGCTCTTGCTGTGAAGAAACCTTTCTGTATTTGGAGATTAAATCTCTTTTCCTCTAGACGTAAAGATTGCCCCCGTATCCTCTGTATTGACCGTAAAGTGAATATCTCAACACCTAGTTCACTATATGGACACCTTATATATTTGTACTTGTTGATCATATCCCCCTTAATATCCTCTTCCCAAGAGTGAATAAATTCTGTTCCTCTAATCTTTCCTCATAGCTGAGCTCCTTCATGCCTCTTATCAGTTTGATTGCCCTTCTCTGCACTTTCTCTAGTTCCCCGATATCTGTTTTGATAACTGGTGCCCAAAACTGAACTGCATATTCCAGATGCGTTCTTACTAATGATTTGAACAGGGGAACAAGTATATCTCTCTCTCTCTGGAGTCCACGCCTCTTAATACAAGAAAGGACTTTGCTCACTTTGGAAACCGCAGCTTGGCATTGCATGCCTTTATTGAGCTTATGATCTATCAAAACCCTGAGATCCTTCTCCATTATGGATTCACTCAAGTATGTATGACACATGCATATTCTTAGCCCCCAAGTTCATAACTTTACATTTATCAACATTAAACCTCATCTGCCACATAGCCACCCATTAGACAGAGCATTGAGGTCAGCTTGTAAATTGGAGATATCCTGTAAGGACATTATTCCACTGGATAGCTTGGTGTCATCTGCAAAGAGAGAAATGTTACTTTTGATCCCAGACCCAATATCATTTATAAAGATATTACAAAGTAAGGGTCCCAACACTGAACCTTGGGGTACACCACTGATAACCTTAGACCATTCAGAGTAAGACTCATTAACCACTTCTCTCTGAATTATGTCTTTTAACCAATTTTCTATCCATTTACAAACTGATATTTCCAAGCCTGTAGACTAAGTTATGTTCCTTAGATCTATTAACCCCCATTGCACCAGAAAATTACAGCAGCAGGAGTTGGTGGTGGTGGTTGTGGTGGGGAGAGCATAGACACAAGAGGATTTTACCTAGGAGAAGAGGCATTAGCACAAGGGACACGTCCTACTGAGTGTAAGCTATGTCCCATGTGCTGATTTTAATTTATTTAATTGTGGCAGCACTTAGGCTGGAGTTTTGCTTTACATTGTTAGTCAAGTCAATCTAAATATGCTAGTGCGTCTAACACTACCCTCTCCAGAGATAATTGTTGCTGTCCAAAGGTGTCCCCATTCCTCTTCAATCCAGGGTTGAGAGATCCCAGGACAGGAAGTGTGATACTAATCAGATCAATAGGTTAAATTAAATGAAAAAATTCTACTCCAATTCTAGCCACTGTCACGCTACAAGAGGATGCCTTCATATTTCTCATTTACAAATATATCGTATTCCCTGTTGATTTGTCACATATGAATCAGCATTTTATTGCATTTATTCTAGCTTAAATAGAAAATTAAATAGTAAATGTAACTAGAGGTTTAGCTTCATAGTGTTTTTCTTTTTTTTCTTTTCTTTTTTTAAGATTTAATCCAAACAAGAACATTCACAATGTTGCCAATAAGCTTTGTTGCTAATATAGCATGCATACAATGTTTTTCTTTAAATTTGCCTCCGTAAAAAGAAATCGTTTAATGGCTAAGCAATTCATTTCTCGTCTTTCGTTTATGTAAACAATGTAACAAAAAGCACAACAGTTGTTGAGCAAAATAAAATGCAGATCACCATGGGACCCAGCTCATGAGCTGTATAGAGGAAATACATTAGCAGGCAGATATTAGAAGTGGCTGTCTTTCATAAATCATTTCTACTTGCACTGTGCTGCAGTCACACTACTCATTTATTTTCAAAGTTAATTGTGATTGTTTATCATAACCACATTTTTAACCCTGAAACCATCAGACAATGCTGCATATTAAATGCAACTGGAGTCTAAATGATTTATTGAAGTGCTGTATGCATGGACGCATCCTTGTAGAGCTATTTGCATTCATTTCACAAACATCTTAAAGCTATTGAGAAGAAAAAGTAATTTAAGCCTGTGCTGCTTATGCATATTAAAAAAGCACAGTTTTTGCTGCATATAGTCTACAGATTAAAATTGTAATTCTTGAAATGGTTTGACTAAATAGCAACATAGTAATCAGTATACAAATTAAGCCTTACCAAGTGTCTGTTAAAGGAGTTGTAAAGGAAATTTTTTTTTGCCTAAAATTAATGTCTGCAAGGTAGACAGACAGAATAGTGTAATGGCGCTGTTAAAAAAATGAGTAAATACCTATAAAATTCCTTCATCTATAACACCTACGGCATTCTAGTTTCTGTTCTCTCATTCACTTCCTGGTTTGCAGCACTCGTTCATGTGAGAAATACATTTCCCAGTATGCATTGCGGCACGCCCAGTAATTCACACCTCCTTGAAGTCTCTAACACAAGAGCGTCCTGCCGCACAGATGTAGTTCCCAGGAGGGCGTGAGCACGTCACTGACCACCGCAGTAAATCCTCCCTTCACAGTGGTGAGTAACAATCAGACAAGCAGGAAGTGAACAGAACAGAGAAGAAATAGAGCAACTTCTGAGCAAAAAAGAACAATGAGGAAGTGAAAAGAGGAATGTCTGCAGGTAAAGGATGCTTATTATGAAAAAAAATCCTTTACAGCCCCTTTGATTAGCTATAGTTCAGCCAGTTATACCTTTAGTTAACTTTTATTAAACTATCATTGATTTCATTCTGCCTTCATCCCCAACCAGCTTCCCCAGTTCAAGTATGTACCAATTATACAGTGTTTTCTGGCCAGCCAGCCCCTGAGTACCCTGCTTAATTTTTTACAGGTAACCATCACCCATCTGCGTATTAATAACTTTGGAGCTGTTGGCTTGTTAAAGGTTGATGGAGTTTGCTATTATGATTATCCCCATAAATAGCATCCCTCTCTGTAAATGCCAGAGTAGTTCTGGTAACACAGTCAAACAGATAAATCCAAGCCCTGAGTACATAGGCCAAGCCACTGGAACTTTAATAAAAACTGGGGTAGGACTTTCAGGCACCTCCAAGGCATAGTTGGAGGCATAGAAAATCCAGCACACTTAAATACAACTGCGGGTTGGTTTCATGTGATTGTTTCTCAAACATGTATCATATGTTGTCAATGTTTTGATTAAGGTTCAAATTTAGGGTGAGTTTAATCATGACATTTTAGGGTCAGGTTTATACTAAGAATATAGTGTGAATTGGAGGGGTTATATTTAGATATCAGGCTAAGTGCTCGCATAGAAGTTAAAGTCGGTATTATGCTAGGTTCATACGGCTGAAAATTCTTTTGCGAATATGAGCCGTTGCGATCGCTCAAATTCGCAAGTAAATAACATTGTTTTACATTAGTGCCGTTCACATCAGTGCAGTGCGAATCTAAGATGAGTGCAAAAAGGGTCCTGTGTGAGTTTGATCCATGTGTGATGCGAATTCAGCTCCATAGACTTCAATGCAAATTTTTCTGGAATCACATTGATGGTTCACATATGTGCGAATTTCACCACACTACTCTCCACAAAAAACAGGAAGTACACAGGAAGTTAACACCTTTTTTTTTTATATTATGATTCCATTGGCTAGAACATCAACTCCTGAAATTCACAGTAAAATCGTGGTAAATTTGGGGCAAATTCGCGCCTCACACAGGACAAAAAACAGAACACATTTTCGCAGCGCAGCAGTGTGAACCTAGCCTTAAGGGTGCATTTTTTTTTTTTTTAAATAAATATTTTAAATAAATTATGTTACATTTGACAAGTTATCCTTCATGTGATTTGTTCTCCTAACTGCAGATGTATAGCTACTCCTTTTTTTTGAGAAATGCACAACATTTTAACCTTAGTAACACATGGTTAGACCTAGTTTAAAGGAGAATTATAACCACAGTGTTAAAAAAGAAACACTTGTTGAATCTACCAGACACCTAGACATCCACCAGACATTTAGCATTTGGTCCCACTGAGGTCTGTGCTGTTGTTAAGAAATAATAGGACATCATTATTTCTGTCAGTTCTGGCTGTTTCTCCCCCCCCCTGTAGTTAATATTATGGATATTCCTATGGGGGAGGTACATTTCGCACTGAAGCCACCTACCCCTCTCTGTTTCTCACTGTGTTCCCATCTTTACCCCCCACAGGATCTGTCATTGACTGGAGGAGAAAGTAGCCTGCACAAAGCTCCCTGACAGGGGGGCTTCTGGGGCAGAGGAAAGACAGGACTGTCTTACAGCTGGCAGATTTTTCACACAGCTGGCAGATAGATCATACAACTGATCTAGTGCAGACATATCCACTATCTTCAGTGCAGGGGACCCAGCAAAGAGGAGGTTCACAGCTGCTTGCCATTACACAGAGCAGGGAAGTAAGAGATGTTTGTTTTTGTTTTTTTCTTTAAAGGGCTTTACTACAGATAAACAAATGTTTCTGTTTTAGGATTTTACCTATTTGACAAATATGGATTAGGCGCATTAGTGGGAAACCTCAGCACTCCAGCTGCTGTGGAATTACAAGTCCCATGAGGCATTGCAAGACTGACAGCTGCGACTCCCAGAGACAGAGGCGTGATGGGATTCGCTGCAGTTGCCTGCCTCTGGTTTAAGTAATTCTAGTCCAGTTCAACCAGTTGGATGTTGGAAGGGGATGAGGTCAAACTGGCACCTTTAACCACTTGACCACTGGGCACTTAAACCCCCTTCCTAACCAGACCAATTTTCAGCTTTAGGTGCTCTCACAATTTGAATGACAATTACTCAGTCATACAACATTGTACCCATTTGAAATTTTTGTCCTTTTTTTCACACAAATAGAGCTTTCTTTTGGTGGTATTTGATCCCCTCTGGGTTTTTTATTTTTTGCGCTATAAAAGAAAAACGACTGAAAATTCTGTAAAAAAAAACAAAAAAAACTTGTTTCTGTCATATTAGCAGGTTATTTCTCACACACAGCATATGCATACCACAAATTACACCCCAAAACACATTCTGCTATTCCTCCCGAGTATGGCGATACCCCATGTGTGGGACTGTTACACAGCGTGGCCACATACAGAGGCCCAACATGCAGGGAACGCCATCAGGCGTTCTGGAACACCCACACCAATTCTGACATTTCTCTCCTACATGGAAAAATCATCATTTATTTGCTAGAAAATTACATAGAACCCCAAAACATTATATATGTTTTTTTAGCAAAGACCCTAGAGAATACAACTTTTTATCTCGCACGGTATTTTCGCAGAAATTTATTGAACGCGTGTTTTTTAAAAAACTGTTTTGTGCTTAAAACAAAACAAAACAGTAAAGTTAGCCCAATTTTTTTTCATAATGTGAAAGATGAAGTTACGCCAAGTAAATAGATACCCAACATGTCACACTTCAAAATTGCGCACACTCGTGGAATGGCGCCAAACTTCGCTACTTAAAAATCCCCATAGGCGGTATTGCAGAGTATCGCGCAGGGTATTGCAGAGTATTGGGGTATTGCAAAGTATCATGCAGGGTATTGGGGTATTGTCGAGTATTGGGGTATTGCCGAGTATTGGGGTATTGCCGAGTACTGGGGTATTGCCGAGTACTGGGGTATTGCCGAGTATTGGGGTATTGCCGAGTACTGGGGTATTGCCGAGTATTGGGGTATTGCCGAGTATTGGGGTATTGCCGAGTACTGGGGTATTGCCAAGTATTAGGGTATTGCCGAGTATTGGGGTATTGCCGAGTACTGGGGTATTGCCGAGTATTGGGGTATTGCCGAGTATTGGGGTATTGCAGAGTAATGGAGTATTGCTGAGTACTGGGGTATTGTTGAGTACTGGGGTATTGTTGAGTACTGGGGTATTGCTGAGTACTGGGGTATTGTTGGGTACTGGGGTATTGCTGGGTACTGGGGGGATTGCTGGGTACTGGGGGGATTGCTGGGTACTGGGGGGATTGCTGGGTACTGGGGATTGCAGAGCTGGGATGTTTTTAGGGATGGCTGGATCTGTGACTGCATTTGTCACAGATCCAGCCACAGCTCAGCTGCTGACAAATGATCCATCAAATGATCCATCAAATGACGCCGGTTTGTTTACAAGTGATCGCGCCGTCATTCGACGGCGCGATCACGTGGTAAACAACCGCGATCAGCGGCAATTTACCGTGATCCGTGATGCGCCGGGTCTTCTAGACGCGGCGAGCACGGACACTTTCGCGAGCGCGTCCCAGGGGACGCGCAATCGCGAAAGTGAAGGACGACGTCCCAGGGACGTCGTCCCAAGATAACCCCGCCGCGCCGTAGCAGTAAAATGCTTATGGCGCGGTGGGAAAGAGGTTAAGCACTGCTTGAGAAAGCTTAGTAATTTAGTCTGTTCCATAGATAATTGTTCTGTTTAGAGAAGGCAACTTCTGCCTTCCAGCTATTCCGGAACTACATGTAACAAGAGTCATTGCAAGCCTGACAGTCCTGAGTATGACTCAGAGGAAGAGGCATGATGGGAAGATTAACAGTTACTCCCAGAGGCATGATGGGACTTTTAGTTCTGCAACAGTTGGGGGCCACAGTTGCCCACCCCTGACTTGGTGTATAAATACATTTTTGGTCCATGTGACAGGACCAAGACTGTTCCTGTTTGGAAATGTTAAGAGCCCCATACTAGCAGTTGGTGGGATGTGGTTAACCCTGTAGTTGAGCTGCAGTTTTACCGCCAACTCCCACTTTTCCCCTTTCGTAGCAGAACCAGCAGCTGGGGAATGTATATATGCCGCAGCATGAATTACAGCCCCCTGATGCCCGCCGATCGTGACACGTTCCAGGGCAATGCACACGATTGTGGTGCTTTAGCGCTGGGTCCAAGGGGTTAAAGCATGTGCAAAGAGGGGTGACACAGTGCCTCCTCACCACCTGAAGAGTGACCAAAGCTTGTCTGAATTAGCCCTTCCTGGACTGAAGAGACTTTCTATTATCAGATCCTTTTACAAAAAAAAGATAAGATGCAGTGTGTTACTATGTAACATGTTAGAGAAAGATTTCATAATATTGCCAAATAAGCCTCAGTTCGCACTGCTACAACTCCATGGTCGTGTGATTTCCAGTGCGACTTGCTTGCAACTTTCTTGTGATATTGGAGTCTCTGGGACTCAAGTCGCATTAACCGCTTGAGGACCACTGCACGACTAAATACGTCGGCAGAATGGCACGGCTGGGCACAAGGGCGTACATGTACATCCCCTTTAAGATCCCAGCCGTGGGTCGCGAGCGTGCTGCCGGTGGCGTGCTCCCGACCGGTCCTCTTCTCCGTGACCACCCCTGAGAGAACAGCGGACCCGATCACAGAGAGGAAGAATGGGGAGAGGTGTAGTGTAAACAAACCTCTCCCCATGCTTCCTAGTGAGCCTGTCACTGATCGTCTGTTCCCTGTCATAGGGAATGACGATCAGTGGCATCACACGTCCAGCCATGCCCCCATAGTAAGAATCACACATTAGGGCACACTTAACTCCCCTACAGCGCCCCATCCTGGTTAACCCTCTCACGGCCAGTGTCATTTTTACAGCAACCAGTGCATTTTTTTAGCACTGTTCGCTGTAAAAATTACAGTGGTCCCAAAATAGTGTCAAAAGTGTCTGATGTGTCCGCCATAATGTCGCAGTCACGATAAAAATCGCTGATCGCCGCCATTACTTGAAAAAATAAAATTATTAATTATTAATTATTGTATAAAATAAAACTATCCCCTATTTGGTAGACGCTATACATTTTGCGCAAACCAGTCAATAAACGCTTATTGTGATTTTTTTTACCAGGAATATGTAGAAGAATACGTATCGGCCTAAACTGAGGAAAAACAAAATATAAATATTTTTTGGGGATATTTATTATCGCAAAAAGTAAAAAATATTGCATTCTCTCTAGTGTGCCCCTGCTGCCAACAATGAGCGCTGTCAATCAAAAATCGATCTCCCTAAATCATTTGGTCAGATGAGGGATATCCATTTGACAATGCTACTCATCAACCACAGCACAGATGTCAAGTACCTGATATTATACAATCCAATGAGTGCACCAAATAAACAAACAAGAGTTTATGGTTTTTAATAATAACATTGATTCATTGGAAGGAAAAACCCAACTCCTTTTGGAGGCCAATTATATTCCCATTTATCAGGGCTACAAAATAAGTACAATCACAAAGGTAATAAATATAAATAAATAAATAAATAAATAAATACATATACAGTATCTCACAAAAGTGAGTACACCCCTCACATTTTTGTAAATAGTTTATTATATCTTTTCATGTGACAACACTAAGGAAATTACACTTTACTACAATGCAAAGTAGTAAGTGTACAGCCTGTATAACAGTGCAAAAAATTGCTGTATTCTATAGAGTTGTTTTGGATTCCAAAGCCCATTTAATGGCTGAAGTGGCATCTTTTTGTCTAATGCTGGTATATAGTGAGTTTACATCTATACTGACCAGAAACGTTAGATTTAAATGGGCTTTGGAAACCAAAAACAACTCTACAGAATACACAAACAGATTTTATGTTAGACATATTGCAACTAGAAATGTAGAATAACTATTTTTGGCATGACAAAAAATACTATAAACAAATAAAGGGTGTAGCAATGGGAGCTAAATAGCTCCCACAGTGGCAAACATCTTTATGAGAAAGTGGGAGTCAGAGGAAATATACGGAAGAATTATCCTAGGACTGAAAACATATTGGGCCAGATTCAGGTAGATGAGAGTATCTTTCCTCTGGAGTAACGCTTCTCATTTACGTTACTCTGAAGACCCTTTCAGCGCAAGTCCTGTAATTCACATAGCAGTTGCGCGTAAACTTGCGCCAGAGTAACGATAATGCGCTGGCGTAACCCGACGCAAGTGGAACTGGGTGTGATCATATGTAAATGATGGGTGGAGCCCAGCGCAGAGGCTTACGTTCAGCGCATCATCCACGGAGCATGCGCAGTGAGTGCGGCTCCACTCGCCCCCCTTGTGCGCATGCTCACAACTTCCGTCGGCACCACTTCCTGGGAAACGTCAGCGCAATGCGTTCCGCTGGGCGCTTAAAAGCGCTGGCGGAAACGCCAATCCGGCGCAAAAGTAGTTCCATTTCCCCCCACCCCAGGGAAGATACTTTTGCCCTGTAATGGCTGCTCCCGCTACCCCCAAAGAGAGGAGGAACCTAAACTATAATGCCCAGGAGGTCACTGTGATAATCTCGGCTATGGAGGCATTTAATGATTTTCTCCATGGGAAAAAAAGCAGGAAGACCAGCCGGGAAAGGAAGCAGGGTATCCTGGCCACCATTGCTGCCAGGGTCAATGTGCTGGGGTACTCCACCCGGAGTGCTTCAGACATTCAAAAAAAATCAATGACCTGCGGCGCAAGGTGAGGGGCAAGGTGTCCACCATTAGGAGCCATGAGAGGGGCACAGGTGGTGGTCCCCCATGTCCTGTCACCCTGACCGCGGAGGAGGAGGTGGTCGCCCGCTGCCTGGACAGGGAGCAGTTGGAGGGGGTCCCTGGCTATGACTCCGTAGAGGAAGGCTCCAGGACAGGTAAGTGATTTTTACCCCCTTTTTGGTGTGTTGCATGTGGGGGGGGGTGGGTACATGTGCCAAGTGTGTGGGACCACCAACATGTGTCTGCTTTGTGTCATCCACAGATGACGGTGCTGGGCCATCATCTCGTGCCGGCCAGTCCACCCCAACCGCCCAACGGGATGCTGCTGACGAGGCCCTGGGTGCTGGAGACACCAAGGTGGAGGAGGAGAGTGCCCACACCACTTCAGCAGAGGTGGTTGTGGAGGAGCCTGTCCCTGAACAGGAGTTTATTTTAATGTTGGAGGAGTCCTCCTCCTCTGCAGGGCCCTCTGTGATCCCCTCCCCCATCCTAGGTAGCCCCTCAAGGGCGACTCCATCCCCACGGGGACAACCTTCCTCTGCCCCCAGAAAGGCCACCCGGAAGACCAGGGGGGTGTGTGATTTGGTCGAGGACCAGGTGCTGTTGGACCACGCCAAGCAGACCCAGCAGATGGGGGAGATTGCTGGCCACCTGGACCGGGTCGCTGACAGCCTGGGCTCCATGCCCAGTGGTGTTCAGAACATTGTTACCAGCCTGGGGGAGGTGCAGGCTGATGTCCGGCACCTGACAGCAGCTGTACATGCCAACACTGCTGCCATCCGGGAAGAGGGGAGGCAACGGCAGCGTGACCAGCGGCACAATATCACCCGCCAGTTGAGGATGCAGGCCCAGACGAACCTTTATCTGAGCAGGATTGCAGTGGCCTTGGAGGGCAGGCAGCCAACAGCTGGCCGGAGTGGCCCATCCGGGGAACAGCCTCCTCAAGATGCCCCCACACCCCCACCACCACCCACTCCCTCCAGGCAGATGAGGAGCCCGAGAGTGCCCCCAAGGAGGAGCCCCCGTCATCCTAGATGAGGGTTATTTTTGATTTGGTTTATATTTGTGCTTTTTTTTATACTCAGGTTATGAGTTTATATTTTATTTTCATGCTCAGGTGATGAGATTTTTTATTTATTTTGAACTGCACACGGTCAGGAGTGCAGGGGACAGTGTGAATGGTGTGTGAATGTGAGAGGGTGGCACTCCTGACAGTAAGGGGTGTCACCCTCGGCCGTGGTGGTGAAGTTAACCCCACGGCTGAATGAATGACGTGTGAAAGGTGTGTGAATGGACAGTGACATCATTGGGGCCTTGACGCTGGCGTTACTGCTCCCAACTCCTACATGCTGGACTTGGGCTAATCCAATGCGATGTGCATGTGGTGTGTGTGATCTAGGGACATCAGTGGTGTACACGCGTGCATTGTCTGTGTTATTAATGTTTTGGTTTAGTGTCCAAAGATGCCTACGGCGAGGACCCTCCTGACTGCTCTTCCATCAGCAGACTGGGTGTCCTCTGGCAGGTGGGGACTGTGTGGGTCGGGGGTCAGGTCATCACGTATGTCAATCTGCAGGCCTTTTCTCATGGCAAAGTTGTGCAGAATACAACATGCACCGATGATCTGACACACAAAGGTAGGGGAATACAATAGGGTCCCCCCGGACTTATCCAGGCAGCGGAAACGGGACTTCAGGAGCCCAAATGTTTGCTCCACCACTGCACGGGTTTTGATGTGTGCTTCATTGTATTTTCTCTCTCCTCTGGTTTGGGGGTTCCGGAAAGGAGTCATGAGATGGGGTCCCAGTGCATATGCAGAGTCACCTGTAAGGTAAAAGACAGGAGAATGTTAGTCATGCATGTGCGACTTCTGTTGTGCATCACGGGAGGGGATAGTCATGCCTGCCACCCATGTCACTCACCAACCAGCCAGCTGTCCCCATACATGTTCTGTTCGAATTCTGTAGGGATGGGGCTCTGACGGTATATGAAGCTGTCATGGCTGGACCCTGGGTGTTTGGCACGGACGTGCCATATGAGGCGTTGGGCATCGGCTATCACCTGTACGTTGATGGAATGCCAATGCTTCCGATTGCGGTATATGTGCTCTGTGGCACTGGGGGGCTGTAGTGCCACATGTGTGCAATCAATGGCCCCGATGGTGCGTGGGAATCTGGCAATGTTGTAGAAATCTGTCATTGCCTTCAGCCGCAGCTCCTCAGTGGTGGGTCTGATGAACTGGTTGGACATGCGTCTGAGGATTGCAGGGACAACCTGGTGCACACATCTGCTTATGGAGGACTGTGACATCCCAGCCACCACTCCACTTGTACGCTGGAATGATCCACTTGCAAGGAAATGGAGTGTTGCCAGGACCTTCACCAGTGGCTGCACTGCTTGTGAGCGGTGTGTTGGGCTGGTGATGTCACCCTGCAGGGTTGTGGTTAGTTCAAGTATTACATCAGGGCTGAATCTGAAGAGGCGATACACCTCCTCATCCCCCATGCCAAAGAGGTTCATACGAGTGCGGTATATCCTCTCACGTGCCCGCCTCCTCCGTAGCGAGGGACCCAGTACTAGTCTTAGGACCACGAGTGCCCCTGGCATGTTGGCACACAGAGGTGTTGTCCTTGCAAGTGTTGTTGATCAGCTTGCTAGTTTCGTCGGTAACGCTGCTGTAGCTGCTCTCCTGCTGACCTGTGACCGTCTGGAGTAAAGATAAAGCAGCCTTTTGTAGAAATAACTTTGCGCCGGACGGACCAGATACGCGCGGCGCATGTAGCCAGCGTATGGTGCTAATCCGATCGTGAATTGGGAAAAATACCTCATTTGCATATTTGCATGGGAAATCAATGGGCGCGACTGATGCGCCCAGCGAAAATAAGCGCTGACGATACTCTGGCGTCGGAACGTTCCGCCGGTCGCAAATGACCCGTTATTGGGCGCATCTAGTTTGGTGGGTACGGGCACATAGAAACGACGGCGCATCATCACAGTTACGCGGCGCATATCGAAATACTCCAGCGCAAGTGTTCCTGAATCTGGCCCATTGAAGGTATATTGATTACATTTGTTTTAATTTGGGAGAACAGTGAGGAATTTTTACGATGTATTAATATCAATAAAAACAAAATTTCCTTTACAGCGGGTTACAGCAAAGAGAAAGTAAACTACTTGGATTTAATTTAGAAATTTTCAAACAAAACAATATATGTGCATATTCTTTAAAAACACAGATAGAAATAGCTATATTCCCACCTCGAGAGGCCACCATCCTAAATGGATCTTAGGTATATCGAAAGGCCAGCACATGAAGGTAAAAATGAATTGTGACCTCCACGAGGATTATGAAGTACAATCCAATATGTTATTAAACATATTACAAAAAGTATATAAACACCCACAACTCAATAAAACACAAAAATAAATAGGGCTAATGGATAGGAAACAATTGCTTATCCCAAAAGCAAAACAGGGATGAGGAATTTGACTTAACCTTTTGTACTGAATTTAATAGATAACATAAAGACTTAGAAAAGATCATCATAATTCACTGGCCCATTTTTCACAGAGACCCGGTGTTGGTTAAAACACTACTGACTAGTGATGAGCGGAATACGCCATATTCGATTTCGCGATATTTCACGAATATATAGAAGAATATTCGCGAAATATTCGTAAATATCGAATATTCGTGATATTTTATCAAAAAAAATGTTTGCAAAATTTTGCTAATGCGAAATTTCGCTAATGCGAATGCGAAATTTCGCTAATGCGAATGCGAAATTGATTGCGAAATTCTCGTCAACACGTGAAAACGGAGATCATTTCCTGGATTACTAAACTAATATGCACTAAACATTAACTCTACTTACACAAACTTATATGACTAAACTAAAGCTAATTTTTTTTTTTTTATATACACAAAACACAGAAGGGCAGAGAAAGTATTCGCGAATATTCGTAATACGAATATTCGCATTGCAAATTTTCGGCAACATAAAAGGATCGCCTCAGCTACTCGGCCCAGGGTCTCTAATCATACCAGCAATGCTTTTAGACGTCGATGGAGATCACTAGGATGTGATCTGTTTTAAAAATAAATTTGAAAAAATATGAATATTCGCAATAGCGAATATTCACCGCGATATTCGATTTATTTGCGAATACTCGAATATGCAATATTCGTAACGAATATTCGCAATGCGAATATTCGTGAGCAACACTACTACTGACACGACCAACATTTATTCATAGATGTCCACCAATATTAAAGGATAGAATAGTAAAAAGTATGCCTGACCCCCCAAAAAGACGGTCACTGTTTTTTTTTTTTTTTTGATCAGATTTTTTAAATGTGGCAAATGTCTAACATGCAGATAAAGGAGGAAAAAAAAAACATATTTTCAATCTAAAACCACAGGACAAATATATGAGATACTGAAGTTTACCACATGTGGTACCACACACATCATATATCTTTTAGAATGTGAGTGTGGTCTCCAATAAGTGCGTAGAACACCAGAGAACTTAAAATGAGACTACAAGTACATATAAATAATATCAAAAAAGTCTTCCCTAAACATAGTTTGTCATACCATTTTAAAAGATTCCATAACAGGGATGCTTCTAAACTAATATTCTGTGGTATAGACAGAGTAGAGAGACACTGGAGGGGCACTAATTTAAAACAGGCCATTTCTCAAAATTAAACTCAATAGATATACTAAGTACAGTCATTAACACTAAAAGGGTTGAATGTGGACTTAGATGTAAATTGCTTTGTAAGCAATTTTTAATATTGGCTTAATGTTTAAATCATAATTTTTTCATTTTAATTTTTATATTTATATTTTATTATATGTTTAATTTTCATATGTTTGTTTAATTAGTATTAGAATATGAATTGTTGCTATTTAGAAGAATTTGTAGTCATTGGAAATAAGGGACATGTTATTGCATTTAGTGATTGTATAGCACTAATATGGGAATTTACATGACTGGCGAAGGAAGGTCAAACAGCATTTGCAGATAGAATATAGGACTGATATTGAGTAGATTATATGCTGTATTATGAAATATGGAATATTACATATACATGTATTAGAAAGAATATAGTAAGATGGCATTCATACTTCCTGTGTACACAGAGAGTGACTATACATAAGAAAGTAGTAATAGTGGGTGTAGTGCCTCATTCTGAGTACTAAGATGTCAATTTGGACACTTCTTGTGTAAACAGGAAGTGATTCCATGCCTATTACATGTGTGGAGGAAATACCAAAATGGCGTTTCCAGTACTTCCGATTCTGATGGAGACAGTAAGTGATGGTAATTTTACCTGCGCAATTAGTGAGAGCAGTAGGAGGTACCCAGTGTAGTGGGTGGCACTTAATACATAGAAGACAACCAGTCACAAGTGCCATTAGCTTCTGATGACGCCCAGTGGGAGGGGCAAAATCCGTCAAGCTGAGGAGACCTTGTGACGGTTGTTTGCACGCCAAAGCGGCGTTTCTGTGCACATTTTTAACATTTTTGATGTAAGTGTAATATGTTTAAATCTTTATGAATAAACCTAGTAGTATTACACTATATACTCTTGTCTCTTCATTTCCATATGTTTAAAATGGATATCTAGTTACCATGAAAGCTGGGAAGGTGATAATTAAGATTTGGATCTAGGATATCCCACCACTCTTAGGCCTCGTACACACGATCAAATCTGTCCGCTGGAAACGGTCCGCTGGACCGTTTCAGCAGACAGGTTCGATCGTGTGTACGGCCGAGCAGACAGATTTGTCCACCCGACAGATTTCAAAGCATGCTTTGAAATCTATCGGGTGGGAATCTGTCCGCCCGACATGTCTGCTGGTTAGTACACTTACCAGCAGACATGTCGTCCCGCACCGCCGCCGCACCGCCGCTGAATGGATTCGGCGCATGCGCGGAAGTGTTTTACTTCCTGGTGCGGTGACGTGGTGGCGTCAACTTCACCGCCACGTCACCGACACGTCAGCGCGCAGTTTGCTGGCGGGGATTTTGGTTTGTTCGTGTGTACAGGCGAGCAAACCAAAATCCCAGCAGACAGATTTGTTCAAATCTGTCGGAACGGACAGATTTGAACAAATCTGTCCGCTCGTGTGTACGAGGCCTTAAACCTTCTCGGTGGAAGAAAGGAGTTATTTCTATATAATAACCATATCCAACAATCCTGATTAGTGACTGGAGGAAAACATCATCCTAATATAACAAACAGGTGTATTTAAAGATTTTTTTCTGGTGAGACCCAGGAGGGGAGCATGGAGAGTCATCTAACAACCACACCAAACTGTATAGCTTGCAAAAGCTCATCACTCCATACTGAAAGTACTTTAGATAATTGCACTTTATTTGTTTGCACTTTAATTGCACTGAGCACTTTATATCACATTGTTAAGTAATGTTATGCTACTGAATAAGTTGATGCATATATTTTTTAAATAGATACCACATTAGTGTTTTGTTTACAGGAGCAGCACTGAGTTTATTATTCATTTTTTATCACTTTGTTTTTTTTTCACCTTACACTACAGCAGCAGCCCAAATCACATAGTCACATTATTATATACTGTATTTCCATACCGCAAGTTTTTCTCAAAGTTATTCAAACTGATGTATAGAGTCCACCACAAAAAGATGTTGCCCATAAGTGGGGTATAATGACCTTGACAGCCATGTGAGACATCAAGGGTAATGTGTCCTCCACCCAGGGTGAGGGATATACACTCTTACCGGAAGTAGTGGACTCGAATGTCAGTGACAAGGAGTCAATCATGCAAAGATAGCCCAATCAGCAAACTTCCAGAGATGTTCCAGGGAATCCAACGAACTCCAGAACAGGATGCAGGCTGGAACTCGGATATTAAGCAGCCAGGTTGAAAAGCCAAAAACGCTCATCAGAGGGGATATAGAAAGAAAAAAAAGGTGCCTCCATAAGGTGTAGATCAAAAAGGTGGTTTTATTGAAAAAGACAACATACATCTATGAGTTTAAAAAATGTGATCAAAGAATAAAAACAATGTGGGGAGATATCATTACACCATAGCTTAGCTTTGGCACCATAACACCCTATAAAGACTGGTTTATTGGACACTGGGCACTTTTGTGGTCAAATCAGCAGTTTGTGAAGGCATACCTGTTTAAAGCAGAAGTTTAAGTATTGTGATATTACCACCAGCTGATCAAACTTTCTTTTCTGCAAGAAGCAGAGTATTTTGACTTGGAAAGCAAATGTACAGTAGATTGGCACAGGAAAATACAGTTTTAGCAGCGGATGGTTTCAACCTTTCCTGGATTATGGGCCCAGTATACTTCTCTTTATGCTACTTAAGCCTCCTTAAGTCAATCTAAAGCAGTGTGTTGTCACAATCAGTTCACAAAAAGCATATTTGCAAGAAGGTGTTACAGAATTTTTAAGAGACTTGACCCTACTTTTTCACCAAAGAATGGCGAAGACCACATTGCATAAAAAACCTGCATTTTATTCTTTAGAAGCAGTATAATAAGTATGTACTGTACACTAAATTATGTGATTTTGCTTAATGTATTTTGCTCCCCTTGAGAAAAAGTATGTGCTGTTTCAGAATGGAAATACATAAATCTAAACACTCAATTTCCCACAGGCTTTGCTTAGTTCAACAACTACCTAATTGCTTTTGACCAAGTTCAAACATTTTTCTCACTTTTAGCCACTTGGACTTTAATAGTCAAAGTGTAGTAGAACTAAGCTGTTTATGGGCCATCATTAATGTCAATTTTTTTAGAATATGAATACATTCTCTGCCCATTCTTGCATAACCCCAGGGGGCATGCAGTGCGGCAATTGGGGATGAGATGTGTCCCTTGGGATATAGCCCATCCCCAATCAGTATAAAGAACCAATAAAAATGTCTCTTTACCACATGACAGTCTATGTCTAATCACAGCAAGCCACATGCACTGTCCTCGTGCACGCCCCCTGGGGCACGTAGAGCGACAATTGGGAATAAGGAATGTCCCTCTGACACAGTCCATTCCCTATCAGGGTTAAAAGCCAATAAAATTGTCTTTGTACCACGTAACCGGCTGTGTACAATCACAGCCATTCACAGATTGTAAACAAGCCACAGTAACTAGCTGTTACCAGGCTCTCCTCCTTAAACACCGATCGTATGCTTGGAGGGAGTTGTGGTAACAGCTAGTTATCACCTATAGTACACAACAATACACACTGATTGCCTCCAGTTATAAAGAGAACCTGTCACCAGCCAATCAAAGTACCTGTCATGAGTCCATCTGAGTACCCGAGTACCTGTCACAACCCCCTCACAGTACCCACGTACCTGTCACCAGCCCATCAGAGTACCCAAGTACCTGTCACCAGCCCATTAGAGTACCCGGGTACCTGTAACCAGCTCACCAGAGAACATTATTACCTATCTGCAGACCATCAGAGTACCTGCCACCAGCCCATCAGAGTACCCAAGTGTTGTTATATGTTGGCCGATTTATGTGGGATATTATTTATATATATATATATATATATATATATATATATATATGCACATACAGTACAATGTTGACCAGGCCAGATTTCAGTTGACAATGGTTGGGTAGTCCGAGCCAACTGAATTACACATATCAAAGGAAAGGATGGGACTCTAAAGCTACTATTCTGAGTCATATTTTATTATCCCAGTCATGACACCAATGTAGTGAAGTAATATAGTCCGGTTAGATAATTGATATTTAGTTATCATAATGATGATATAAGTTATGTTTCAGCAGAAACCTGAGTTCTCTAGAGAGAGACAATTTATTTTGACTTCCAATACAGAAGAAAGTCCAATACTTACGTAACAGATGACAAAATCCAACAGAGTAAATTTTGACTGAAATCTGGCCTGGTCAACATTTTACTGTATGTGTATATATATATATATATATATATATATATATAATATAATATCCCATATAAATCGGCCAACATATTACAACATATACCTGTCACCAGTCCATCAGAGTATATGAGTACCTGTCACCAGCCCATTAGAGTACCAAAATACCTTTCCCCAGCCCAGAGTACCTGAGTACCTATGTTCAGCCCACCAGAGTACCCAAGTACCTTTCTCTAGCCCAGATTACCCTAGTACCTATCTCCAGCCCATCAGAGTACCCGAGTACATACCTGCAGCCCATCAGAGTATCTCTCTGCAGGCCATCAGAGTACCCAAATACCTTTCTTTAGCCCATCAGAGTACCTATCTGCAGCCCATCTGAGTACCCGAGTGCCTGTCACCAGCTCATCAGAATACCCGAGCACCTGTCTCCAGTCCATCAGAGTACCCAAGTACCTTTCTCCAGCCCAGATTACCAGAGTACCTATCCACAACTTTCAACAGCGTGGACCCCCCCGCCTATTTTGGGCAAACTCATCACCCCTAGCGCCAAAGTCAAAAGCCTAGGGATCATTTTTGACTCCTTTATGACAATGGACGCACAAATAGGGTCAGTGGTCAGCGGATCTCACCATCTACTGCGCCTACTACGCAGACTCACTCCGTTCATCCCTAAAGAAGACCTATCGGTCGTGGTGGGAGCTATTGTAAACTCCAGGCTGGATTATGCAAATGCCCTTTACCTCGGCCTCCCCAAGTACCAAATCGCTCGTCTGCAAGTCGTTCAGAATACGGCCGTCAGACTTGTGACTGGGAAAAAGCCCTGGGAATCCATCTCACCTTCACTGAGATCCCTTCATTGGCTGCCAGTTAAAGACAGAATTGCTTTTAAAGCTCTCTGTCTTACGCATAGATGTGTCCATGAGAATGCCCCCCTTTACTTATGCGAATTAATAAAAGCGCATAATCCAAATCGCGTTTTGCGATCCACGAATCAGAACCTGCTCCAGGTTCCGAAAGCCAACTTCAAGTCCAAAGGAGAGAGAAGATTTGCGATCCAGGGTCCCAGACTATGGAACGCTTTACCAACCAGCATTCGGTTGGAGGAGAACCACCTAGCATTTAGGAAAAAGGTCAAGACTTTTCTCTTTTGATATCAAAGGAGACAGGAACAACAAGCGCCCAGAGGCGATTCAGTTCGCATGTGCCGCGCTATATAAGTTTTCATTTATTCATTCACAACCCATCAGAGTACCCAAGTACCTATATGCAGCCCTTTAGAGTACCCAAGTACTTATATGCGCCCCATGAGAGTACCCAAGTACCTATCTGCAACCCATCAGAGTATCCAAGTACCTATCTGCAGCCCATCAGATTAACCAAGTACCTGTCTTAAGGCCATCAGTGTCACCGACACGTCAGCGCGCTGTCTCCCAGTAGACAGATCTGTTCAAATCGGTCGGTCCGACCGATTTGAGCAGACTCATTTAATCGTGTGTACGAGGCCTTAGACATGTGGTATTGCCATACTCGGGAGTAGTAGTAGAATGTATTTTGGGGTGTAATTGGAAGTATGCATATGCATATGCTATGTATGAGAAATAACTTGTTATTATGACAATTTTGTGTAAAAATAATAATAATAATGATAATTTCTTAATTAATTTCTTAATTTTTCTAAGAATTGTGGGAAAAAAATTACAACTTCAAACAACTCACTTTGGGCCAGATTCAGGTAGATGGGTGAATCTTTATTTTAGAGTAACGTTTCTCATTTACGTTACTCCGCCGAAACTTTAGGAGCAAGTACTGTATTCACATAGCACTTGCTCCTAAAGTTGCGGCGGCGTAGCGAAAATGAGTCGGCGGAATTCAAATTGGGCGGGTAGGGGGCGTGTATTATTATAACTAGGCGCGATCCCGCGGCGAACGTACTGAGCATGCGTCGACTGTCAGTGCGCATGCTCCAAATTCTGTCAGGGAACGTCAATGACGTCAATCCCCATTCACGGACGTTTTACGCAAACGACGCGAACATTTTTAAATTCGACGCGATGACGACGGCCATACTTAACATAGGATACTCCACTAGGGGGCTGGTTTTTCTTTACGCCGCGTATCTCTTACGGAAACGTCGAAAAGTCACTGCGTCGGGCCCGAATACGATCGTGAATTGCCGATTCTCGCTGATTAGCATATTCTTGGCGTTAATCAGCGGGAACGCCCCGAGCGCCATTTTTAAAATTGCAGTTCCGATACGACGGCGAAATACAATTACGCCGCTCGTATAGGAACTCCAACCCGGCGTTTCTTGTTTTCTGACTACAGAAAACAAAAACGCAGGCTCAAAGTGAGAGTTAGGCTGGATACTGATACTGATACTCCAGCCTAACTCTACCTGAATCTGGCCCTATGTCTTTTATTAAATACCTTGGACTGTCTACCTTCAAAAAAGGTGAAATTTGAGGGTATTTGTACTTTCCTTACATTTCAGGGCCTTAATATTTGAGATAGGCCATTTTTCAATGTTTAGCATCATAGATTGTAAACACTATGGGCTAGATTCAGGTAGGAGAGCCTATCTTTAATTTGGCCTAACGTATCTCATTTACGTTAGGCCGCCACAACTTTTTCATGCAAGTGCTTTATTCACAAAGCACTTGCCTGTAAAGTTGAGGCGGTGTAGCGTAAATCACCCGGCGGAATTTAAATTTGGCGGCTAGGGGGCGTGTATAATTTAAATGGAGCGCGTCCCCGCGCCCAATGAACTGCGCATGCGCCGGCCGTGAATTGATCCCAGTGCGCATGCTCGAAATCACGACGTCATTATGACATGTAAACGACGTGAACGACACTTACGCAAAGCCCTATTCGCGAACGTTTTACGTAAACGACTTGAAAAAAAAACGCCGGCATGCCGTCCATATTTAACATTGCCTGCGCCTCATACAGCAGGGTTAACATTAAGACGGAACTATGCTAACGCAAACAACGTAAAAAAATAGCGCCGGCCAGGCGTACGTTCGGGAATCGGCGTATAGGCTCATTTGCATATTTTAGACAGAAACGCCACCTAGCGTCCAGCCTAAAATATGAAAATAAGATTCAACGGCGTAAGAGACTTATGCCACTTGGATCTTATGGAAATCAATGCGTAACTGATCCTATGAATCTGGAGATAAGCCATCTTATTTTTTTCCTGAATCTAGCCCTCTAACTTTCACAAAATAATTATTTCTAAGACCCCTTTTACACCAAGGCGTCCACGGTTAAAGCGGAGCTTGGTCGTACAAAACATATTAAAACCCAGCAGCTACAAATACTGCAGCTGCTGACTTTTAATATTAAGACACTTACCTGTCCTGGAGTCCAGCGTTGTCGGCAGCAGAAGATGAACAATCGCTCATCACTCTGCTGCCCCCCGCCATCCTCGGTGAGTGAGATGAGTGTTTCCCAGAACACAACGGGGAGCAGTAACTGACATTCTGCCCACAGTCTGCCTGCAGACGGTGTGGCCGGAAGTGGGTGCAAATACCTGTCTTTAGACAGGTATCTGCACCCCCCTCCCCCTGAAAGGTGCCAAATGTGACACCAGAGAGGGGGAGGGTTCCGATG
The DNA here is from genome assembly GCA_029574335.1 of Rana kukunoris. Taxonomy (NCBI): domain Eukaryota; kingdom Metazoa; phylum Chordata; class Amphibia; order Anura; family Ranidae; genus Rana; species Rana kukunoris. Next base: position 443,049,010 of record CM056050.1, read on the forward strand.
AGCGGAAGTTCTACTTTAGGGTGGATCTCTGCTTTAAGCGCCGCTATTTTTAGCTGTGCTTTAGCATCGTTTTTGCAGAGGTTTTCTGCTGCTAGTGGAGCACCTTTAACCCCCGCTAGCGGACGAAAAAGGGTTAATACCACCAGCAAAGCGCTGCTGCAGAGCCGCTTCGCCAACGGTTCAGCCGCACTGCCCATTCATTTCAATGGGCAGGAGAGGTGGAGGAACGGTGTATACACCACTCCTTCACCGCTCCAAAGATGCTGCTGGCAGGAGTTTTTTCAACGTCATGCCAGTGCATTGCCTCAGTTTGAATGCCATTTTCAGGCATTTTACAGACGCTATTTTTAGCCCAAAAGCACCTCAAAAACGCCCAGTGTGAAAAGAATCTAACTAAATAATATCCAGTAATTTGGGCTATTTTTACCAAAGTTGTATAGCAGTATACATTTTGGCCAAAATTTATGAACAAAAATTACTTATTTGTAAAATGTTATGAAATTGTTTTTTATTCAACAATTTTGCTCTTTTTTTCACTCATATCGCAAATAATAATAAAAAAAAAAGCCAGTAAAAAAAGGATAAAAATGTTCTTTGGGTACAGTGTTGCATGACTGAGTAATTTGCATTCAAAATGCGAGAGCACTGAAAGCTGCAAATTGGTCTGGCCAGGAAGGGGGTATAAGTGGACTGTATTGAAGTGGTTGAAGTAACAGATTGTTTAATGACACAACTTTTTTTCTTTTTAGGACCTTCATTATTACTGAAACATCAGAAAGGCAACATCAACAGTGGTGATTTTCTTATCCTACACCGACCATTTTTTTATGGTTTCAGGTTTTATTGTATATATTTAGTAATATTTTCTCTGTATATGCAAAGAACAAAAAAAAAAAAACCCATACATCTGAGATCTGTTCCTGAATACATGACCAGAGCTTTAAATATGTAGGCTCTTGATTACTGATGATTTTGCTAGGTTGATTTTACTTTTTCAGAAATGGAAAAGGGACATTACCTGGCTGAGGAAGACTCAGAAGTAGGGTTGAGCGAACCCGAACCGCAAAGTTCAATTTGCTGTAAGTTCGGGTTTGGGTTCGGTGTTCGGCAATGTAATGACACGCTGCAGGGCAGCCAATCACCATTTTTATTACTCGTGTGACCATGGCATGGCTATGATTGACTAGTGCAGCATGTGACCCAGCATGTGACCCAGCATGTGCTGCTGCTGCTCTTAGGGAGAGATTTAGATAGGAGTCTGACTGTCCTGCTTCAGAAACACCAGCATTGCATATGTTACTGTGAGATACTCTGCAAATAGTTTAGGGAAAGGTTCCCGATTGTGCTTGTAGGGAGAGATTTAGATATGAGTCAGACTGTTCTGCTTCAGAAACACCAGCACTGCATATGTTACTGTGAGATACTCTGCAAGATAGTTTAGGGAAAGGTTCCCGAATGTGCTTGTAGGGAGAGATTTAGATAGGAGTCAGACTGTCCTGATTCAGAAACACCAGCACTGCATATGTTACGGTGAGATACTCTGCAAGATAATTTAGGGAAAGGTTCCCGATTGTGCTTGTAGGGAGAGATTTAGATAGGAGTCAGACTATCCTGCTTCAGAAACACCAGCACTGCATATGTTACGGTGAGATACTCTCCAAGATACTTTAGGGAAAGGTTCACGATTGTGCTTGTAGGGAGAGATTTAGATAGGAGTCAGACTGTCCTGCTTCAGAAACACCAGCACTGCATATGTTACAGTGAGATACTCTGCAAGATAATTTAGGGAAAGGTTCCGGATTGTGCTTGTAGGGAGAGATTTAGATAGGAGTCAGACTGTCCTGCTTCAGAAACACCAACACTGCATATGTTACGGTGAGATACTGTCCAAGATACTTTAGGGGAAGGTTCCTGCTTGTGCTTGTAGGGATAGAAATATATAGGAGTCTGTCCTGCTTCTAAAATCTAATTACACTAGCACTGCATATGTTACTGTAAGATACTCTGCAAGATACTTTAGGGGAAGGTTCCTGCTTGTGCTTGTAGGGATAGAAATATATTTTTTGCACCAAACTGGGTGTTTTTTGAAAAGAAAAATAGAAGGACACTAGCTAATGTGTTTATAGCACACGTACAGATATGGAGGAAACACTGCAAACACTGGAGGAAACAATGCAAAATATTTTTTTTTGCCCTAAATGGGTGGGTGTTTTTTGAATAGCACAATAGAAGAACACTAGCTAAAGTGTTTATCTCACACGTACAGATATGGAGGAAACACTGCAATATTTTTTGCCCTAAATAGATGTTTTTTGAATAGTACAATAGAAGAAAAGTATCCTGCAGAGTATCTCACAGTAACATATGCAGTGCTGGTGTAATTAGATTTTAGAAGAAGGACAAACTCCTATATATTTTGCAGTGTTTCCTCCAGTGTTTGCAGTGTTTCTTCCAGTGCTTGCAGTGTTTCCTCCATATCTGTACGTGTGAGATAAACACTTTAGCTAGTGGTCTTCTATTGTTCTATTCAAAAAACACCCAGTCCGGTGCAAAAAAATATATTTTGCAGTGTTTCCTCCAGTGTTTGCAGTGCTTCCTCCATATCTGTACGTGTGAGATAAACACTTTAGCTACTGTTCTTCTATTGTTCTATTCAAAAAACACCCAGTTTGTGCAAATAATTGTTTGTTGGTGCGTTTCCTGCATATCTTTACGTGTGAGATACACACTTTAGATACTGTTCTTCTATTGTGCTATTCAAAAAACACCCATTTAGGGCAAGATCCTACATTTGAGAAATATGAGGAGAACGTCAAATAAGGGATGTGGCTGTGGTCGTGGTGCTGCTGGTGGAGCTCCTGTTGCAGGGAGATGACCTGGTTGATCTGTGCCAGCTACAAGCACAAGTGAAACACCTTCCTCAGGTGCGAGTAGGCGACAGAGCCTGCAGCGGTATTTGGTGAGGCCTAATCCGGCTATACAAATGTTGAGGCCAGGAGCAGAACACGCTATAGTAGATTGGGTTGCTGACAGTGCCTCCAGTTCCTTCACATTGTCTCCCAACCAGTCTTGTGCTGAAAGATTAGAGTTGGTACCTGCAGCCGATGACCATCAGTCTTTCACCTCACCCCCTTGCAAATCAGCCAAGCAGTCTGAGCCCCAAATCATGCAGCAGTCTCTTTTGCTTTTTGATGACTCTGTTAGCATGTTTTTGCAGGGCCATCCACCTAGCCCTGCCCCAGAAGTGGAAGAGATTGAGTGCACCGATGCCCAACAACTTATGTTTCAAGATGAGTACATGGGGGGACCATCACAGCAAGTCTCGGATGATGAAGAAACACAGTTGCCAACTGCTGCTGCTTTCGCTATTGTGCAGACCGACAAGGAGGGCAGTGGCGAAGACTAGGTGGAAGATGATGTGGAGGACAATGAGGTCCTCGACCCCACATGGAATCAGCGTCATACAGGTGACCTGTGTAGTTCGGAGGAAGAGGCGGTGGTCACACAGAGCCACCAGCACAGCAGAAGAGGGAGCAGGGTACAAAAGCAGAGCGTCCATCCCCTAGACCAGTGTTTTTCAACTCCAGTCCTCAAGGCACACCAACAGGTCATGTTTTCAGGCTTTCCATTATTTTGCACAGGTGATTTGATCAGTTTCACTGCCTTAGTAATCACCACAGCCATTTCATCTGAGGGAAATCCTGAAAACTTGACCTGTTGGTGTGCCTTGGGGACTGGAGTTGAAAAACACTGCCCTAGACAGTACGCCTGCTACTGCCCAACGCAGCAAGGGACTGAGCATACCAAAGCCAGGTCCAAGGAGTTCCCTAGCGTGGCAGTTCTTTACACAATGTGCTGATGACAAGACACAAGTGGTTTGCACGCTGTGCAATCAGAGCCTGAAGCGAGGCATACACGTTCTCAACCTGAGCACAACCTGCATGACCAGGCATCTAAGTGCAAAGCACGAGCTGCAGTGGAGTAGACACCTCATAAACCAAGAAAGGTCTCTAGCTCCTCTTGCTTCCTCTTCTGCTTCAGTCTCGGCCTCTTCATCCACCTCTGTAGTGACAGTGGCACCTGCCACCCCGCAATCAGAGGATCGGCAAGCAAGACTACAACCTGCGTCACCAAACATCTCCACAATGTCCCATGGAAGCATTCAGCTCTCTATCTCCCAAACACTGGAGCGGAAGAGGAAGTACCCCCCTACCCACCCGCAAACCCTGGCCCTGAATGCCAGCATTTCAAAATTCCTGGCCTTTGAAATGCTGTCATTCCGTCTGGTGGAGATGCAGAGTTTTAAAAGCCTGATGGCATTGGCTGTCCCACAGTACATTGTGCCCAGCTGCCACTACTTTTCCAGGTGAGCCATCCCTTCCCTGCACAACCAAGTGGGGGACAAAATCAGGTGTGCACTGCGCAACGCCATTTGTGCCAGGGTCCACCTAACTACGTATACGTGGACCAGTAAGCACAGTCAGGGATGTTATATCTCCCTAACAGCACACTGGGTAAATGCAGTGGCGGCTGGGCCTGAGGCGGATAGCAGTTTGGCCATGTCCTTCCACCACCGAGGACTCCACTTCCTCATCCTCTACCGCCTCCTCATCCGGTCAGCGTAACACATCCACCACCAACTTCAGCACAGCCATGGGTAAACGACAGCAGGCATTTTTAAAACTTTCCTGTTTGGGGGAAAAACCCCACACCGTGCAGGAGTTGTGGAGGGACATGGAACAACAGACCGATGAGTGGTTGGCGGCAGTGAGCCTCAAGCCGGGCCTGGTGGTATGAGATAATGGGCGAAATCTTGTAGAAGCTCTGGGCCTAGCCGGTTTGACGCACATCCCTTGCCCGGCGCATGTGCTGAATTTGGTGGTGCAGAGGTTCCTTAAAAGTTACCCCGATATGCCACAGCTGCTGCAGAAAGTGCGGGCTGTCTGTGCGCACTTTAGGCGTTCTCGACCTGCTGCTGCTCGCCTGTCAGTGCTGCAGCGTAACTTCAGCCTTTCCGCTTACCGCCTCAAATGTGACGTTCCCACAAGGTGGAACTCCACCTTGCACATGCTGGCCAGACTGTGTGAGCAGCAGCAGGCGATAGTGGAGTCTCAGCTTCAGCACGCACGCGTGAGTCGCTCTGCGGAACAGAAGCACTTCACCACCAATAACTGGGCCTCCATGTGAGACCTGTGTGCCTTGTTGCGCTGTTTCGAGTACTCCACCAACATGGCCAGTGCTGATGATGCCGTTCTCAGCGTTACTATCCCAGGCAAAGGCAGAGGAGGAGGAAGAGGTCGCCAATGCAGCCGGGGCACCGCCAGCACCTCAGAAGGCAGGATTAGCATGGCCGAAATGTGGAAAAGCTTTGTCAGCACGCCACAACAACCAGCACCACCAGGTGATATGGAACGTTTTAGCAGGAGGTAGCATTTCAGCAACATGGTGGAGCAGTATGTGTGCACACGCCTACACGTACTGAATGACCGGTCTGCCCCCTTAAACTTCTGGGTCTCCAAATTGGGCACATGGCCTGAGCTTGCCCTTTACGCCTTGGAGGTGCTGGCCTGCCCTGCAATGTATTATCTGAATGTGTATTTAGCATGGCAGGGGGCGTTATCACAGACAAGCGCAGCCGCCTGTCCAGAGCCAATGTGGACAAGCTCACGCTTATTAAAATGAACCAGGCATGGATCCCACAAGACTTGTCCATACCTTGTGCAGAATAGACACGTATACCGGCCTTACCCAGCCATTCTTGTATTTCTGATCTTTCTCACTCTTTTGGGGTGTACCCTAATTGTGTTGGGTACCTCGTCCTCCTCCACCGCCGCTTCGACCTATACCGCCACATTCACCGCCACCTCAACCTCCTACTCCATAAGGACCTCGTCCTCCTAGGTCAAGATTATTTATTTTTTATTTGTATGTATTTTATGTTATTTTAAGGTATTTCTCTATCCACATTTGTTTGCAGAGTACTTGCCATGCTCTTACCAACATGTTGCTGCCATTTGCAGCCCTCTAGCCCTTTCCATTAGTTTTTTAGAGACATTTTAGTAGTCAAAAATTTGGGTCCCCATTGACTTCAATGGGGTTCGGGTTCTGGGTCAAGTTCGGGTCCCGAGCCCGGACTTTTTTCCGAAGTTCGGCCGAACCTGTCGAACCCGAACATCCAGGTGTCCGCTTAACTCTACTCAGAAGCGTGTGTGTAATATTATCTTACATGTATAATCTCATTCAGGGACAGATTCATACAGTTTCTTCACTGAGCCTACTACATTCCACAAACACTTTCCACCATCAATCATATCAACACACTTCTGCCCAAGCAAACACAGCCTAAGCAAACAAATTGTGGGCCGATTTGCCCTAAATAAATCACACACGCGGAGCCAGGATGATAAGGCACCATTACATATGAGTGAAATTTAATTATTGTTTTTTTTTTTAAATAAACCTTTAGGCCGCGTACACACGGCAGAGAACCTCGACGGGCAGAACACATCGTTCCGCCCGTCGAGGTTCTCTGCCGGCCGTCGAAATCGGCGACCCGCCCGTCGGGAATGGCAACCAGCCATTCATCCAGGCGGGCCGTCGAGCAAAAAGAGAGCCTTCTCTCTTTTTGCTCGACGGGATTCCCGACGGGCGGGGCGAGCCAAAAGTGTACACATGGCCGAGGTCCTCGCTGGAATGCAGCTTCCAGCGAGGTTCTCGCTGGTTTCCAGCGAGAACCTCGGTCGTGTGTACGCCGCCTTAGAACTATATTGCAGAATGAGGATTATTTTTGATTTTAATCTACCCGTATGAGGCATTATACAGCATGAGACGCCAGCAACAGATTTCTACAGGGGTATCACCACACGCTTGAATGACGATACTAGAGATAGTTGGTCAACTCCTAGGGGTGAGTGTACATCTATGTGGGGCATCCTGTCTGAGCACATTGGAACACGGATTTACCATTACTGAGCACAAGCACTTTATATCACTTTATATCGGGACTGTTCCACACATATGTGTATATATTTGCCAAGACCAAGAGTGGTGGACTGTTTTACTCATTTATCAGTGCCTTTGGCTATTTTTTTTTACTGCCGCTGGTTTAACATTGTGCCTTTTAAGATTTTATTACTTTCATTGCTGCATAATTTTTTAATAACCACTGCAGTAAGCCTTTTTTTCTGTTTTTGGATGTTTAACTTCTATTCCCTCACCTTTACCTCCTTATCAATCTCTCCTCTTTCTCCCCATTGGCTACAACCCATTCATATTATTATTACTATACAGGATTTATATAGTGCCAATGGTTTTTATGATGTGGAATATCTACTGTAGCGGTTGGTTGCTACTATTTACTAACATCCACACATATTCGCCCTGCTGCCGGACATACATACGTCACACTTTGTAGACAATGAAAAGTCTTTTACTTTGTTCTGTTGCTTTATTTGAACGTGGCTGGGGGAAGGGACATAAGATGCCCATAAAATAAATTGGTATTTGCAATGTTATAGCAGCTCCGGCTTCACACTGAAAATGTCATAGTGATTTATATTACTTTGAAAATGTTATAGCGGTTAGGCTTTACATTTCCTTGGATTAGAACAAAAATGGTAGACTCAAATCTTGACATCGTTACTTCGAACTGTTCTCCTCCTCTGCACTCTCCCTGCAGACTTCTACCTCCAGGACACTTCCACTATCTTGAGCTGACTAGACCTCACTCTGAATAAGTCCTTAAAGCAGTTCCTCTTGATGATTCTGAATAGGCCAGGGGCCGGCAGTATCCCTTCTTGATAGCCCTGAACACTAGTTGGAAAGGATATTTGATGATGGACTACTGATCCCAGCAAGCCTACTTGCAAATCTTGCGGCCGCAACGGTTTGGCACAAAACCCCACAGTCTCTCCTCTGGCTTTGCACCCAGCTCCCCTGGCATGCCTCTTCCAGATTTCCACTGTGCTTTACTCACCGACTTCTGCCCTGAGTCCTTCCTGAAGAATTTACCCGGACCGTGCAGACTAACTGCTTCTCCAGGTCCTGTTCCAGTACACATCTCCATGATCATGTAAGGAAAGGCTCTCTCCCAGCTCCTGAGCTCCTTATCCTGAGTCACACCCCCCCCCCCAGATGGTGGTGTTCCTCCTGCATGCAGTCTAGCACTCCATCCTTCAGCGGGTTGACTGTAAGTATATTTAGGAGGCCTGCCCCCTGCCAATCCAAGTTGGGGATTGGTCAGTGCTCCTCACATGTACTCCATGTCACTCCAACTCTCAGCCCTGCCCCTCTTCCAAAACATTCTTACTGGAAGCAGGGGAGGTGCCCCGCCCCAAAAGCTGAAGTACATGTCAGCCACACCCACTGCTACACTAACCACTCCCTGCCCCAGATCAAAAACACACAGCATAGGCCTGATTAAATGTACCTGCACTGACAGAACCTACAGAACACTACACCTCTAGCACCTACCTATGATAGAGGGGAGGGTGCTACACTACTATATATGTATTAAGGCTTGCCGTAGGTTAGCCTGCATTTGTGGGAGGAGTCTGGTGAGTACTTAAGGCTCCTCCCCACATCAGGTTCGGGTTGGCGCCATTTCTGGTTTGAAGGGGGGAGGTGCAGAGCAGTGGCAGCTGCCTCATGTCGGTGCCTCTCCCGGGATTCATTGGTGTGGGAACCCCTGCCCGCCCGCCCGCCCAGCCATCCATCTATCTCCCGTGGGCATGACTGGCTTCAGTGGTGGAAGGGGGCGCCCGCTCATCCGGCTAGCTATCCACCTCGTGCAGGCAGTGGTGAGGGGCCGTCCACGTGTTTCCTCCTATTTTAAATCCTCGGGGGGGGGCTGCGCTGTCTGCTTGTCCCGGTGCGAACACCAGGCTTCATGGAGCGGGAGCCCGCGATCCACCCACCCACTCCTCCGGGCGAAGCCTGTCTCTGCAGGGACGCCCGCCCACTCGTCAATGTCCTCTGCCTTCCCGGGATCGGAGGACACATGTGCTACTCGGGGTGCACGAGGGGGAGGGGGTGCCGCCCATCCATCCTCCCACCATCACTCCGCCGCACGCTGGTAATCCGGGGGGGGGGGGCTGCGCCGCCAGCTTCTTCCTGTGTGTACATCGGGCCGCCTTCCTCCCCTGTCCCCCTTTCTCACACGGAGCAGAGGAGCATTTCTCCGGGTGCACGCTGCTGCACGGGGGGAGAGGGGGGGCCGTTCGTCAACCCGTGCACTATCCCACTCCTCCAGGCAAGCCGCTCGTCCACCCCGTCTACTTCCAGGCTCACACAGGGGGGACGGCACGCTGCTGCGGGGGGGGGGGCGTCCATCCATCCACATCTCCGCACGCTGGCATCTTGCAGGGATGCCAGCTCCTCCTCCCTGTCTGTGTTGCGGGTGCGCGCCGAGGGGGGAGGGGGCGGGCGCGTCCATCCACCCCCTTACTCCGGGCGCACGCTGACAACTGGCATGGCAGCCCGCTCGTCCATGCCGCTGTCATGGGGGGGTGGGGGTGATGTACGCCCACTCTTCCAAGGTCACGCTGGTGGCAGAGGAGGGTTGTTCCACCTGGTCTCCCGGGGATCAAGCTGGCAGCATGGGGGGGGGGGCGTTACGCTGCTAGTCTTTCTTGCATTTCTGCAATTTGTCTTAGCACCCTGTCTCTGCGTTTCAGTCGCTCTGCATTCCAATCTTATCTGTCATAGCATTTCTGCCCAGAGCTTGTCGTGCCATAGTTCTGTCATGCGTTTCTGTCATGCGTTTCTGTCATGCGTTTCTGTCATGCGTTTCTGCCCAGCGTTTATGTCATGCGTTTCTGCCCAGCGTTTATCATGCGTTTTTGCCCACCGTTTATCATGCGTTCTGCCCAGCGTTTATCATGCGTTTCTGCCCAGCGTTCCTGTCATGCGTTTCTGCCCAGCGTTCCTGTCATGCGTTCTGCCCAGCGTTCCTGTCATGCGTTTCTGCCCAGCGTTCCTGTCATGCGTTTCTGCCCAGCGTTCCTGTCATGCGTTTCTGCCCAGCGTTCCTGTCATGCGTTTCTGCCCAGCGTTCCTGTCATGCGTTTCTGCCCAGCGTTCCTGTCATGCGTTCCTGTCATGCGTTCCTGTCATGCGTTCCTGTCATGCGTTTCTGCCCAGCGTTTCTGCCCAGCGTTCCTGTCATGCGTTTCTGCCCAGCGTTCCTGTCATGCGTTTCTGCCCAGCGTTCCTGCCCTGCGTTTCTGCCCTGCGTTTCCGTCACAGCGTCCTGCCCCGGGGGTTTCTGTCACAGCGTCCTGCCCCGGGGGTTTCTGTCACAGCGTCCTTGCCCCGGGGGTTTCTGTCACAGCGTCCTGCCCCGGGGGTTTCTGTCACAGCGTCCTGCCCCGGGGGTTTCTGTCCCTGCGTTTCTGGCCCACGATTTCTGTCCCTGCGTTTCTGGCCCACGAGTTCTGTCCCGGCGTTTCTGGCCCACAATTTCTGTCCCGGCGTTTCTGGCCCACGATTTCTGTCACTGCGTTTCTGGCCCACGATTTCTGTCACTGCGTTTCTGGCCCACGATTTCTGTCACTGCGTTTCTGGCCCACGATTTCTGTCACTGCGTTTCTGGCCCACGATTTCTGTCACTGCGTTTCTGGCCCACGATTTCTGTCACTGCGTTTCTGGCCCACGATTTCTGTCACTGCGTTTCTGGCCCACGATTTCTGTCACTGCGTTTCTGGCCCACGGTTTCTGTCACTGCGTTTCTGGCCCACGATTTATGTCACTGCGTTTCTGGCCCACGATTTCTGTCGTTCTGTCCTGGCCCACGAGTGCTGTCGTAGCGTTGCTGGCCCTCGAGTACTGTCCTGGCCCTCGAGTGCTGTTGTAGCGTTTCTGGCCCACGAGTACTGTCCTGGCCCACGAGTACTGTCCTGGCCCACGAGTACTGTCCTGGCCCACGAGTACTGTCCTGGCCCACGAGTTCTGTCATGGCGTTTCTGGCCCACGAGTACTGTCCTGGCCCACGAGTACTGTCCTGGTCCACGAGTGCTGTCGTAGCGTTTCTGGCCCTCGAGTACTGTCCTGGCCCTCGAGTGCTGTCGTAGCGTTTCTGGCCCACGAGTACTGTCCTGGCCCACGAGTGCTGTCGTAGCGTTCCTGGCCCACGAGTACTGTCCTGGCCCACGAGTGCTGTCGTAGCGTTTCTGGCCCTCGGGTACTGTCCTGGCCCTCGGGTACTGTCCTGGCCCTCGAGTGCTGTCGTAGCGTTTCTGGCCCTCGAGTTCTGTCCTGGCCCTCAAGTGCTGTCGTAGCGTTTCTGGCCCACGAGTACTGTCCTGGCCCACGAGTGCTGTCGTAGCGTTCCTGGCCCACGAGTACTGTCCTGGCCCACGAGTTCTGTCGTAGCGTTTCTGGCCCACGAGTACTGTCCTGGCCCACGAGTGCTGTCGTAGCGTTCCTGGCCCACGAGTACTGTCCTGGCCCACGAGTTCTGTCGTAGCGTTTCTGGCCCTCGAGTGCTGTCGTAGCGTTTCTTGCCCACGAGTACTGTCCTGGCCCACGAGTGCTGTCGTAGCGTTCCTGGCCCTCGAGTACTGTCCTGGCCCTCGAGTACTGTCCTGGCCCTCGAGTACTGTCCTGGCCCTCGAGTACTGTCCTGGCCCTCCGATTTCGGTCATAGCGTTTCTGGCCCCATGATTTTGGGCTGAGGTTCCGTTTCAATGATTGACGCTCACAATCTTCTCGCCCGTGTACCATTCGTCATACGATGCACGTTCACTCTTACACCTATACGACTAGCCCTGAGGGTTCAGTTACCGCCTGTGTCTGCGCTGCAGGTTACTCGGGCGCACTTAACAATCACATAGGGGCGGGGGGGCCGTCTTCAGTGCATTCCTGCGCAGTGGTCTCGATGTTCCTGCTCATATTCTCGTTCTTAGGTAGGTGCCGAGGGGGTCGTGATCGTTGCATGTCTGGCAATCTGTTGTCTTGTTTGCTAGTTTATGTTCCCAAATCAGAGTCTGGCGTGGTTCCCATGTGCCACGATGCTATTGCCAGTGCATCAGCCTTATCCGCCTTCCAGGTAGCTGACACTCAGTCTCCTATCTGTTGTCCTTTTTGCAACTTACCCTCTCACTTCCCTACATCAGCGCGGGTATTGCCCGGTTGAAGTATTTCAATCGGCTTGGCCCTTGCTCCATTTCCCCCGTGCATCCTCTTGTCACAAGTAGTTCATTCCTTATGGTGGGGTTGTCTTGGGCATCAGGCTCGTTCCAGCTTTTATGGGTCAATAAGTTCTGAGCGGTTTCGCAGGTTCCATAGAGTTCCTTGTGTCTTAAGTCATGGGTCGGTGGGTTCTCCTGTCGTTGCGGTTCTTGTATGCTTGCCTTCCAGGCACACGCAACTCCACTGGACGGTGTGTTCTCTACCCTTCTTCACCTACACATGTGTCTTTTGCCCTCTTCTAGGCATACCGACCAGCTAGGCCAAGGCACACCTCAGGCCTTGGTTGCTAGGGTGATCACATTCCATACTCGAAGACTCTGACCACAAGTATTAAGGCTTGCCGTAGGTTAGCCTGCATTTGTGGGAGGAGTCTGGTGAGTACTTAAGGCTCCTCCCCACATCAGGTTCGGGTTGGCGCCATTTCTGGTCTCCCACCCACCCGTTCCCCCAGTTTCACACACACCATTTCTCGTTGTACTTTTTCTCATTCTCATATTCAGGGTATGCCCTCTTCTAGGCATACCGACCAGCTAGGCCAAGGCACACCTCAGGCCTTGGTTGCTAGGGTGATCACATTCCATACTCGAAGACTCTGACCACAAATATATATATATATATATATATATATGTATATATATACACTGTATATGGCTTACAGATATATAATAAAAAATGCTCAGTATACTACTACCTGATTCATTATTTGCAATACTAATGATGATTTATGTACCATGTTGTTTGTTTGTTTTTTTGTTTTTTTATACTGTAATGCAAAAACTCTCAAAAAATATACATGTTTAGAAAAAAAAAAAGGCCCACTTCATATCTGTAGATGTGGTTAGATATGGTATGGTAATGCATGGCCGTAATGTACATTAACCACTTTCCCACCGCGCCATAAGCATTTTACTGCTACGGCGCGGCGGGGTTATCTTGGGACGATGTCCCTGGGACGTCGTCCTTCACTTTCGCGATTGCGCGTCCCCTGGGACGCACTCGCGAAAGTGTCCGTGCTCGCCGGGTCTAGAAGACCCGGCGCATCACGGATCACGGTAAATTGCCGCTGATCGTGGCCGTTTACCACGTGATCGCGCCGTCAAATGACGGCGCGATCACTTGTAAACAAACCGGCGTCATTTGATGACGCCGGTTCCTCCCTCTCCTCTCTGTACAGTGTGCGAGGAGAGGGGGGGAGCGGGGTGTCAGCAGCTGAGCTGTGGCTGGATCTGTGACAAATGCAGTCACAGATCCAGCCATCCCTCAAAACATCCCAGCTCTGCAATCCCCCCAGTACCCAGCAATCCCCCCAGTACCCAGCAACCCCCCCAGTACCCAGCAATCCCCCCAGTACCCAGCAATCCCCCCAGTACCCAGCAATCCCCCCAGTACCCAGCAATCCCCCCCAGTACCCAGCAATCCCCCCAGTACCCAACAATACCCCAGTACTCAACAATACCCCAGTACCCAACAATACCCCAGTACTCAACAATACCCCAGTACTCAACAATACCCCAATACTCGGCAATACCCCAATACTCGGCAATACCCCAGTACTCGGCAATACCCCAGTACTCGGCAATTCCCCAATACTCGGCAATACCCCAGTACTCGGCAATACCCCAATACTCGGCAATACCCCAGTACTCGGCAATACCCCAGTACTCGGCAATACCCCAGTACTCGGCAATACCCCAATACTCGGCAATACCCCAATACTCGGCAATACCCCAGTACTCGGCAATACCCCAATACTCGGCAATACCCCAGTACTCGGCAATACCCCAGTACTCGGCAATACCCCAATACTCGGCAATGCCCCAGTACTCGGCAATACCCCAATACCCTGCATGATACTTTGCAATACCCCAATACTCTGCAATACCGCCTATGGGGATTTTTAAGTAGCGAAGTTTGGCGCCATTCCACGAGTGTGCGCAATTTTGAAGTGTGACATGTTGGGTATCTATTTACTCGGCGTAACTTCATCTTTCACATTATGAAAAAAAATTGGGCTAACTTTACTGTTTTGTTTTGTTTTAAGCACAAAACAGTTTTTTAAAAAACACGCGTTCAATAAATTTCTGCGAAAATACCGTGCGAGATAAAAAGTTGTAACGGCCGCCATTGTATTCTCTAGGGTCTTTGCTAAAAAAGCATATATAATGTTTTGGGGTTCTATGTAATTTTCTAGCAAATAAATGATGATTTTTCCATGTAGGAGAGGAATGTCAGAATTGGTCTGGGTGTTCCAGAACGCCTGGTGGCGCTCCCTGCATATTGGGCCTCTGTATGTGGCCACGCTGTGTAAAAGTCCCACACATGGGGTTTCGCCATACTCGGGAAGAATAGCAGAATGTGTTTTGGGGTGTAATTTGTGGTATGCATATGCTGTGTGTGAGAAATAACCTGCTAATATGACAGAAACAAGTTTTTTTTTTTTTTTTTACAGAATTTTCAGTCGTTTTTCTTTTATAGCGCAAAAAATAAAAAACCCAGAGGTGATCAAATACCACCAAAAGAAAGCTCTATTTGTGTGAAAAAAAAAGGACAAAAATTTCAAATGGGTAGAATGTTGTATGACTGAGTAATTGTCATTCAAATTGTGAGAGCACCAAAAGTTGAAAATTGGTCTGGTTAGGAAGGGGGTTTAAGTGCCCAGTGGTCAAGTGGTTAAAGCAGCATATTCATTTTACTGGCTGTTGACACCAGTTCTCTTCCCAGGAATATGGAACCCATTACCAAGCATTGTTGTAGTTATACCCTCGTCCTTCTTCTCTACTACTTTCACCATAACTGGACATCGGGAGCCAATGGAACTATTCTTGTATTCCATGTTTAGCTTACTACAGGAGAAGCCACACATGGAAACATGACAGTATCCTTTCTTCTCCAGGGGAATTGATAATGGTAAAGAGAGAAAAATAGTGTCTGTCAGTGCTTCAGGAAATGAAACATTCATGCAAAACGCATCTGCTGTTGGTCACATTTTGGCTGATTTGCCCATTACTAAAAGTAGGGTGAAAAATATACCCAATGTGAACAGGGACTGTAAACTTTTAATAATTTCAATAAGTTCTATGAGTATTGACAAACACTATTTAAAAAGCTTCAGTTTATGCAGTGGTTGTATAGGCAATATACTACTATTTATAATATTGTAGTAGGAGCTATGAATTTATCTCAGCAGTGTTCCAAACATCAACATTTATAGAGCACCTCTTGATTATATTTTATGCTAAGTTTGTTTCTGGCAATGATACAACATGACAGAAACACAGAGGGGAAGAAGAAGATTGCAGGTAGAGAATGAAATCATTTTAGAAAAGCAACAAATAAGGCATTCAATTGTGTGTGGGCTGAACAAGAATGTTGTAGCTTTAGTTTAATGCTGAATTACGGTATGTAACTGGCTTTCCTACTGTAGACCAGTACAAAAAGTGCACAAAGCCAGTGAACAATTATTTTAAATTTCTGCCTAGGCTCCAATATAATTACTATAATAAACTCCAGCCAAACATAAAACAAACAAACAAACAAACAAAAAATAGCTAATTAAAAGATGAAAAAATAAAAATGTTATTGTTCCTTGCAGTACTTTTTCAAATAGAATGATAGCCAGTATCAGTCAACTCACTCCCTCTGAGCAATGGTTGTTGTTGTCCCGTTCCTAAATTGAAGACTAGACAGTGAAGCAGAAGCAGCACAGTGATAAGCTCATCTCCCTGTCACTCTGATTGTTCCTCCTATCAGTATGCTTCTTGTCAACACAGCTCCTTGTGTTGCTGTTTCCTCTCCCACTTAGTTTTGCTGTGTAGTAGACTGTAAAGGCTCCTACTATGTCAAATGTTCGTCATTACACTGCTTGCATTAACAATACACTTAAGACGGTATTAATAAATAATCAAATGCTTTAATTTGTGTCTTTGTGTTTTAACCTAGCAGTCAGTATTACATAAAAGTGTCAAAAGAAAAAAGTGTAATACTGCGCTAATAAAGTAATATAAATACCAAAATTAGAAATTAGCTGCAGCTTCAAACGTGGAAAAAACGTATAAAAGCATAAAAGGTGTAAAACAAGCTGTGCTACAATACAATAACTAAAAGTGAAAATACCAACGTTTCCCAGTGACGATGTCTAATTGAGACGAAACGTACGTCGGGAGGATAGACATGCTGACGTCATCGCAATAGAGACGGACGATCGTATGCCGTAAGGCTTTTTCATACGAAGGTTCTTAACAATACGATTCTTTTAAACAACAGTTTCTAAGTGCGCATTTTGTCTTTTGGATAAATATTCTTTGTTTTTTTACTGTATTACGCTATATGAGCTTTTTACATCTTTTTGGTGGAATGGCGTTGACCTCTGAGTGCTAGCAGTTCAACTATTATCCAGCCTTTGTCTGAATCGGAGGAGTGTGACTGGTACCTGCAGGTCCAATAATACAGGCTGTTTTACCAGCTTGTTCTGGTAAGCACAAAATTCATACGGTGGTGGATCACAAGTGTTTTGTGGTGTGAAATTAGATTCAGTATTTCTGATGGCACCCAAGTCTGGGACCTAATCTCACTTTCAATATCCTATTGAATTTGTCTTCATAGACTTTCTTCTATGTGATTTGTCTCACTTTTAAGACCCCATTGGATTGTCTTCATAAGACTTTCTTCTATGTGGTTTTTCACCAATTTCTTAATCTCATTTTTTTTAAGTGATTGATTGAGGATTGGCTTATTTCAATCTCTAACTATCATTGTTGATATTTTCACTTTTAGTTATTGTATGGTAGCGCAGCTTGTTTTACACCTTTTAGTATTACATAAAAGTATGCATTAAAGTGCAATATTCTGTAACTATAAGGCTACCCTTTGAAAATCTTTGTCACTTTTTTTTTTAAAGTGGACACAGTCGGATGAAGAAATCAAACACTACCCACTGCAGCCAAAACTAGAGAGGTTTTAAATTAAAGGGGTTGTAAAGGTTTGTGTTTTTCCACCTTAATGCATCCTATGCATTAAGGTGAAAAGACACCTGGCTATCACGGGCCCCCCAGCCCCCATTTTACTTACCTGAGCCCATTCACCTGCTCCTGTCCACAGCATCCTCTTCTCCATGGAGTCTCCGCGTTGATTGGATAGATTGATAGCTGCACAGCCATTGGCTGCCTATGGATGCCGGGTGTATGACATGGGAGCGTGCCCGCAAGGTAACCCCTCGGGAGAGAGCTTCTCAGAGGGGGCTATTGTGGGGAGGAGCCGTGAGAGCCGCAGTGGGACCCCAGAACAGCAGGTTCGAGGCCACTCTGTGCAAAACAAACTGCACAGTGGAGGTAAGTATGAAATGTTTGTTATTTAACCACTTAAGGACCCCTTCACGCCGATATGTCGGCAGAATGGCACGGCTGGGCACAATCACATACCTGTACATGTCTCTTTAAGCCCAGCCCTGGGGTCGCGAGTGCGCCACCAGCGGCGCACTCGCGACCCGGTTCTAAGCTCCGTGACCGCGCCCACGGGACCCGTGGACCAGATCACCGCTGGTGTCCCACGATCGTTCACCGGAGCTGAAGAACGGGGAGAGGTGTGTAAATACACCTTCCCTGTTCTTCACTGTGGCAGTGTCATTGATCATCTGTTCCCTGATATAGGGAAAGACGATCAATGACATCACACATCCAGCCCCGCCCCCCTACAGTTAGAAACACATATGAGGTCACACTTAACCCCTACAGTGCCCCTTAGTGGTTAACTCCTAAACTGAAATTGTCATTTTCACAGTAAACAGTGCATTTTTATAGCAC
Source organism: Rana kukunoris (assembly GCA_029574335.1). NCBI lineage: Eukaryota > Metazoa > Chordata > Amphibia > Anura > Ranidae > Rana > Rana kukunoris. The sequence goes on from CM056050.1 coordinate 443,066,997, forward strand.
TTTTTGCTGTGAAAATGACAATGGTCCCAAAAATGTGTCAAAATTGTCTGATGTGTCCGCCATAATGTCGCAGTCATGAAAAAAATCGCTGATCGCCGCCATTAATAGTAAAAAAAAAATATTAACAAAAATGGAATAAAACTATCCCCTATTTTGAAAACACTATACATTTTGCGCAAACCAATCTATAAACGCTTATTGCAATTTTTTTACCAATATGAAGAAGAATACGTATAGGCCTAAATTGAGGGGATTTTTTTTTATATATATATATATTTTTGGGGGATATTTATTATAGCAAAAAGTAAAAAATATTGATTTTTTTTCAAAATTGTCGCTCTTTTTTTGTTTATAGCGCAAAAAATAAAAGGTGATCGAATACCACCAAAAGAAAGCTCTTTTTGTGCGGAAAAAAGGACGCCAATTTTGTTTGGGAGTCACGTCGCACGACCGGGCAATTGTCAGTTAAAGCAACACAGTGCCGAATCGCAAAAAGGGGCAAGGTCCTTAACCTGCATAATGTCCGGGTCTTAAGTGGTTAATTTTTTTTAAATAATAATTAACCTTTACAACCCCTTCAAGTGTTGCAAAGAAAGGTATCTATTTTGAATCTAATAACTGAAACAAGTATTGTATAGGCTACATTGTTAGATAGAATGTATATTACTAAATTAATTGTATAACCATGTTAATAATCATTAAGCCTAATAGAAAGCGTGCAACCGATTTAACACAACATTGAGTCTTCTATCTGCCTACCAAATGCAAATGCATTACCTGTTCTCTTGATTTCATTCCTTACATCTACATACTTTTACACTAGCCTATATTACTACCTGTGTGTTTAATTTTACTACAAATGAGGCCAATTTAGTAGTTCAATAATGCTTAAAACATTCTACAAAGACACCTTTTTATCATCATGAATTTTTATATGCACATAAAATATAATTAGTAATTAATAAATTCTAGATTGTAATGAATAGATGAATCATCCCCTCTCTGTAGGCAGTCCAAGCTGTGTGCTAGGCAGGCTAAATGCCAGATCTCCACATGATTTGTCACTGTACGGAATCAATAATCCACATAATCTTTGTAAATTCTATATTTAAATATTTGTGTAGTCACATTATTCCAGCATTAAAGGATATCTAAAAACAAAGAATGAATCAATTGCAGCTAAGCAGACTTTAAATGTTTGGCTGTATTCGTTTTTTTTTCTTAACTAAGAACATTTCGGAAGCTACAGAAAATACCCGTTGATCTTGCCAGAAATGTACCTTGTCCCTTTTTGTAGCATAGAATCACAAGCATGTCTTCCTAGCTGTCTTCTGTAAACTACTCTTTCCTCACCCTTTATGTAATGGAGATGTAGTCAAAATCAGAAGAGTAGCATGGGTGACAACCATGGCTTCCTCTATAGATAGAGTGGGCATAGCCACAAACAGAGAGGAAGTGTGGAATTACTACTATTACTAAGCTGGAAATAAGGGGAAACGGCCTAAGGGCCAGTTCACACCAGACGCAGTTTCGTACAATTTTGTGTGCATTGTTTCTGCACTTAAAATGCGTGTAACAGTGTGTAACAGTGTTTTCCATGTATTCTAATTGCTCTAGTTGGCTCTAGTTCAAACCATGCAGTCAGTTTCCGGTCAATTTCTAAACCGGAAACTGACTGGAAACTGACTGCATGGTGTTAACTAAAGCCATGGAATGCATGCATTTTGTGCAGAAAAAAGCACACGGAACTGAACTGCGTCTGGTGTGAACTGGCCCTGAAAGGGAATACTCGTAAAGTTCCGATGTTTGATATCAGGATTGTTAAGCTGCAATACTTTATATTTTAGTTTTTTGGTTTAACCACTTGCCGCCCGCCATATAGCAAAATGACGTCGGCAAAGTGGTTTCAATATCCTGACTGGACGTCATATGACGTCCTCAGGATATTGAGCCCGGGGGCGCGCATGGCGGTGATCATTGTTGCAGAGTCTCCGTCAGAGATTATTGGTGACGTCATCATCCCTCGTCTGCCCTCCATCCTGCGCTCCACACCTCGGGTTGAGGATCCTCCATCACAGCCGACATCTATCGTCCTATGCTGAAGTGCTATCCCCCCGCACAGCGCTCCAACAGACTGCAGAGGAAACAACAGCCAGTTGACAGCTCACCCTCCCAAGGAAATCATTTCTACATGCTAACTTGTCACTACCTAAATGTGAGTGAGATGTTTATGTTTTACAATTAAATTGCTTTTAATCTACTACACCCAGAGGCGCCTCTCTCCTTGCTTTTTTCTATAGATTTGGAACATGGTTTCTGTTCCCCCTTGATGGCAGCCCTGAGAGTATGTACCCACATCAAATAAACCACAGACTCTCGTCGGTTTATGCTAAACCACCATTCACTGACTTTGCCCACTTTCCCTTGTCTCTCTTTATATATATGTATATTTGCTGACTTGATACCTGAGGCATTGTGTTTTTGCAAATTTTTTACTTGTTTTTTACTCTTTACCACATGATCAGCTGTGTCCAATCACGGCTGATCACAATATAAACAGGAAAAGCCGGTAATCGTTTGTCAGACGCGAGAAGAGGAGATCCGAATGCCTGCTTCTCTGACAGGGGGAGTTTGTGCTGATCGATTTTCAGCGCAGCCCCCCCCGAAGATGCCCACACTGGACCACCAGGGATGCCACCAGACCACCAGGGATGCCCACCACAGGTATGCAACCCTAGACCACCAGGGATTCAAATCAGAGCAAAATAATGGGTGGGCAATCAGTGCCCACAATGGATGCCAATCAGTGCCCATAATGTGTATCACTGATTGGCAGGCATTATTGTTTGGCACTGATTGGCATCCATTAGTAAAACACATTACAGTCTATCAGTGCCCACCCATGCCCATCCGTGCCACCTATCAGTGCCTATCCATGCCCATCCGTGCCACCTATCAGTGCCCATTCTTACCGCCTATCAGTGCCCATCCATACCGCCTATCAGTGCCCATCCATGCCGCCTATCAGTGCCCATCCATGCTGCCAATCCGTGCCCATCCATACCGCCTATCGGTGCCCATCAATGCCGCCTATCGGTGCCCATCCATGCTGCATATTAGTGCCACCTATCAGTGCCCATCAGTGCCGCATATTAGTGCCCATCATCAGTGTCCATCAATGCCACCTCATCGGTGCCCATCAGTGCCCGACAGTGCAGTACCATCAGTGCCCATCAGTGAAGTAGAAAACGTATTTCATGGTGCAGTAAGCAATTTAATGGGTTTTATTTAAAAAACACACCACATGATACTCTCAACCAAACAAAATTTAAAAAACACAGCCGCGGCTTATGACCAGAGTGACTTGTGCGTGGTGACGTCAGAGACTTAGACTCCATCTGACGCGTTTTCCCATACAAGGCTTTGACTGGGAAAGGATATCGTATCTGGACGTCACTGACCACGCTATTAAATAGCAAGAAAAGTTGCAAAGCAATCAAAGAGAGACACCGGAAACAAAAGTGAGAAAAAACCCACAAGTGTTACCGGTGCAAATAGGATGCGAGGAGAGCTCCGAGGACCAGCCCCAAACACATACCTCAGAGACTACACCGGCATCCATGACAGAAATAACTGCATCAAACAAAGAGAAAATCATCCCTAGGAGCCTTAGGTGGAATGTGTATCCGGATAAGGGTGAGAAGGAACTCCATGACTGATTCCTATATTTCAATGGGAGTACGGCTGGCTTTCCTTGAGTTTTCGATTGCAAAAAAGAAGGCTAAGGCAGTCAGACTACAACAAGAAATAAATAAAATAAAGGAAAAACTTGTCCCTATGAGTAGGAAGGTTTATACCAGGTTTACACCAAAGAGTTATGGGATATTATGGCAGAGGAAGAAGAGCAACAAAGCATGTGGAGAGCTACAAGTCACAGAATGTCTTAAGTGGCACCCTGTGCAGGCACTGAGTCTGTGTCAAATTCAAGAAATCAGGAACAAGTATTTCGAAAATGAAAGGTAAAAACTAGATGTCCATTTGCGACTGGCGGAATGAGTAGGAAGGTTTATACCAGGTTTACAATTCCAAAGACGCTGGCTACATGCGCGTATAGTTATGCTGCAGATGGACAGTCAGCAAGAGCAGCTACAGCAGCGTTAGACGATTAAAACACATGCAGGAAAATATGCTTGTCTGTCTTACAGCCATGGAGGAAGACATCATGTCTCCATAGCCGAGAGAGCTGACACAGTTCAGTCACGGGAGAATCTGTCTTATAAGTGGCAAGAATTATATAAAGAGAACCCTGTGCAGGCATCTGAGATGGTTAGTATGGAGAGTGATGAGTCTGTGTCAAATTCACAGATGATGCCTCCATCTACCAACTTCAGTTGCCAATCTGAATCTCTGATCTTGAGTTATAGAGTTGGGACTGCCAATGATAGGGGGAAACAACACCCCTAAGCCCCAACAAAAAAAGGATACTGGTGTGGGTAAATCACAAAATCCCCCAAGGGATCACTATTATAAGTATCCCCCCACTTTCCTCTAAATCAGGGGAGGTTCCCTAATTTAGGTGGTAATCGGGGAAATAGACAAGCACCAGCACCTTATAATAACCATAAAAATTTCTACCAGTACCCACAGGGAAGACAACTTTATATGGATCATAATGGTAGATACGAAGACCCATCTCAGAATAGACCTCCGGGAGGAGGGTATTATAAGGATCCCCCGAGTTCCCCAAAACCCCCCTGGAGGTATGGTATACCTGTGGAGAATTGGTTTGGATCTCTAGGCGAATATGGAGAGGAATACGAGGTAGGGAGAGGCTACCCCAATATGGAATATGGTTCCCTCAGAGATACCCTACTGAGGGCCTCCCAGGGGCTGCCCCACTGAGGAATAAAACAGAATAAAACAGATAATTTTTTAGGAAAGGGACAAAACAAAAAAGGGAAGACTAAGAGAGGATGTAGGGGAGGAAGGCAGGGCCTCTCCCAAGGAAAGAAAGAGGTAAAATGTCAGGGAATTTAAGCAGAGAAACTTTAAGGGAATTGGAAAAATAACATTCAATCAGGGTTCAAAATTTACCCCTAATGCCGCGTACACACGATCGGTTAAACCGATTAGAAAGGTCTGATGGACCCTTTTCATCAGTCCAAACCGATCGTGTGTGGGCGCCATTGGTTATTTAAACATCAGTTGAAAAAAAGACGACTTATTTTAAATTTAACGGGTGGATACCTAACCAATAGCAAAAACTATCGTTTGTAGGCACGACCATCGGTTAAAAATCCACGCATGCTCAGAATCAAGTCAATGCATGCTTGGAAGCATTGAACTTAATTTTTTTCAGCACGTTGTTGTGTTTTACATCACAGCGTTCTGACACGATAGTTTTTTTAACCGATGGTGTGTAGGTGTGACGAACCATCAGTCAGCTTCATCAGTTAACCGATGAAAATCGTGTGTACACTGCATCAGACATCTTTAAGTAAATTCTAGATGTTTATCGATGTACAGAAATATGCCAGGAAACTGAGCATCAAACAGTATTTTTTTTAAATCCTATTATCCAAAATAGAACCACTTAAATGGAAATAAAAAAGTGGGGACTGGCTTAGGAAACACCTCTTTATTTACCCCCCAGGAAAACCAGCCCCTAGAATCACAATCTTCAAAGACTTAGGGCCAGATCCACGTACATTGGCGCATATATAGACCAACGTAGCGCATCTCCTTTACGTTACGCCGGCTCAATTTAGAGACGCAAGTACCGTATCCTCATAGTATTTGCGTCCAAATTTGCGCCGGCGCAACGTAAATTCCGAGGCGTAAGCTGGCGTAATGCAAAGTGGGAAGGATGTGGGCATGTTCCATTGAAATGAGCCGTGACCCCATGCAAATGAAGAGCCGCCCGGACTGCGCATGCGCATGACGCCGACTATGGTAAGAGCCTCTCTGCGCAATCAGTGAGATTGGAACTAGGCCCGGCGTACTTAGTGAGCTACGCCCAGGGAATAATAAGGCCCAGACAAACGCCCTTCCATTGCAAAAGTACATTTATTTGTTTCCCTTCCTGAAGCAAGGTGCTTTTGTTCCATTGTCTGTGGCTGTTTGTTGGTTTGTGTCATGTCGTGTCGGTGTGTTGTTGGAGAGTGTTTCTGCAAGATGACTGAGAGGAAGAGGAAGTTAAACTTCTCATTGTGGGAGAAGGAGATCATTGTGAGGGCCATTACCCGCTTTGGTCGTTTCCTGCATGGCCCTGAGAGTGCCACCACCAGCCCGGCCAGGAGGAGGCAGATCCTGCAGGACATCACAGACAAGGTCAATGCCTTTTGTGGTGAGACCCGGACCCACCATGGGATCCAAAAATAAATAAACGATCTCAGGCGTGTGGTCCGTGGGAAGATGGAAAAGATCATGGCTCATGCCAGGGGCACTGGAGGGGGACCACCATGCACTATTAGGCTGACTGCTGAGGAGCGTGCGGTTGCCCAGTGCTTCCACAGGCAGCAAGTGGAGGGGCTGCCTGGCTTTGACTCCATTGAGGAGGCCGTGAGGACAGGTACGTTTTTTTTTTCTATCTGGTGTGTAGCTCCTCCAACCTGTGAATGTTTTGTGTCATCCACAGATGGGCAGGAGGGTGCTGGGCCATCTGGCCAGTCCGCAGCCTCAACCGGACATGAGTCTGAGGAAGATCCCCAGGCAAGCCTGGAGTCCTCTGAGGAGGTTGAGGGGGAGGAGGTTGAGGAGGAGGAGTTGCTAGGTGCCAATGAGGTACTTCTCCATTTGTTGGAGTCTCCCCCTAGGGCTGGCAGCAGTCAGGCCTCCATCAGGGGTAGCCCCTCCCACTCCTCCCCCAACAGGGCTTACCCCCAGGGGTCTCCCCTACTCCCAGGCCACAAGCCTCATCTGGAGGCAGGAAGGCGACCTGCAAGACCAGGGGGGTGGCAGAGGTTCTGCCGTTAAATCTGAGGAGGGACCAGGCCCGTCAGACCCGCCATCTGGGTCAGGTCACCCAGACTTTGGGCCGGATGGAGGAGAGCCTGGCCTCCATCAAGGAGACATGTCTTGCAACTCTCTGGCTCTCATAACATGCCTCAACGACCTGCAGACTGCCACTGCAGGCGTAGGTCAGGAGGTGCATGCCCTGACCTAGGCTGTCCAGGCCAACACGGCAGCCCTCAATGTGGGCCTCACGCGCCTCGCCGTGGCCTTGGAGGGCAGGCTGCTAGGTGGGCAGAGACCAGGGGATGCTCCTCCTTCCCCTGATTCCCCCCCCATGAGTCTCCCCTGAGGAGCCCGGGCCGTGGCCGTGGCCGCCCCAGGCGTGGGTCACGCCAGCGGCGTTAGCTTTTTTGAGGCGTCTCATTGCTGCTCTTCCCTCAGAAAACGGGGGACCCTCGGTTAGGGGGGGATTGTCTGGTTCGGGGGTCAGGTCATCACGTAGGTCAATCTCCAGGCCCCTTCTCACGGCGAAGTTGTGCAGCATACAACATGCACCGATGATCTGGCACACAAAGTTTGGGGAATACAACAGGGTACCCCCAGACTTATCCATCGGAAACGGGACTTCAGGAGGCCAAAGGTGCGTTCCACCACTGCACGGGTACGTGCGTGTGCTTCATTGTATCTTTCCTCTCCTGGGGTTTGGGGGTTCCGGAAAGGAGTCATGAGAATGGGTCCAAGTGCATATGCCGAGTCACCTGGAAGGGAAAAGACAGGAGGATGTTAGTCGTGCATGTGCCCCTCGTGATGTGTGCATCATGGGGGGGGACAGTCATGCATGACACCAATGTCACTCAACAACCAGCCAGCTGTCCCCATACATGTTCTGTTCAAATTCCATTGGAATGGGGCTCTGATTGTATATGTAGCTGTCGTGGCTGGACCCAGGGTGTTTGGCATGGACGTGCCATATGAGGCATTGGGCATCGACTATCACCTGTACATTGATGGAATGCCAATGCTTCCGATTGTGGTATAGGTGCTCACGGGGGGGCTGTAGTGCCACATGTGTGCAATCAATGGCCCCCAGGGTGCGTGGGAGTCTGGCAATTCTGTAGAAATCTGTCATTGCCTTCACCCGCAGGTCCTCCTGGGTGGATCTGATGATTTGGTTGGCCATGCGTCTGAGGATTGCGGGGATAACCTGGTGCACACATCTGCTAATGGAGGATTGTGCCATCCCAACTACAACACTTGTTCTTTGAAAAGAGCCACTGGCAAAGAAAATGGAGTGTTGCCAGTACCTTGACCAGTGGCTGCACTGCATGTGAGCGGTGTGTTGGGCTGGTGATGTCATCTTTCAGGGTTGTGGTTAATTCCAGGATGGCAGCAGGGGTGAATCTGAAGATGCGATACACCTCCGAATCACACAAGCCAAAGATGTCTATGCGTGTGCGGTATACCCTCTCCTGTGCCCTCCTCCTCCTCCTCCGTGCCCTACTCCTTCTGTGTGCATCTAAAGCCAGTAGTAGAGCTATGACCATGGATGCCCCTGGCATGTTGGCATACAGATTGTTGTCCTGCAAGTGTGGCTGCTCAGCTTGTCCCTAAAGGTGTTGCTTTAGCTGACCTGCACACGTCTGGTGCAAAGTTAAAGCTGCTTTTATAAGGGGTAACTTTAGACCGGACGTACAGCTGATGCGCACAGCGCGAAGCCTGCGCCGGACAAACGTACTTTTGTGGATCGCCGTATCTCCCTCATTTGCATATTTGCATAGCAAATCAATGGTGTGTCTAGCGCATTTTTGCGCCCCACGATGCACCGGTGTAGAAAAATTACGTCCGGAAAATCTGGTTTTCAGGCGTATCTCGTTTTGGGGATATGGTGCATATACACGCCAGCGCATATTTACACTTACGCCGCGCATCTCGAGATACGCAGGCGTAAGTGCTTTGTGGATCTGGCCCCTAGTAATTTGTGATCTACAAAATACAAAATTTAAGAAAGAACCCCAAAAGGAATTTGAAGAAGATATATCAGCTTAATGTGAAAGAAAAAAATCGAATTATATGGCCAGCGGATAAGAGGAGTATTGTCCTTTTAAAGAAACAGGATTATCTTACTGAGATGAAGAGACTGCTATCTGATTGGGATACATATAAAATTTAAAAAAAGGACCCCACTAACTTGTTTAAGAAGGCACTGAATAGCATAATTCAAGAAGGGTTCAGGAAAGGCATCATAAATCAAAAATAATTTGAGTTCCTTATCCCGTTAGCACCAAGAATACCTATCATTTATTATCTCCCAAAGGTACACAAGAACCCTGACCATCCCCCGGGTCGCCCCATTGTAAACAGCATTGACTCTCTCACCTCACAAATAGGAAAATTCCTTGATCAGTTTCTACAGCCGTTGGTGAAAAAGACTCTGACCTGTTTGAGAGACTCAATGCAGATAATCAACACATTTTGTGAGGTGGGGAGGATTTTTATTTGATGACAACAGATGTTACGTCGCTGTGCAACATTATACTGCATGAAATAGGTTATCACGCTGCAAGGTATTTTTTAAAACAAGAACCTTCCTTACAAAATGGGACCCTGGAGTTCATTATGCAATTATACATTTTTGCTATGGAACACAAATTATTTTCATTATGGGGGAGCAACGGGGTGGCGATGGGGGCAAAATATGCCCCTGCCTTGCTGGATTATTTATAGCTCTTTGGGAGGAGGATGAGCTCTTTTAAAAAAATTAGCCCCACCTCCTTTTTTGGCGGCATTATATTGATGGCGCCTTCTTCCTTTGGAGGGGAGGTAGAGTCATTATGTACTTTCATGGCTGGTATCAACAACAACCAATGGGGATTAGATTTACTTTTGAATTCAGTAAAACTAAAATTAGTTTTGGTCATCATTAAAGAAAGAGGACGTTTGTCTACTAAAACATTCTTTAAGAGTACAGCTAGTAATAGTTACATTCCGACCAACGGTAGTCATCACCCCAATTGGCTGAAAGCCATCCCTAAAGGACAATTTTGACGTATGAAGCCAAATTGCACCCATTCTGAAGATTTCCAGATCCAGGCCAATATTTTGAAGGAATATTTTGTGGAGAAGGGGTATGACCCAAAAGTCTTGGATAGAGACTTGGGGGCTGTCTCTGCTCTTGACAGAAAGGATTTATTAGTCCCCAAAAATAGGAATGAACAAAGTGGTACGAATGATTTTGAGTGGTCCTTCTTAACGTCCTTCTCATCTCAATATTGGTGGGCTAACAGAATATTAGCACTGGGAGGTAACAAGATTTTGGCGCCCTCCTTACCAGATAAGCCAAAGATTCTATGGAGAAGAAATTGATCATTGAAATCTAGTGACCCCCCAGTGTTATAAATCCACCCAAGGTTCTCACCTTGTTTGGTAATTTAAAAAGGTTTATTTTCTTGCAAAAAGTGTTCAGTGTGCACAACATCACAAGTGGTTAGAACCTCCACATTCACCTCCCATGTAACCTCCAGAACATATCGCATTGCTGTCAGGTAAGCATTAATCAGACGTACACAGATATAAATGAAAGAAGAAGGTCTTTATTAAAAAACCAAACAGCAAGGTAAAGTCCAAACAGATGATCAACAGCCAGAAGGGTCCTCCACCGGAGCCAGGGTGGATAGCCAGGGATGGAAGTCAGCCAAGCCGGAGTCAGTAGCCAAAGGGTGGTGAGGCGAAGCCGGGGATCAGGAACCAGAAGGAACGTCCGTAGGAGCCGGGTGAGGCTGTAAGACAAGGACCAAGAAAGGGAATGCTGCAGCAGCCGTGGTATATATATGTGCTGAGCATCCAGCTCCTCCCAGTGGGAAGGAAGAGCCGCAGGATGTGAGAAGTTACAAGAAGCAAAGGAAGCAAGATGGCCGCCAGCACAAGACAGTGGTAAGAAGGCTACAAAGGAGGTAAGACCATGACAGTACCTCCCCCTCAATGGCCCCTCCTCCGCGGCGCAAAAAAACAGCTTCTGGGGGAAGCGCGCGCGGAAGGCTCGGAGCAGAGCCGGAGCATGAACATCTGTGGAGGGAACCCAGGAACGCTCCTCTGGACCATAGCCGCGCCAGTGGACCAAGAACTGCAACCGACCGCGGACCAAGCGTGAGTCCAGGATATCGCTCACCTCATATTCTTCATGATCGCCCACCTGGACAGGACGAGGCCGAGGCACTGAGGAGGTGAAGCGATTGCATATTAGTGGTTTCAACAGGGAGACGTGAAACACATTGGAAATCCGCATACCAGGAGGGAGCGCAAGGGCATAGGCAACGGGGTTCACCCTGCGGAGCACACGGAAGGGACCAACAAAGCGAGGAGCCAGCTTGGGAGTGGGCACACGGAGGTTGAGATTGCGAGTGGACAACCATACACGGTCTCTGACCTGATAGGAAGGAGCATGCAACCGTCTGCGATCAGCCTGGAGCTTCTGGCGCTGCGCAGAGACCTCGAGGGACCTTTGGATCTGTACCCATGAAGCACGTAGAGCAGAAAGGTGGTCCTCTACTGCCGGAATATCTTGGGGAGAGAATGACTCCGGTAACACGGCAGGTTGGAACCCATAATTGGCCATGAAGGGAGACGTCCCAGAGGAAGAGTTAACCGCAGTGTTCCTGGCAAACTCAGCCCATGACAGAAGGTCAACCCAATTGTCCTGGTGATCAGAGACATAGCAACGAAGGAATTGCTCCAGAGCCTGATTGGATCACTCTGCGTCCCCATTGGACTGAGGGTGGTAAGCCAAGGAGAAGGAGAGTCAAATCCCCAACTGGGAGCAAAAGGCGCGCCAGAACCTGGACACAAACTGACTTCCCCGATCCGAAACGATCTCCTTGGGCAAACCGTGCAGCCGGAAGACCTCCCTGGCGAATACCGTGGCCAACTCCTGCGCAGTGGGTAATTTCTTAAGTGGAACACAGTGGCACATCTTGGAGAACCGATACACAATCATGAGAATGACCGTATGGCCTCGGGATGCAGGAAGGTCCACAATGAAGTCCAACCCCAGGTGTGACCATGGGCACTCCCCAGTGGTAATGGATTGTAGAAGTCCCAACGGAAGGTGCCGAGGGGACTTGTTCTGGGCACAAACAGAACATGCCGCTACATATGCGGCAATGTCGGAGCGTAGAGAAGGCCACCAGAACAAACGTGAGACAGCCCAGGACAGCTGATTCTTTCCAGGATGCCCAGCGGTCTTGGAGTTATGGTAGGTTCGCAACAGCTGGGTACGCAACTCCTCAGGCACAAAGCATTTGCCGTTAGGTCTCCCAGCGGGAGCACCAGGTTGAGCCGCCAGAATTTGCTCCCCAAGGGGAGAGGTCAAGCTGGTGCGGATGGCGGACAAAATCAGATTTGGAGTTATGACCAGAGTCGGTATCGATTCCTCCCTGGACAGCTCGGAGTACTGACATGATAAGGCACCTGCCCTGACGTTCTTGGAACCGGGTAAATAGGAGACCACATAATTAAAACGAGACAGGAACAGAGCCCATCTGGCCTGACGGGGAGTCAATCTCTTGGCCTCCGAAAGGTAAGTAAGATTCTTGTGGTCCGTCAGGATGAGAACTGGAACCACCGAACCCTCGAGCAAGTGCCTCCACTCCTTGAGAGCCTGCACGATGGCTAACAACTCTCTGTCACCAATCAGGTAGTTGCACTCCGCGGGAGACAGATTCCTGGAGTAAAATCCACAGGGAAGCAGGGGACCCTCTGGTGTCCGACGCTGAGACAGAAGGGCGCCTACTCCCATCTCAGACGCGTCCACCTCGAGGACATAAGGCAACCCAGGATTGGGATGAGACAGTATAGGAGCCGACACAAAGGCAGATTTCAGAGCCTCAAAGGCCCGGGTGGCCTCGACCGGCCAGACCTGGGAACTACAGCCCTTCCTAGTCAGGCCTGTGAGAGGCTTGGCCAGCGAGGAGAAGTCCCTGATGAACTTCCGATAATAATTGCAAGGGAATGCTGCAGCAGCCGTGGTATATATATGTGCTTAGCATCCAGCTCCTCCCAGTGGGAAGGAGGAGCCACAGGATGCGGGAAGTTACAAGAAGCATAGGAAGCAAGATGGCTGCCAGCACAAGACAGTGGTAAGAAGGCTGCAAAGGAGGTAAGACCATTACAATTGCAGAGTTCATTACATTTTTTATAGTAGGGGTTATCTATCTCCTCAGGTGTCTGTGCAGGTTCCAATATGTGGGAAGGACCACTAGGGTTCTTAATATACGTATAGGGGAGAACCTCTCGAACATACATAGGGGTTTTATAGGTCACAGCATTTCCCGACATTTTCGCAAGTTCCATCATCGGAACACCTCTTTACTTCAAGTCATAGCTATTGAAAGTTTTGTCCCTCATTAGAGAGGAAGCAACCTCAAATGACCAGGTGGATATTTGATATCCAGTGTTACAGTCCCCTCGGAATTAATGTGGAATGGGACATCAATTGTTACATTAACAATAGATAGTGATGTGATCATGGCTAGGCTTGCCCTTTCGATTCCCTGCCCCTCTATGTTCTTTCCTGGCAGGGTATGAAGTGAGTAGGTTTGAAGTCCCAATAGCTATTGTATTCACCCCATTCTTTGTTTATTTTTGTTGTTTTTAACACAAAATGGGGTGAACAGACCAGGATTCCTGTTCGCAAATCCGTGTTTCATTGCGTTTATGTTTTTTCCTGCCGAGAGAATGGATTATTAGGGTATTTATGAAAAAAGTGAGGCGTCTTTCAGACACCCTTTTTTCTCTTTTTGAATGGATTTTAGTGAATTTTTATGTATGCTGAGATATGGATGGCTTTAAACTGTAATATCTATATGTTCCTCAGCCACTCAAATTATGCACATTTTTATTTAAATAAGGGTATTTGCATTCATATTATATTCTAATATATGAATGTGATTGTATGCATTAATATTTAGTTTTTTTATATTTTTTTATATTTTTATGTATGCATTTTTAACATCAATGTTTGATGCAATTATTTCTGTCCTGGATGCCGGTTGTAGTCTCTGAGTTATGTGTTTGGGGCTGGTCCTCGGAACTCTCCTGGCATCCTATTTGCACGGGTTACACCCGTGACACTTGTGGGTTTTTTCTCACTTTTGGTGGTATTTGATCACCACTGCATTTTCTATTTTTTGTGCTATAAACAAAAAAAGATAGACAATTTTGAAAAATAAAAATATTTTTTACCTACTGCTATACACATCCAATAAAAATATTAAAAAAGTCTTAATAAGCCAATATGTATTCTGCTACTTAAAAAATCCCAATAATAAGTGTATATTAATTTGTTTACGCAAACATTATAGAGTCTAGAAACAATAGGAGATGTCAGAGCTGAGATATGCCTTGTTCACTTCTGGTGTCTCCGATACCTGGAAGGTGGTGAGAAAGGGATTGCTGATGTTTTTAAATGGTCTGCTTTACTCAAGATGTACCTAATGTGAGAGTATATTCTAATAAAGTGTTTTAGATCGATATATTGCATGATAAGCAGATTTTTTTTTATCTAGCAAATCAGTTATCTCTAAAAAGTCACATGGTGGACTACTGTAGCAAAGGTATTCCTTGATAGATCAGTGTATAAGGTGAGCGAGCATTGCACTCAGAGGTGTTTGGTCACTGGGGCATTGCTGAATATTCAACTTATTGCCATTTGTTTTAAGTGTGGACTTTTTTGTGGATCACCTATTATCATATTATAGACACTTACAGCATCTCACAAAAGTGAGTACACCTCTTACATTTTTGTAAAAATGGTATTATATTATTATTTAAGGTACTGGTGGATGTAAGAGATCTTGCGCTCCTTCACCTTCTGTTTGAGGATGCCCCACAGATGCTTAAACGGTTAAGACCCGGACCATTATGCAGGTTAAGACCTTGCCCCTTTTTGCGATTCGGCACTGCGTCACTTTAACTGACAATTGTGTGGTTGTGCGACGTGGCGCCCAAACAAAATTGGTGTCCTTTTTTTCCCACAAATAGAGCTTTCTTTTGGTGCTATTTGATCACCTCTGCAGTTTTTTTTGTGCGATAAACAAAAATAGAGCGACAATTTTGAAAAAAAATGCAATATTGTTTACTTTTTGCTATAATAAGTATCCCCAAAAATGATATAAAATTTTATTTTTTCCTCAGTTTAGGCCGATACGTATTCTTCTACATATTTTAGGTAAAAAAAAAAAATCGCAATAAGCGTTTATCGATTGGTTTGCGCAAAATGTATAACGTTAACAAAATAGGGGATAGTTTTATGGCATTTTTTTTAATAACTTTTTTTTTACTACTAATGGCGACGATCGGCGATTTTTTTCATTAAAGCGACATTATGGCGGACACATCGGACTCTTTTGACACATTTTTGGGACCATTGTCATTTTCACAGCAAAAAAAGTGCTTTAAAAATGCACTGATTACTGTGAAAATTACACTGGCAGTGAAGGGGTTAACACTCATGCAGCCCCAGACCATGACACTCCCACCACCATGATTGACTCTAGGCAAAACACACTTGTCTTTGTACTCCTCACCTGGTAGCCGCCAAACACGCTTGACCCTATCTGAACCAAATAAGTTTATTTTGGTCTCATCAGACCACAGGGCATGGCTCCAATAATCCATGTCCTTAGTCTGCTTGTCTTTAGCAAACTGTTTACATCTATCCATCTAGCCATCTATCCAATTTAGAGTCTATTACCTGAAATAGGGTCTTTGTTTCAGGGAAGAGGCAACTTTAGGTGCACTTTTGCGTCGGTTACCAGAAACACTGGATCTTTGTGTGAAACACATGAGTGGAGCACCATACAGTATATTACTGCATACATTTCTATTATTCCATTGGGATTAATTTCTCTCTTTGTACTGTTGAATTTTCGAGAATTATGGGACTATTGTATTTTCACTTTTATTCTTGATACTGTTATATTGATGTATTTATTAATCGTGCATTCTGTTTATTTATGCAATACAGTATGTACACACTATGCACTTTACAACACTATGCAACACATTTTTTCTTTTGTTATGTGTGTATTTTTGTTTGTGGGCTTTTGTCAGTGTTTTTTTGATTGATTTTAAGTAACTTTATCTTTTTTTTATCTTAACTTTATTGGTATCACATATTACAAACCCCTTATGTGACAGCACGGTATTAGTGACAGGTGTTCTTTAATGAAAAATTAGGGGTCTCCTCTGTACTCCATAGGGTTGCCACCTTTTCTTCAAGCCAAACCCAAACACTTTAGCGTTTAGAGGAGTGCGGAGGGTATGATGGGGGCAGTGTGTACGGGAGAGGAGTGCGGAGGGTATGATGGGGGCAGTATGTACTGGAGAAGAGTGCAGAGGGTATAATGGGGGCAGTGTGTACGGGAGAGGAGTGCGGAGGGTAAAATGAGGGCAGTGTGTACGGGAGAGGATTGCGGAGGGTATAATGGGGGCCGTATGTACAGGAGAGGAGTGTGGAGGGTATAATGAGGCAGTGTGTACGGGAGAGGAGTGTGGAGGGTTTAATGGGGGCAGTGTGTATGGGAGAGGAGTGCGGAGGGTTTAATGGGGGCAGTGTGTACGGGAGAGGAGTGCGGAAGGGTTTAATGGGGGCAGTGTGTACGGGAGAGGAGTGCGGAGGGTTTAATGGGGGCAGTGTGTACAGGAAAGGAGTGCGGAGGGTTTAAGGGGGCAGTGTGTATGGGAGAGGAGTGCGGAGGGTTTAATGGGGGGCAGTATGTATGGGAGAGGAGTTCAGAGGTTATGATGGGGGGCAGTATGTATGGGAGAGGAGTGCAGAGGGTATGATGGGGGGCAGTATGTATGAGAGAGGAGTTCAGAGGGTATGATGGGGGGCAGTATGGGGAGGAATTACTTGCAGTGTCTGTGGGGTAATCAGGGAGTGATGTTGGGAAGATAAGGGAAGGAAAGTGACCATGGAATGATGGCCCTCAGCTAGAGGGAGGGGGGTAGGAAGCAGCGGAGTGATGTCTGTATGAAGTGGTCTGGGTTGATGTAAGGTGGGGGGAAGTGGGGGGCTGAGAATGTATAATGTACAATTAATAAAAAAAAAAAAAACAATTTTGGTCATCCTCTAAAATATACAACAATACAACTCCATGAAAAAAAATCTGTTAAGATGCCAGCACTCTGTATACTGGGATGATGT
Source organism: Rana kukunoris (assembly GCA_029574335.1). NCBI lineage: Eukaryota > Metazoa > Chordata > Amphibia > Anura > Ranidae > Rana > Rana kukunoris. Next base: position 443,084,152 of record CM056050.1, read on the forward strand.
GAAGGTAATTAATGACCATTCATGTAACCTCTGAGTCTAGACAATCAGAGATGTGAACTCACCACATACACACATGGGTAAGGTTATAAATTACTTCACATAATCTGGACAGGGGGATGGGGGAAGTTTGTAGACATAGATAAGTGCTGCTTGGGAGATACTGTGAGTTGGCTGGGGTGTGATCATCGGGCTGCAGACCCCCCCCCCCACACACACACACACACTCGCTTGCTGATTCTGCTTATCTTAATGCTTCCAAGCCAAATAAATCTTCCTGGAACATTGCAATCTACATTGCAATCTACAAAACTTTCCTTAAAATTCATCTAATCTCCTACCTCCTAGTGACAGGGCAGCCCGACACAGTAGCTACAGTGATCTCCTCGGCTCCGCCTCCCCCTTCTCTCGGGAACAAACCACTAGTGAATTTGGAAAGGGGGGGGTCAGAGATAAGAGAGACTGCAGGAGCATGGGTGGAGGGGACAGAAAGGAGCCAAGCTTCAGATACTGTACATAACACACACATCACCACAGTGTGTGTGTGTGTAATGATATTGTTGCTGTGACTGTCGCCACAGTGGCAAGTATGTTAATGAAGCTCCCCTCTGCTAGAATGGTTTTGTCCAGGTTTGAGGCAGTCTGAAAACCGGACAGATGATTCTAATCCCGTACTGTACGGGTCAATCCCGTACAGGTGGCAACCCTAGTACTCCATAGAAATTAATTGAGCACAAATCATCTAGTTATTATCGAGAACAGATCATGCCTGATCATGATTTCCCCAACCATAGTAAATAGGAAATTAAAGCAGTGAAATCAAAAGTGATGCAATGCTTCTGGCTTCATTTGCTACAGGGACAATGTTCAAATGGATATTTGGTGATCATCTTCTGCTTTCCAGACTGACACCCATTATGAACTTCCCAGGTGCCCAGGTGTCCAGGTGCAAAGGTGGGGCAGCAGACCCCAGGATGCATGATGGGGGTGAGATTGGTATGCTACTGCACCCATGAAAGTGTTGAACCACTTACACAAGAAAGCCAATAATCGGCTGATGAAATGTACACACACTTCTGACTCCTATAGCAACTGGAAGTGTGTGTAAATGTTGTCACTGCTAGCTTCATGTCTGCGGCAGCTAAATGGTTAGAGTTGTAGTGCCCCCTTACTTTCTGTAGGGGTGTTACACTAAAGTTAGTGGGGAATGGGAGAGTTACGCAGCTCCCATTCACAATTTGTCAAATTTCGGGCTTCTGTCATTTCAGAACTGTCCTGTGGGTCAGTCTGCGCTCCAGGGGTGTGTTCCCACCCCTGGGCGGCAGCTGGCACTAGAGGGGTTCTGGCAGACTTGTTTTCCTCAGCAGCCAATCGGAGGGGTTGGTTCCCTCGCTAGGGCATGCTGGAGAGGATATATCTGGGGCAACCGCCTTGGCCCTGGGGCCGTGTTCTTTTTTTCTTTTCTGCGGGGTCCGAGTTCCAGGTGCAGCATCCACCTTCAGGGTGCGCAGCCGTGGCCTACCTGCGCGAAGTTGCGCACCATGCGGAGGTTCACCCTGACATAGAGAGGGGTCCCAGTAGCTGCTGGGTCCCAAACCTTTCCTAAAAGGATCCCAAGCTGGGAGCTGTACGGTGGGAGAACAGCTTAAGGAGAACCCGGAGGCAGGTGATCCAATAGGGTTTGAACGAACCATTGGGAATCTGGTGACCGGGAGATTGACAGGTACACTTCAACTGTCAACCGGTGACCCTGACTAAATTCAGTGGGAGGACTCGCTTATTCCGGATCACGCTCATTCAAGTACTAGGCCTGTTGCAGAGGCCCGAGCCAGGCCTGTGGCAGAGGTCTGGTCCTCTGTCAGTACTGAATCCCTCTAGGACCCAGCACTCTCACCTGACACAGCCTTGGCTGGGAAACACTGATTGGCCAACTCTCCTTTAAAACACCTGTGGCTTCACCCAATCAGTGCTCGTGATAGAGTTACTCTGCTTGCCTTGTGTGATCCAGCCTGACCTGTTTATCTGTAAACTTTGTGTATGACCCGGCTTGTTTAACCCTGCTTGTTGCTTCCGATTTGGTACCTTTCGAACTCTGATCTATCCGTGTATGACCTGGCTTGCCTAGACCACACTTTGCCTGACTCCTGTAAGCAACATCCATTGCAGCGGTGCACTACTAGCACCAGCAACACCACCAACATCCACACCTGCGGTGAACTACAAGTTCCAGCCTTCCTGCTCATCACAACACCTACTTCAGCAGTGAACTACAAGTGCCAGCTGTCCCGCTCGTCTCAACCCTGCATCTGTGGTGAACTACAAGTCCCAGCGCTGACCTGCTTCTCAAGACCTGCTCATGGAATGTGCTTTTGTTATTGAACTATAGGCATATTAGCACACCTGAACTGTTGTCTGCTGCTAGCCTGATATGAAACCTGACATTATCACGAGCCATACATAAAAAGGGAAAACCCATCATGGATTCTGAGCAGGCTCAGATGTTTGCACAAGAACTTTGCCGTTTATCCCATCAAGTTCAGCAAATGGCCACAGAGCTCACCAAGGTGCAATCCCCTACTACAACTGTTACAAAAACTTTATCTGAACCGAAAATTCCTTTGCCTGACCGTTTTTCTGGCGACCGTAAGGGATTCTGCAACTTTAAAAACAGCTGCAAATTATATTTCAAATTAAGGCCATCCTCTTCTGGGTCTGAAACTCAGAGGGCCAGATTCTCGTAGATGCGCGCCTAATTATGCAGGCGTTGCGCATCTCAGATGCACCATGCCGACGTAACACGGAGTGGCAAGTACCGTATTCCCTAAGTAAATGCGCTCCAAGATGCGCCTGCGTCGCGTAAAATCATGGGCGTAATCCGGCGCAACTCCAAAGTAGGAGGAAAGTGGGCGTGTTGCATTATAATGAAGCGTGACCCCATGCAAATGCAGGCCGGGACGAACGGAGCATGCGCCGTGACATGGATGACCCGCGCCGTGACATGGATGACCCGCGCCGTGACGTGGATGCCTTCTGCGCATGCGCAAAGCCTCCCTACGATGCGCCGGCGCAGGGTATATAATGCGCCCACACATGCGCCCGTGCAGCGCAAACGTCTCCCATTTTTTTGATAGTGACGGCCAAAGTTTGTGCTGGACAAGATGACAACCGCGGTTAAGGAGAGGAGGAAGAAGAATTTCTCCCCAGAGGAGAGGGCCATTGTCGTCAGGGCCATGGAGAAGTATGACTCGCGGCTCCATGGTGCTGACAGTGCCCGGACCAGCAAGTCCCGGAGGGATCAGATTTTAATGAGGGTCGCGTGCCAGGTCAATGCCCTCTCTCATGAGGTCCGGACACCGCAGGACATTCAGAAGAAAATGAATGACCTGCGGCGTCATGTGAAGGGCAAGCTGGCTGCCATAGCTCGGCATGCCAGGGGCACTGGAGGGGGCCCACCCTGCCCTGTCCGCCTGACTGAGGAGGAGAAGGTGGTTGCCCGCTGCCTGCAGACGGAGCAGGTAGAGGGAGTTGGGGGCTATGAGTCCCAGAAGCCAGCCGTGAGGACAGGTAAGTGTGTTTTAGATTCTATCTGTTGTGTACATGTATGGGGGTGGAAGGGAACATGTGCCAAGTGTGTGGGTCCACCAACATGGGCATCTTTTGTGTCATCCACAGATGTGCAGGAGGGAGCGGGGCCATCTGTTGATGCCAGGGCCCATCAGGATCCATCCCCTGAAGATACAGTCCCTCTGGCTGCCCCCCTGGAACAGGACTTGGAGGGAAGTGGGCACACCTCAACGGAGGAGGTGGTTGAGGAGGGTGTGGTAGTCCAGGACCAGGCCCTCTATGTTGTTGTGGAGGAGGATGGTGGGTTGGCCGGACCAGCCCAGGCTATTCCTCTACCTGTAGCGAACCCCTCAGTGTCCCCCTCCAACCTCTCCAGTCCCTCTCTTTCCCCCCCCCTCATCTCCGGCCCCTCAACATCCTCCCCTTATGCCCGGTCCCCTGCCACTCCCCGCAAGGCGACGTGCAAGACCAGGGGTGTATCCAAGGTCCTGCCGGAAGAGCTGGTCAGACAGCAGGACCAGCAAAATCAGCACCTGGCCGAGGTCGTGGAGGAGATGAGGCGCCTGGCCGACAGCCTGGCATCCTTGGACAATATTACAGATGCCATCCAGGATGTTGCTGTTAACAGCGCAGCAACGCTGACCAGCTTGGGGGAGCTGCAGGAAAACACCTCGGAACTTGTGGGGGAGGTTCATGCCCTGCGCCTTGCTGTCGAGGCGCAGACTGCTGTGCAGACCCGCATAGCGGTTGCCCTGGAGGGCATGCAGGCAGCCAGGGAGGGACGTGGGGATGCTCCTCCTCAACCTGCTGCCCCCCCCCATCTGTGGCTGCCCCCAGGCAAGTGAGGGGCAGGACCCGTGGCACCAGGCAGAGCCCCCGCCAGGCCCATTAATTTTATTTTTCTTTATTATTATGCTCTGGATAAGAGCTTTTTGTTATTTTTTATTATGCTCTGGATAAGAGCTTTTTCTTATTTTTTATTATGCTCTGGATAAGAGCTTTTTGTTATTTTTTTTTATGCTCTGGATAAGAGCTTTTTCTTATTTTTTATTATGCTCTGCATAAGAGCTTTTTTTTTTTTTTTTTGGATACTGAACACGGTGCAGTGTGAATGGTGTGTGAATGTGAGAGGGTGGCACTCCTGACAGTAAGGGGTGTCACCCTCGGCCGTGGTGGTGAAGTTAACCCCACGGCTGTATGAATGATGTGTGAAAGGTGTATGAATGGACAGCAACATCATTGGGGCCTTGACGTGGCGTTGCTGCTCCCAAGGCCTACATGCTGGACTTGGGCTAATCCAATGCGATGTGCATGTGGTGTGTGTGATCTAGGGACATCAGTGGTGTACACGCGTGCATTGTCTGTGTGCCATGCTGTATGTGTGTGTTTAACGGTCAAAGATTCGTAACACGAGGACCCTCCTGACTGCTCTTCCATCAGCTGACGGGGTCTCCTCTGGCGGGGGGGGGCTGTGTGGTTGGGGGGTCAGGTCATCACGTAGGGCAATGTGCAGGCCCTTTCGCATGGCAAAGTTGTGCAGAATACAACATGCACCAATGATCTGACCCACAAAGTTGGGGGAATACAATAGGGCCCCCCCAGACTTATCCAGGCATCGGAAACGGGACTTCAGGAGGCCAAATGTGCGCTCCACCACTGCACGGGTTTTGATGTGTGCTTCATTGTATCTTCTCTCTCCTCTGGTTTGGGGGTTCCGGAAAGGAGTCATGAGATGGGGTCCCAGTGTATATGCAGAGTCACCTGTAAGGGAAAAGACAGGAGGATGGTAGTCATGCATGTGCCACTTCTGTTGTGCATCATGGGAGGGGATAGTCATGGCTGCCACCCATGTCACTCACCAACCAGCCAGCTGTCCCCATACATGTCCTGCTCAAAATCTTCTGGGATGTTGCTTTGACGGTAGATGTAGCTGTCATGGCTGGACCCGGGGTCTTTGGCACGGACGTGCCATATGAGGTATTTGGCATCGGCTATCACCTGTACGTTGATGGAATGCCAATGCTTCCGATTGCGGTATATGTGCTCTGTGGCACTGGGGGGCTGGAGTGCCACATGTGTGCAATCAATGGCCCCGATGGTGAGTGGGAATCCGTCAATTCTGTAGAAATCTGTCATTGCCTTCTGCCGCAGGTGCTCAGTGGTGGGTCTGATGAACTGGTTGGACATGCGTCTGAGGATTGCGGGGACAACCTGGTGCAGACATCTGCTTATGCTGGTTTGTGACATCCCAGCCACCACTCCACTTGTACGCTGGAATGATCCACTGGCCAGGAAATGCAGTGTTGCCAGGACCTTCACCAGTGGCTGCAGTGCACGTGAGCAGTATGTCTGGCTGGTGATGTCATCCTGCAGGGCTGTGGTTATTTCCAGGATGGCAGCAGGGCTGAATCTGAAGATGCGATACACCTCCTCATCACCCATGCCAAAGAGCCTCATGCGCGCTCGGTAGATCCTCTCACGTGCCCCCCTCCTCCTACTCCTCCTTCTATGCGCCTCTTCCTCTGCATACCTTAGTAGTGATAAGACCATGGCTGGCCCTGGCATCATTGGCATACGAATGTCTTGTCCAGTAAGTGTGATTGCTCAGCTAGTCCGTTACGGTGCTGCTGTAGTTGCTCTCCAGCTGACTTGCACACGGCCTTGAGCAAAGTTACCCGTGCTTTTATGAGGGGTATGTTTACTCAAGGCTTTCGAGTTACGCGCACCACGAGTAGCCAACGCCGGACGCGCGTAGTTTCGGGAATACGCGCATCTCCCTCATTTGCATATTTGCATGCTAATTCAATGGGAACTGAATATTTTTCATGCGTAACTATGCGCCTACGCCGCGCTAGCTTAATGCATTTTCACCGGCCAGACGGAAACAAATTTTGCGCGTATGTGGTTCTGTGTTTACCGCGCATCGATACGCAGGCGAACATTTACTATTACGCCGCGCATATACATTTACGCAGGCGTAGCGCCTCTGAGAATCTGGCCCAGAGAGTTCAGATCATTATCTCTCTGCTTCAGGGTGACCCCCAGGCTTGGGCCTTTAACCTTGAACCAAACCATCCAGCCCTGCTAACTGTAGATGCCTTCTTTGAAGCCCTTGGATTGCTGTACGATGATCCAGATCGTGTGGCTACTGCAGAATCAACCCTGCGTAACTTAAAGCAAGGAACTACCACAGCTGAAATGTACTGCTCAGAGTTTCGCAGGTGGGCTCCAGAATCTGGCTGGAATGATGCAGCTCTCCGCAGCCAGTTCAGAATAGGTCTTTCAGATGCAATTAAGGATGCTCTGGTCAACTTCTCCTATCCAGCCTCACTGGAGGAAGCTATGTGTCTAGCCATTAGAATTGATCGCCGTCAGCGAGAGAGGGGGCGAGAAAAAAATATGGCTGTGGCAAACTGTATACCTCCCTTACCACCTGACCATCCCACCTCCAGTGCCAGTTCAGTGGAAGAACCTATGCAGTTAGGCTCCACCCGGCTATCTGCCCAGGAACACACACGCCGGCGTAATATGGGACTTTGCCTGTATTGTGGCCTCAGGGGTCACATACTCCGTTCGTGCCCTACACGTCCGGGAAACTCCCGGACCTAGCTGATTATGGGGAGGTCACCTTAGGTCTGCTTTCATCTCCCCAGGGGGACAGTCGTATACTTCTACCCAGTGTTATTCACTTTGGGACAGGGACTCATGAACTGTTGGCCTTGGTAGATTCTGGAGCTGCTGAGAATTTTATTGATAAGACTCTGATTACCTCTTTGTCCCTGGAAACTCATACGCTAGATTGCCCAGTCTGCCTAATTTCTGTGGATAACCGGCCTCTCTCACAAGACCTTGTGCTTCAGTCCACCAATCCCTTCCAGTTACAATTGGGGGCCCTGCACTGGGAGAAGATTTCATGTCTTGTCATTGACTCTCCATCCACTCCTTTGATCCTAGGCCTTCCTTGGCTTCAGAAGCACAATCCTATAATTGACTGGCGGACAGGAAATATTCTGGCTTGGTCCAATCAGTGTAAAGGAAGTTGCATCCAGCACCCTGTTCGTCTTGCTTCTTGTCAAGTGGGAATGGAACAGATTCCGCTTTGTTATAAGGACTTTCAGGATGTGTTTTCTAAAGGGAGTGCTGACACCTTACCACCTCATCGCAGTTATGACTGTCCCATTGACCTTTTGCCTGACACTACACCTCCGCGAGGGAGAGTCTTTCCATTGTCCGAACCAGAGAACCTTGCTTTGCAAGAATACATCCAGGAAAACCTAGCTAAAAGTTTCATCCGTCCCTCTACTTCTCCCGCAGGCGCAGGTTGCTTCTTTGTCCCAAAGAAGGATGGGGGTCTAAGACTTTGTGTTGACTACAGAGGTCTAAATAAAATAACCGTTCCCAATCGGTACCCTCTCCCTCTCATCACAGAGCTATTCTCCCAAATCCAGGGAGCAAAGATCTTCTCCAAACTAGACCTAAGGGGAGCCTATAATCTAGTGCGCATCCGTGAAGGAGATGAGTGGAAGACGGCCTTTAACACCAAGGATGGCCACTACGAATGTCTTGTCATGCCTTTCGGTCTCAGGAATGCACCAGCTGTCTTCCAAAACTTTATGAATGACATTTTCCGTGATCTGTTGGGTCGCTTTATGCTTGTATACTTGGATGATATTTTGATATATTCTCCCAATCTTGAAACGCATCAGAGGCACGTCCGCTCAGTGTTGGCCCGATTAAAGGCTCACTCCCTTTTCGTTAAGCCTGAAAAATGTTTATTTCATGTCAAACATGTACCTTTCCTGGGCTACCTAATCTCTGACACAGGCCTAACCATGGATCCAGCCAAGATTCAGGCCATCCTAGACTGGGCATCACCTTCAGACCTGAAAGCAGTTCAGCGCTTCCTGGGCTTTGCAAATTTCTATCGGAAATTCATTAAGAATTTTGCCACCATTGCACATCCCATCACCTCTCTCACCAGGAAGTCTCAGGCTAAGTTTAAATGGACTACTGAAGCCCAGACAGCCTTCACTCAGTTGAAGAAAGCCTTTACCTCTGCACCAATTCTACGCCATCCTGTTCCTGAGCTGCCTTTTATTGTGGAGGTAGATGCATCCGAAGTAGGGGTGGGGGCGCTTCTGTCACAAAAGGACCCTGTAACTGCTGCCATCCACCCCTGCGCCTTCCTGTCCCGTAAATATTCCCCAGCAGAACGCAACTATGATATAGGCAACAGAGAACTGTTAGCCATAAAGCTAGCTTTGGAGGAATGGAGACATTGGCTGGAGGGAGCTCGCTATCCATTCATAGTTCTGACTGACCACAAAAACCTTGAATACATCCGTTCTGCTAAAAGACTGAACTCACATCAGGCCAGGTGGTCATTGTTCTTCTCCAGATTTGACTTTACAATTTCTTATTTACCAGGGCCAAAAAATGTTAAGGCTGACGCCTTGTCTCGCAGTTTTTTATCAGAATCCCCACCTCCGCTTCCTCCACAATCCATTATCTCTGAGGACAGGATTTTGGCTTTCACCCAGACTGACATCTTTGAGGCCCTGTTACCTGCACAGGCTGAAGCCCCCCCTTCCACTCCCTCTGGTATGCTTTTTGTGCCTTTGGCTCTTCGTTTGCAGGTTTTGCAGCAGGTACATGCATCAAAGCCTGCAGCGCATCCGGGGTTTAGACAAACTTATGAGATTATCTCTCGCAATCTCTGGTGGCCATCGATTAGGCAGGATGTGTTAGCCTTTGTCCAGGCTTGTGAGGTTTGTGCCAGAAGCAAGGGCAGTACCTCTAAGCCCTCCGGTCTTCTACGTCCTCTACCAATACCTACTTGTCCCTGGACCCATTTATCTATGGACTTTATCACTGACTTGCCTCCGTCCCAGGGATGTTCCACGATCTGGGTGGTGGTAGACAGGTTCAGTAAGATGGCCCACTTTGTTCCACTTCCAAAACTGCCGTCTGCTAGAGAACTGGCATCTCTGTTCATTAAACATGTTTTCAGGCTCCATGGGGCACCAATTAACATTGTCTCAGACCGTGGCTCTCAGTTTATAGCCCAGTTTTGGAAGGCCCTTTGTTCTCAGCTAGGGATTAAGTTATCATATTCTTCAGCCTATCATCCCGAGACAAATGGCCAAACAGAAAGAACTAATCAGACTCTAGAGAAGATGGTACGTTGTCTGATGGCCAATGATGAGGTGGAGTGGGTCAACATCCTTCCATGGGCAGAGTTTGCCTTTAATAATTGTGCCAGCTCTTCTACAGGGACCTCTCCCTTCTTCTGTGTTTATGGGTTGCACCACGATTGAAAACTTCTCCAAAATCTGGTCTGACGTCAATCGTGCTATTTCTCGCTCAGTGCAGGCATTTAAGAAAACGGTTGATAAGAGGCGCTCAAAGGCTCCTGGATATAAAGTTGGTGACAAAGTGTGGCTATCATCCAGGAATCTGTCCCTGCATGTTCCATCCAAAATTCATCGGGCCCTATGAGATTTCGGAGATTGTTAATCCTGTGTCCTATAGATTAAAACTCCCCCCGTCCATGCGCATTCCTAATGTCTTCCATGTTTCTTTGTTGAAACCTGTTCATTCTAGTCTCCAAGTAAATGAACCAGAACCTGTAGATGTGTCGGATAGCCAGGAATATGAAGTGGCATATATTCTTGACTCCAGACGAGTACGCAATTCCTTGCAATATCTTGTTCATTGGAAAGGTTTTGGCCCAGAGGATCGATCCTGGATCCCAGCTCGCGATCTCCATGCTGATCGCCTTAAGAAGAAGTTCCATCTTCGATATCCAAGTAAGCATGGGGGGGCAGGAGCAACCCCTCGAGAAGGGGGGGTACTGTCAGTACTGGATCCCTCTAGGACCCAGCACTCTCACCTGACACAGCCTTGGCTGGGAAACACTGATTGGCCAGCTCTCCCTTAAAACACCTGTGGCTTCACCCAATCAGTGCTCGTGATAGAGTTACTCTGCTTGCCTTGTGTGATCCAGCCTGACCTGTTTATCTGTAAACTTTGTGTATGACCCGGCTTGTTTAACCCTGCTTGTTGCTTCCGATTTGGTACCTTTTGAACTCTGATCTATCCGTGTATGACCTGGCTTGCCTAGACCACACTTTGCCTGACTCCTGTAAGCAACATCCATTGCAGCGGTGCACTACTAGCACCAGCAACACCACCAACATCCACACCTGCGGTGAACTACAAGTTCCAGCCTTCCTGCTCATCACAACACCTACTTCAGCAGTGAACTACAAGTGCCAGCTGTCCCGCTCGTCTCAACCCTGCATCTGTGGTGAACTACAAGTCCCAGTGCTGACCTGCTTCTCAAGACCTGCTCATGGTATGTGCTTTTGTTATTGAACTATAGGCATAGTAGCACACCTGAACTGTTGTCTGCTGCTAGCCTGATATGAAACCTGACACCTCCCAGCATTTGCAAGTGATGCCTCGGCTGCCATGCCTGTGGCAAAGGTCTGCCTGGGGGCGCTTTACCCACTCTGACTAGAGAACTTAGCTCATTATTGCTGAGAGCAGGATTGCTCTCTCTTCTTAATATCCAAGTCCTGATACTCAAGTTCTCTCTCTGTTCATCAACCTTTCCTGTCCTGTACCATGTTGATGTTGGCCATGTTGGGCCTTGGAATAAAGCATTGAAGAAAACCTAACTAAAGGCTGGACATTCGCTCTCTATCTCAACTCACAAGTATAACCCCTAGACACCTGCAAGGTAACTTAACACGCCGATCCCACTTATAATCAGCGGCTCCTCCGGGGGTAGCGCTACAGAGTAATAGAGGAATATGTAAATTTTCTTTCTAATAGCACTAACATTTTAATTTTCAGTAGCTTTTGGGGTGTTCATGTCTTCTGGGTCCAAGTTTGGACTGAAAAGAAGAGAATACCTTGAAGGCTTGTCCTAAAAATCTAAATATCGGTTTTACGTACAGTACTCAATTGTATTTGAGCACATGTAACATCATGTTGCAAACACAGATGATCTTTCCATGTGGTCTTTGTTGGATGTCTTGTAGCCCCTCTGGTATTTAAAAGTATTACTTTGTTTTTCTTTATTAAAGTAAAAAGCCAACTTTTAATAACATTAATTTCTACCAACTTAAGTACTGAAGTATAGGATATAATCAGGCCTAAAATAATCTCTGTATATTTTAGCCTACAGCATGATTAGACACTGAGATTGCAATCCACTAAATGGGTCATTATTACTGAAGAAACCTGTTTACTTCTAACTAAAATGTCTTGATGATGAAGAAGATTAAAAGATGGAACTACAGTGCTTGCCCTAGGCAGTTTTAAAATAAGCAAGTCATTTGTGAAAGCTTTATAATTACTACAAACAGTATATTGATTAGTAAGCTGGTAATAGTACAGGTTTTGCAAAGGGGACTACTGTCTATATTATTCAGCATTCTATCCATCCTTGGATCCAGATGAAAGAGCACATCAGAATGCAAGTCACATTTAATATAACAGTGGATGAATGCAGACCACAGTTCGAGCAAGCTAAACCATTTATTTAGCATTCAAGAAGGGTGAAACTTTACAGGCTACCATTTACTAATGGATATTAAAATCATTTTACAGAATATGATGGAAAATTGCACATAGGAAGGAGTGTAAAGTCACAAAGCCATAATAATAAACATAAAAAAGTGTATTTAAGTGATTTAAGAGAAGCTGTCATAATGTAATAACTAGATTGTTAACAATGTGAATAAATATCTGTGCTAACTAAAAGTGAACCGATGTATTATATGAAAAAGCAGCTAGCACAGTCTGGATTCAGCAAACAAAAACATGTAAATAAATAGTGCAGCGCTGCGCTCAAATGATATAAAGTGACAGTCCAAGTATAAATCAATGCAGGGGAAAGTTGATAGAGCTGATAGAAGACCTCCACCACAGGTTCAGTGTGAACCTAGGCAGAACACACCACACCACCATGCTAATAATCTGCTTACCAGAAGGCAAAGGCAACAGGCGTTGTAACTAATCATACAATGCAGAGGGTTAATGGGGAAACAGTATTCCAAACCAGATGGATGGATCAGCATAACATCAAGAAATTCCAAGACTCAGACAATGGATGGATATATTATGCAATCATCACATGGAATTAAAGGGGTTAACCAATTAACCCCCTTAAAAAAAGAAAACATTGTAAAAGAAAAACAAAAAAAAGTAAAACAAATGGTAACAAATAAATAAACAAATTGTAAAAAAAAAGAGATTAAAAAAAAAAGGTAATCGGCATCGGCGAGTACTTGAAATAAAGGTACTTGTACTCGGTCTTAAAAAAATGGTATCGGGACAACCCTATATATAACCATATGTGATATTGATTAATCAAAATTATACTGAGAGTATTTTATATTGGACCGGTTACCAGAGTACTTAAATGATTATATATATATATATATATATATATATATTCCAGCACAAACGAATACACATTATAAAAATAGAACATATTATTTAACAGATAGTTCAGGACACGTTTCTCTGCCCTCAGTCATGCCTAGTGGTTGAAGGTGATATTACCTAAATTCACCAAAGTAAATCATTAGATTTTTCCAACCAATGAAAAATAAGAAAAATAAGCCATACCTTCTGGGCTGAGCTTATTACAATTTTTTAGTTTATTGTCCCAGATGGTATGAAGTATGAAAGGTGCCATGTAGAAGGGACACTCAAAAACACTTGATAACCATCAATCATACACTCAGACACATACACCATTTTCCCAGGTTTTTTTTGCCTTCCTCTGGACCAAGCTAGGATCAGAGGATTTAGTTATCCTTGAGAATCCTCCCCCCACCCCTTTGTTCTACGGCTACCATGGTTAATCGGCAATACTCGGCAGAGAACATTAGGGATCTGAGTCGATTTGCCGCAATATTACTGGCCGCCACTAAAAAAGCCCTAAGAAATCTGCGACTTTTGAGGATCGATTGACGATCGACTATCAAAAATCACAGCCATTTACCCCAGCCTAAGCACATATCATGTGCTTTGATCAACACAAGATCGGCAGTAAAACACAGATTAGAAATCCATGATTTCATATTGCAACACGATTTAGACTGCCTCTTTATTACAGAGAGCTGGCTCACAGCCGACTGTAACACCATTCTAGGAGAATCGGTGCCAGAAAACTATCGTATTATAACGGAAAACAGAATAGGGCAAAGAGGAGGAGGCCTGGCGGTGATCCATAAGACGCATCTTGCGATCACAAAACCAATCCTTCAAAACCCTCTTCCATTCATGGAAACCCTTACTCTGCAACTGCAACTAAACTGCGACTTCCGGTTCCGGCGCCGCATGGAGTAGCTGCTCCTCTCCTCGGCTCCTGCAGCACGACCTAAATCTGCCTAAAAAAACTATTCGAGACGCCCAGCAGATCCCCCTCCACCCCCGGGGCCACCCCTGCCATGCGATGGACCGATTCGTGGAAAAATCGGGCGCTCGCACCCAAACGGCCCAGACGGCGCCGCCGGCTCTCCCGCAAATCGAGGCCCCGGTCTCGGCCTACTCTGCTCCACACGCGGCGGTGCCGCAAACGGCGATGGAGGTAAGCGGCACCTCATTTCCCCCTCCACCCCTCACTCCTCGGGGACATCACCAATGGGAGATGACACTACGGACCGCATAGCCCAGGCTGTAGCAGCCCTCCTGACCCCCATGATCGCCGCCTCCGTTGAGAAGGCAGTAAATGCTGGGATGGCGCAGATTAAATCACAGCTCAGTGAGCATGGCACCAGACTCAATGAGTTGGAGCATCGCTTGTCAAATGCTGAGGATGAACTATACTAGGCTCAAGCCACCGAACACGCGCAAGACAAAACAAACCAATACATTTTGCAAAAACTGGATGATTTGGAAAATAGATCCAGACGCAGTAATCTACGTTTTGTGGGGGTCCCGGAAACACTTCAATCGGCCGCACTCGCAGAATTCTGCCCCTAGCGCATTCTGGAGGCTTTGGGCCTCCCTGGCCCCTGCACAGTGGAAAGAGCACACCGCTTGGGGGCCTTTAACTCTGACCGCAAGACACCCCGGCCTATTATTGCTAAATACTTGAATTACTCGGATAAGTCCCTTATACTACAGAAATTCAGACAGGCCCGGCAGGTCCAGATTGACGGTCTAAGGATCTTGATATTCGCCGACTATTCGATTGAGGTATCTAAAAAGAGGAAAGCCTTCCAACAGATATGCACAGAACTTTTTAAGCAGCAAATCAAATTCACACTGGCCTTCCCGGCCATTCTCCGCCTCAGGGCCCCTAATGGCGACCAGCTATCCTTCCACGATCCCTCTGAAGCTGAGGCCTTCCTACGCTTCCACCACTCCGGACGTCAACATCAGACCCCCTCGAAAACCCCTCCGCTCAACCGCCCCCTGGATCAGAGAAGCCCTCGGAAGGACTCACCCAAACGCTTCAAGGATACGGCCACGGATCCCATCCGCCGGATCTGGTAGGACCTTCTACGGCGAACTGTCCGCCTGGCTTCTACGAAACACGCACCTTCCACACCTAGTTGGAGGCGACTTCAATGACATTATGCATCAGTTAGACGACAGATCCTCTCCTAAATGCCACAGGTCAGGGACCGACCCCCTCACCCCAACACTTTTCACATCAACTATGGACTCCCTCCTCCTCCGAGACCTCTGGCGCCTACAACACCCCACAGACAGGGATTTCACCTTTTACTCCAATCCCCACACCATTTTCACTAGGATCGACTACTTCTTTGGCTCTTTGGCAAAAAAACTGCCAGGAGACCGTCCGGATTCTACTCTGCTATAGGCCACCCGGCCCAAAATTGCAGCTTCTCCCATCATTGATGGACTTTATCTCCACCTATACCCTTAACAGCAAACACCTTTTGCTGCTCGGGGACTTCAACCTCTGGGCCAACTCCCCGCAAGACCCCATTGCCGACGCCTGCATTGACCACCTGGAATTAGGGCTTTAGCAACTAGTATGTGGGCCCACACATGCTTCAGGTCACACACTTGATCTTATTTTCAGACAAGATCTGGAAATAAAAATTTAGGAAAATGAACCGTTGCCATGGACAGATCACAATACAATTAAATTCATTATTTTCGAATTCCCCCCCTTAACAAAAACATCAAGTCCAGTGATAACACACTGGACTAGAAGTCAGAAGAAGCTCCAATCGGAACTCTTCAAAGCCACGTTAGGGAAAAAAATAGAAACAATTCAGCTGCACCAAACGGCTGAAGAAACACTGGAGGCCATAAACACAGCACTATTGCAGTCAGCTTACTTGATAGCGCCGAAACGCAAGACCCACATCCGAAAAAATAACTCCAGCTGGTTCAACAACCAGCTGGCGTTACTGAAGCAAGAGCGCAGAAGGGCAGAAGCCGCCTGGAAAAAAAGCTCTTCAGATAAGAACCTCTCCATCTACAAGGCAATAACCAGAAAATACCACAAGCAAATCTTCGAAGCCAAGAAAAACTATTTTTCTGAGGCTATCAACAGCGCCCTCAACCGCCCCGCGAACTCTTCAAGCTGGTCACTCAGACCATGAATCCAGGATTGATCAAATTTGGACACACAAGAATTTTGCGATGAATTATCGGATTACTTCATTAATAAAATCGAGGGAATCCGGCAAAGCATTCAGCAAAACAATTCCCTTCCTAGCCCCCCCTGTAATTATTTACACAACACCTGCAGTAATTCACCACAGCCAGGTAAGTTCACGCTGTAACCATCTCTATTCAGACCACAAAAAAAATCATTGGCTGGCTAAAGTAGCCAAAGTCGCAGAAGGCAATCTATCTTGGTTCTCCTCTTTTTTGGAAAACCGATCGCAAATAGTGAAGCTAGGACCCTTCTCTTCTGAAAAACGCACATTATCGTGCAGAGTCCCTCAAGGATCCCCCCTGTCGCTGATGTTATTCAACATCTATCTGCGTCCTCTTTTTGAAATCATCAGCAGCCAAAAACTGCTCTATCATTCATATGCAGATTATACGCAACTGTATTTCCGCATTTGCAATAAAAAGGATCACCACCTCAATCTAGAGACATGCCTCTCTTTGATAGAGGACTGGATGACAAAGAGTTATCTCAAACTCAACGAAGCGAAAACAGAACTTCTTCTGTTTCACGCCAAGCGTATGAATCAACCTGCAACAACTTGGACCCCCCCGCCCATTCTGGGTAAAATCATCACCCCTAGCGCCAAAGTCAAAAGTATTGGGGTCATCTTTGACTCCTACATGACAATGGACGCACAAATAGGGTCAGTAGTCAGCGGATCTCACCATCTGCTGCGCCTACTACGCAGACTAACTCCTTTTATTCCCAAGGAAGACATAGCGGTTGTGGTGGGAGCGATTGTAAACTCCAGACTGGACTATGCAAATGCCCTTTACCTCGGACTCCCCAAGTACCAAATCGCTCGTCTTCAAGTCGTTCAAAATACGGTCGCTAGACTTGTGACTGGGAAAAAACCCTGGGAATCAATCTCACCCTCACTGAGATCCCTTCACTGGTTACCAGTAAAAGACAGAATCACCTTTAAAGCACCCTGTCTAACGCATAGATGTATTAATGGGAATGCTCCCCATTATCTATGTGAAAGAAAAAAAAGCTCATAACCCCAATCGCGTTTTGCGATCCACTAATCAAAATCTGCTCCAGATACCGAAAGCCAGATACAAGTCCAAAGGAGACAGAAGATTCGCGGTCCAAGGTCCCAGACTATGGAACGCTTTACCAACCAGCATTCGGTTGGAGGAGAACCACTTAGCATTCAGGAGAAAGATCAAGACTCATCTCTTTTGATTTAAAAGGAGACAGGAACAACAAGCGCCCAGAGGCGATTCACTTTGCATGTGCTGCGCTATATAAGTTTTCATTCATTCATTCATTCATTCATCAACTCACACTTTTACATTCATGAAGCTTCCTGGACACCTTTTGCTTTGAAACTTGGAGGTCGCAAGAAGTAATTCCTCTTTAAGAGCAGCCATCTTGAAAGCCACTGCAGCCATTCGAAAAAACTCTGGTAACCAGCAATTCAGACCAGTAGCCATTCTGGAATGGGTAATTATGTTGTGTTGATTTTTACCATATATTTATTTGTGTTCTCTTATATAATGATTTGAGTATTACACAATTAATAATTCTTCTCTCTAATCAATAACCGTCTTGTAGATTTTTATCTAAAGATTCAATTTTCAATATTTTTCATTTGCATGATTTCCTTTTTTTTTGACATAGCAAATGTCTAATTTTATTTCACATTGTTAACCACTTACTTACTGTACCTGCAATATAGTAACGGTTGAATTTGTGAAATACAGACGTCCTGTCTAATTGTCATTTTACAAGGTTATTGATTCTACAGGGAAGTTTATCATTGCTGTGTTATGGCAAAGGTACCACCCTCCCATTTAGCAGGGGATTCAATTGATATTCAAGATTTTATGTAACGCAATTAGTATTTTAATTCCATGTAACGTTTGTTTTTGTCAACCAATATAACTATTTTGTATGATTACATGTCTGGTGAATACATTTCATATTTTTAGACTGTGGTCATATTTGATTGAACCTATATCTTAAAAATATCATTGTTAAAAATGACTTAAATCATCAATACCGTGCAGGAACATTTTCCTTAATAATCACAACAACATGAAGGAATCAAATCCTGGATTGGGCAGTGATTGACAGAGGAAGATTTTTTAGCAATGCTGGGAGCAGCGGCGGTCCATCCATAGAGGGCGCTGGAGCACCACCCCCTCTGGCTCCGCACCGCCACTGAAAATAACATACATTAATTTATTGCATGAATGTATGTTATTGTTGCCAGCTGCCGCTGATCTATTCAGGTGGCCGGACTTTGAGCGCCAACCACCTGAATAACGGTAGCTGGTTGGGTGTGCGGAAGTGCCGAGTACAGCCCTTGTCTCCTGGATGCTTTATCCAGGGAACGTACAGGCTGCGTTCCTTGGATAAGACTGATGGCCGTCTCAGCCAATCAGGTTCGCCGATTCTGGTTATTGGTAACCTGATTGGCTAAAGCGTCACCAAGGCGGGAGAAGACATTGAGGGACGTGGAAGGATTTAGGTAAGTGCATTTTACAGGGCACAGCGGTAACAATGGGCACAGAGGTGACAAAGGGCACAGTGGCATCAATAGGCACAGTGGCGACAAAGGGTACAGTGGCATCAATGGGCACAGTAGTGACAATGGGCACAGTGGCAACAATTAAAGGGCACAGTGACATGCACAGTGGCAACAATGGGCACAGTGGAGACAATTAAAGCGCACAGTGGTGACAATTGGCACAGTGGCGACAATTGAGGGGCACAGTAGTGACAATTGGCACAGTGGTAACAATTGAGGGGCACAGTGGCTGCATTTGATGGCATGGCACAGTGGTGACAATTGATGGCACAGTGGCTGTGTTTGATGGCATGGCACAGTGACTGCGTTTGATGGCATGGCACAGCGGCTGCATTTAATGGCATGGCACAGTGGTGCGAATTGATGGCACAGTGACTGCATTTGATGGCATGGCACAGTGGTGATAATTTATGGCACAGTGGCTGCATTTAATGGCATGGCACAGTGGTGACAATTAATGGCACAGTGGCTGCATTTGATGGCATGGCACAGTGGTGACAATTGATGCCACAGTGGTTGCGTTTAATGGCATGGCACAGTGACTGCATTTGATGGCATGGCACAGTGGTGACAATTGATGGCACAGTGGCTGTGTTTGATGGCACAGTGGCTGCATTTGATGGGCACAGTGATGCTGCAATTTTTTTTTTTTTTACGTCTGCACCCCCCCAAAAATTTTAAGCACCAGCCGCCACTGTCTGGGAGTGTACTACATGTGGTTGCAAGACCCTTTCTCATTTCAGATACTCTGATAATTTGTAAATTATTGAGTGAATTCTTACAGCATACTAATGTAGCACTATCCCCGAAGGAGCTGCTGGTTTAATTTGGGCGGTATGTTACCTCTATCTCTCCGCCATCTAGGGTACTGGATGAGAGCTGAAACAAAGGCAATGCCCACACGTTGCGGTCTTTTTCTCTGCTTTATTTACCAAACGCGGTAAAAGAATGAAAAATAGATTGAAGAGATCAAATAGGATATAGGTAATAGGTTCAGGTGTAGAACTTGATAAGAAGCACTCCTGCTTCCAGACATAAACTCTCGTCGCTACTCTAGCCAGAGTGGGTAGTGTGCCCCTGGATAGGCCTCTCTCACTAGTCCTAGTAGCCAGGGTGCCACACGGAACCTTGGTACAGTCCCTGCCACTGACCTTCCCAAAGGTGGAGATACGTTCGGTCCAGAATCCTCTCACTTTGGGATTAAGCACCCGGATCTCTTCTTAGTAACTTGTGAAATCAGGAAACTGACGGGCAATCACTGCTCAGCCTTTGAGTAGTAATGTGTCCTTTAATGAAGTTCAGGCCTCCCCTGAGTGTACCAACCTCGTGCTGGGTGCTCTCCAGACAGGTACTTTTTTTTGGCGGCTTCCTCCCTCTAGGATGGATAGTGCAGGACCACTTTATCAATGCCAACCCAGTCTGACTACTGGGGCTGCTGGGCAAGACACGACTCCAGACCAACGTAATCCCGGAACCAGGGACTCTAAACACGCACCCCCGGCCAGGAGGGCTACACACAGGGGTGGTGGGATGACTGCCAACGGCAGACAATGACCACCCAGAAACTGTGACCTCTGTCCCTTAAATACCCCTCCCCAGCATGCACAGCAAGGTGATCAACCCCCACTGATTGGCCACTGAGAAAGAGTACCCAACACATCTGACTGCTGCCACCTTTGGCCTGGGGTGGAACTGACACCCCAGACAACAATAGTGGTCAACTGCAGTACAGCCACGGCTGGAACAGAGGTCCAAATTTGAAAACAAAATAGGTCAGAGGTAACTAATCCTCTGACTAACCTCTAAATTTAAAGCAGGGCCAGCAAAGAAAATATCTGCCCGCTACATTAATTATTGTTTTATACTGTAAATATAAATCTAAAATACTAAATTCACAGATATTTGTATAAATTCATGGGACCAAATTGATTGGATGATTTACTAATGGATTTGAAAATATTTACTCAATAAATTGTATTGAAGTAAATATTTACACAAATTATAGAGTGATAATTCTCAACCCTTATAGCAAATCAGCCACAATGACTAATTCTTTTAACAGATTAGAAACTCGGAGTGGGCATGTGCGGGACTTCCTGGAAAATACTCTGACCGGGAGCTCCGAGCCGCCCCAGCCTTCCGTGGTCCCCGGGATAGCTATCGTTAGTGGATTGACACTGAGGCAGGCCCTCTCAGCTAGTGGTCGGTGCGGTGCCCCATCCTGGATGCCGGGAATCGGCGATAAGAAGGGATCCAGCCAGCAGCTCGACTTTGGCCTAACGGCCCCCACAGCTTCTAAAATGGCGGCTGAGGCCCCTCCACGCGGAGACACAGGAGTCCAGGAGTCCATTGCGGACCTCCCATCCCTGATTCAACTTGCGAATCCTCTGCCGGCGACTCCTGTGAGTACTGCACCTTCTCACCTAGCTTCACCAGCCTCCACTGAATCGCTCCTCAGCAGAACAATGGCAGACATTATGAACACTCCAATGCTGCAATCTTCCTTATGCCACACTGTCTTCCAGCATACCCCACCCCCATCAAACACACCAGAATGACATGGCCCAACTTCTGAACTGTTTTTCGGACATGCTGGCAACAGGTCTGGCTCAGACTGCTTCACAGATTACATCATGTATCAAAGCTGACCTGCAAAGCCTTGGGGCCCGCATAGATGTGATTGAATATGCTGTAGATAACACCGCACTCCGCACTAATCAAAACACAAATTGTATTCAGATGCTGCAACACCAACTTTAAATCGCACTCGATGATTGATGATTTGGAGAATCGGAGCAGAATATATAACGGACATGCATTCCACTCCATCTGTTGTGACGTAGGGGAGTCTGTTCCCCTTGTTACTTCAGGATAGCAACCTTCTCGAGTTTGTTACCCTTCCGAACCCAGTCTTACTTTGGGTCTCGGTACAGGACTTGGCCAGCCAGTCCTGCATCTACACCATCCTAGTCAATCTTGCCTAGGACTTCTCTTCCTCTTCACTCCCTTCTGCTCTTCTCACCTCTTATTCATGTTTGCGTCCTCTTTACTCTTGTCCTTTCATCTTTTCCAGGAACCTACACGGAAGGCTGCTTTCTTTCAGAGAACTCAGATGAGGATCCTGATCGGAACTTCTCGACTCACTCCTCACTCTCCAAGGATCGAGGTAGACCCATCTCTTTTATGCTCGCGCTCATCCTCTCTTGTCCATGGCTGATTAATCCCCCCTGCAGGCAGCTCTTAGGATAGCCTCACATAATACCCAAGGCCTAAATTCTCCCGTTAAAAGGCGTAAAGCCTTCCAAAGCTACAATTCTAGGGGCTTTGACATAATCCTCCTTCAGGAAACTCACTTCCCCAGCAGCTACACGCCCTTCTTTCTCCACCGTGGATATCCCACCTTTTTTCTGGCAAACGTAGTTGCTAAAAAGAGCGGGGTAGCAGTACTTATCTCTAAAAGGACCTCTTTCTCGCACTCCCTGATAATCACAGATAAGGAAGGAAGTTACATCCTAGTCAAAGGTTTGATAGAAGGTAGTTTGTATATCATAGTCTCCTATTATGCCCCAAACCGGGTCCAAACTAAGTTTTTCTCCTCAATGCTCAACGCCCTCTCACCTCATTTTGAAGGCAGAGTGATATTGGGTGGTGATTCCAACATCACATTTGATCATATCCTTGATAAATCAGCCCATGGTATTCCCCACCTCAAAAAAACACCTAGGCAGAGCCTTCATATTGCTCGTCTCCTCCATTCTTTAGGCCTTATTGACATTTGGAGGGAACTTAATCCCTCGGCGAAAGATTATACACACTATTCGGCACCGCACAAGACTTACGCCAGGATTGATCATATTTTCCTGCCCTCTTCTGACATACATACAGATTTTCATGGTTCCATACAAGATGTTCCTTCGTCTGACCATTCCCTAGTCACCCTGAAAATTTCAAATTCTGTTACTTCGTCAGGACCCCGACTTTGACGATTAAACGCAACAATCCTTTCCAACCCAGTGCACTGCACTATGTTGGAAGGGGAGATTCGGGAATACTTTGCGACTAACAATACAGGAGATGTCACTCCGAGCTCTCTATGGGGTGCCCACAAAGTGGTAATGAGGGGAAAAATTATTCAACTCTAATCACAGTTGAAACGTGAAAGAAATGCAGACATCAGAAACCTAGAAAAAGATTTCAAAACTCTTAGTGCAAATCACAAGCGGAAACCCTCCCATGCTTCCCTAGCCAAACTTGAATCTGCCAGGTTAGCTCTTAACATGGCTCTCACTTCCACTGCAGATAAACATTTGTGCTGGTTGAGTGGCAGACACTACATGCGGGCGGACAATTTTGGCCCACAGTTGGCGGCTAAACTCACTCCCAAACACCGTACATTTGCCCTTCAAAAAATTTAATCCTCGACTGGAGCCCTGACCCAGAAACCCAAAAAGATACTTGACACTTTTCAGTCCTTCTACTCCACCTTATATTCTAGTGACAATCCCACTTGCCATGACAACCTAATCGCCTTTCTGCAGAACATCCCACTTCCGAGACTATCAGACTCTCACCGCTCCATCTTAGACTCACCGTTCCAAGAAGCTGAGATTTGTGAAGTCATTAAGACTCTTAAGAAAGACTCTGCCCCTGGCCCCGACGGGTTTTCAGTCCATTACTATAAGACCTTTGCAAAGACACTCTCCCCTTATCTTGCCCGCTTCTTTAACTCATTAGGCAAAGATTCCCCTCTAGATCCAACAGCAAACTTAGCTTATATATCAGTAATCCCCAAACCAGGCAAGGACTTTAGCGATGTAAGAAATTACAGACCAATCTTGTTAATCAATAAAGACCTGAAGATAATGACGAAAATTTTAGCGAATAGACTAGCATCTTTTATTGGGTTGTATATCCATAAGGACCAAGTAGGTTTCATCCCAGGGAGGCAGGGTCCAGATCAAATCAGAAGAATGGTGGACACCATCTCCCTTATGAGGTCGGGTTGGGACGTCGGACCTCCCCAGGAGGACTTTCTGCTCTCCATTGATCTCCAAAAAGCGTTTGACTCGGTCGCCTGTTCCTACCTCTTCGCTATGCTCCAGAAATGGGGCTTCGGTGCCAACTTTATTAACAAATTGGAAGCTCTGTATTCCCAACCTAAGGCACAAGTTAGACTCCAGGGCCATTTATCAGATCAATTCCCTATTAAACAAGGTACAAGGCAGGGCTACCCTCTACCCCCCCTTATTTTCGCGGTAGCCATTGAAACTCTGGCTATCGCGATTAGACTCCACCCAGATATCCATGGGGTCCGCTGTGGTCGATCGACGCACAAATGTGCATTATTCGCAGATGATGTCCTCCTCTTTATAACATCCCCCCTTATCTCAACCCCGACGATTTTGGTAACGTCTCTGGCCTTATAGTTAATATGTCTAAATCGGTGGCCCTCAATATCTCGACTCCCCAAGATCTGGTAGATAAACTTAAAGTTAATTTCCCCTTCTCCTGGAATTCCACTTTCATACCTTACTTAGGTGTCAACCTCACTTCTCAAATTGAACTTCTCCACAAATTTAATTATCCTCCTATGGTAAAAAAGCTTATGGAAGACCTCTGCCAATGGTCCCTATACAAAATGTCCTGGCTAGGCAGGATAAATTCAGTAAAGATGACCCAGAATCCTATACCTCTTTCGTTGCCTCCCTATACCAGTCACCAAATCATACATTAACCTCCCTGGCGACGTTACGACGTTACGACGCACGGGGACGGAGAAGGGCACCAAATTCAAAAATGTAAACAAACACTATACATACAGTACACTGTAATCTTATAGATTACAGTACTGTATGTAAAAAATACACACACCCCCCATGTCCCTAGTGGTCTGCCTTGTACACTACATGTCCTTTTATATAATAAAAACTGTTCTTTCTCCCTGCAAACTGTAGATTGCCCATAGCAACCAAAAGTGTCCCTTTATGATAAAAATTGTTTTAGAGCAGCTAAAAAACAGCGATAATAAATCAGAATCACTTGCAGAATTTAGCGATAGCGATTTGTGGGGAAATTCGTCATAAAAAAAAAAAATAATGACAGCAAAAATTCTGCAACTGAGCAGATTTCTGTGATTATGATTTGATTACATTATTGAATAATTTTTACTATAATTATATTATTATTTGTTATAATTTTTTATAATTATTTATTACATAATAATTTAATAAAGAATAAAAATAAAAATCATACCCAGGATGCCTATTAGGCTCTTGTTTGGATAGATTTAAGTGAGTTATTCCTAAGAATTACAAGCCTACCGTATAACACGCCAAATTTCCTTGCAAATAATGGTACCACTTTCAGCACCTAAAATCTGAAAGAATCATACCGCCAGGGAGGTTAACGCTTTGCAATCCGCAATCATCCGCTTCATTTGGGACAAAAAGGATCACCGTCTCTCGAAGACCGTCCTTTTTAGACCCAGAATGAAACCTGTGGTGGTATTATCAGGCTGCACAACTAAGTCAGTTCTCGATAATTTATCTGAAAGTTCCTAAACCTGACTGGGTGTACATGGAAAGGGAAGAGACTCCTGGACTTCTTGCTATGGATCCCTCCCAAACGCCGGCCCCCGATCCTAGCCCCCACGTTGTCCCATTCCATGACGTTATGTGATTCTCTGCACAAACTGAAACCCCTGACATCTTACTGGCACCCACTTGCCCATATCTTCCACAACCCCCTCCAGGATTAGAGATTAAAGCTTTCCAGTGGTGGCTTGACAAAGGCCTATACAGAATCGGGCACTTCTTCAACTCGAACGGACCCCTCACTTTAGGGTACTGCATATCTAAACTTAAAATGCCTCTCTCCGAAAGATTTTGGTTCAATCAGCTTTCGCATTTCCTAAACCAGATATGGAAAAGTAGTCATAGTCCACTTTCAGTCACTCCTTACGAGCATTGGTGCTCCTCAGCCATGGATGTGAGAGGGGGTATCTCTCTAATATACTCAGCGCTAGCCGAGCCTTTGGAGAAAGCGCCTTATATGAAGAGTTGGGACCGAGACCTTGATCTTGACTGGAATTTGGATTCTTGGCACTCTAACTTTGACCGATCATATACTGTAAGGGCATTTTGAATGTTTCACTGGTTGAGGCGAGTCTCAAAGTTATGACTCGATGGTATCTAGTTCCCACCCGCCTCACAAAATTTTTCCCACAATCCTCCCCTTTATGTTTTAAAGGATGTAGTCATATGGGCTCCCTCCTCCACACTTTGTGGGAGTGTCCCAGAATTGTGCCGCGTACACACGGTCATTTTTTGTGATGAAATAAAACGACGTTTTAAAAAACGTCATTTAAAATGATCGTGTGTGGGCAAAACATTGTTTTATGTCTTAAAAAAACGACCAAAAAAAAATTCGAACATGCTTGAATGTTTTATGTCGTTTTTCAGAATGTTTTTTTTTTTTTTGTCATAAAAAATGATCATGTGTGGGCAAAACTACGTTTAAAACGTTTAAAGTTTTTAAACCCGTGCATGCTCAGAAGCAAGTTATGAGATGGGAGCTTCAATGGAACAGAGTGCCGTCGAACGTGGTGTACGTAACCGCGCTTTGCAAGAGCATTTTCAGAAAACGATGGTGTGTAGGCAACATAGTTTTTTAAAATGAAGTTTGAAAAATTTCGTTTTGTTTCGTGAGATAAAACAACGTTTTTTTTACATCACAAAACGTGATCGTGTGTAGGCGGCATTAGATCTTTTTGGAACAAAATTTTCAATCTCATTCGGAAAATCATGGGCATTGTAATTGAACGAGACCCTGCTATTGCATTACTCAACAAACTAAATCTTAATACCCCTAAATTTAGTCTCTGATTCACTTCATAATGTTGGGTGCCAAGATGACTATTGCCAGGGTCTGGAAGTCTTCTTTAGTTTCTTATCTACTAGCGAAAAAGAAAATCTCATGGATAATGTTTCATGAAAAGATCTCTAAAATTATCCTTGACACAGTTGACAAATTTAAACTTATCTGGGAACCCTGGGCCACGCATATCAGGGTCCTCATCTGATCCTGATCAGTTGTAAGCATGAGATTTACTTTTCACTCTCTTATTCGTGCCCCTCCTGGTCTCTAGTCTTCCGTGTACTTCCTTCTTCCTTATCTTTCTCTTCCTTTTCTGTTCTTCCTACCCTTTCCCCTTCGCTTGTCTGTTTTTTCCTTTATATTTGTTAATTTACACCTGCATTTGGTGCAGGCCTGATCATTTTTTTTTAATGTTGTTCCTAAGCCGGGGTACTATCGTCTCTTTTTAGTTTAATGGGTTTCCTCAATCCTGTTTACTAGAATCAGGGAGGGGGTTTGTATTTTCTTTCCTGCCCTGGCTTACAAGTTCACTTACCCTTGAGCTTTTGTATTTCTAGTCCAGAACTTGGCTATATAACTGTTTGTTTACCTGGCCACGTCTAAGGCCCCATACACACGAGCAGACAGATTTGTTCAAATCGGTCGGGCCGACCGATTTGAACAAACCTGTCTGCTGGGGACATATTGGTTTGATCGTGTACACACGATCAAACCAAAATCCCCGCCGCCAGATGGCGCGGTGACGTGGCGGTGACGTTGACACCGCCACGTCACTGCACCAGGAAGTAAAACACTTCCGCGCATGCGACGAAACCATTCGGCGCGTGTGCGAGAAGACATGTCTGCTGGTTAGCGTACTAACCAGCAGACATGTCGGGCGGACGGGTTCCCAGCCGACAGATTGGTAAGCATGCTTTGCAATCTGTCGGGTGGCCAAATCCGTCTGTTTGCCCGTACACACGATCGAATATGTCTGCTGAAACGGTCTAGCAGACCGTTTCCAGCAGACAGATTTGATTGTGTGTACGAGGCCTTAGATGTTCTCTCTGTAGCAATAGTTGTTCTGGGGGGGGGGTTTCGCCCGGACGCCTTCTGCACAGTTTGATCCCTGATGAGGTGTGGGGGGCGATTAGGCTGGATATCCCTAGTTTTCCCATAAGTTTCCAGACACCTTTTTTGTTATTCTTTTGGTCAGTGTTACTTGTTGTCACTCTCTTGATCTGGACACGGTTTGCCTTATTTTGTATTATTGTAAATTTTCAATAAAAAATTATTGAAACACATTAGAAACTCTGCTAAGTCATTCTGATGTGTACAACTTTATTGGAACAGTGTCTATGATCAACACCATTCCTGGTATTGTGGCTCTGTCTCTTCCCACTCACACAGCTCATCAGAGCACAGCAGCTGTGCTGGGGGCTTTAGACTGGCTAAAGATTTAAATTTATTTATTTTTCTCTAAATATTTAACAGGTTTGGCAAGAGTATTTTACAGAAATACATACATGCAAAATCTTACTATAACTATCAAGTTCTAAAGCAATGTGGAAGCAAACAATTCTAGCTGCTATAGATGCAGAATGTTCTTGAGTAGGGATGAGCCGAACCCCCCCTGTTCGGTTCGCATCAGAACCTGCGAACATACCAAATGTTTGTGTGAACTTTAGAACCCTGTTAAAGTCTATGGGACTCGAACATTTGAAATCTAATGTGCTAATTTTAAAGGCTAATATGCAAGTTATTGTCCTAAAAAGTGTTTGGGGACATGTATCAATGCAAAAAAAAGTTTTTAAAACGGCTGTATATTCAGGAGCAGTGAATTTAATAATGATTAAAGTAAAACAATAAAAGTGAAATATTCCTTTAAATTTCGTACCTAGGGGGGGTGTAAAGTAAGCATGTGAAATAGCGCATGTTTCCCGTACTTAGAACTGTCACTGCACAAAGTGTCATTTCTGAAAGAAAAAAAGTCATTAAAAAAATCACTTGCGGCTATAATAAATTGTTGGCTCCCGGCAATTCAGAGAGAATTCATTGTTGAGGGCCTCATCTCCACAACCCTGGCCGGTGGTTGTGGGGGTCTGCAGGTGGGGGGCTTATCAGAATCTGGAAAACCCCTTTAACAAAGGGGACCCCCAGATCCTGGCCCCCCTATGTGAATTGGTAATGGGGTACATTGTACCCCTACCATTTCACAAAGGAAGTGTAAATAGTTGTAAAAAAAACACACACACCGTGGAAAAAAGTCCTTTATTAATAAAATCCAGCGGTGGTAATCCACTCTCGATCCGGCTCCCCGCTCCAACGTTGTCTGTATCCAGCGACGGGTGATCTCCTCTCCTGTCCAGCAATGAGAAGATCTTCCAGGATCCAAAGCGCATCATCGCCGGCCTCCTCTCTCCGCCTGACATTTCTTATATTTGTGAGGCGGGGCCACCCGCCACATGACCCCGCCCCCTCTGACGCAAGGGGGAAGCCTGGACTTCCCCAGTGACGTAGCAGAGGGTGCGTCAGATGGGGACGGGGTCATGTGACGGTGGCTGTAAAAATGTCAAAGCTCCAGCCACGTCATTTGCCGTGCTGTGTCCAGCGGAGAGAGGAGGCCAGCCATGCTGCGCTTTGGATCCCGGGAAGTTGTTCTCATCGCTGGATAGGACAGGAAATCACCCATCGCTGGATACCGACAATGTTGGAGCGGGGAGCCGGATCGAGAGTGGATTACCACCGCTGGATTTTTTAAAATTTTTTTTTATATTAATACAATACTTTTTTCCATGATGTGTGTGTTTTTTTACAACTAATTAAACTTCCTTCGTTAAATGGTAGTGGTACAATGTACCCCATTACCAATTCACATAGGGGGGGCCAGGATCTGTGGGGTCCCCTTTGTTAAAGGGGTCTTCCAGATTCTGATAAGTCCCCCACCCGCAGACCCCCACAACCACCGGCCAGGGTTGTGGGAATGAGGCCCTTGTCCCCATCAACATGAGGACATTCTCCCCATGTTGAGGGCATGTGGCCTGGTATGGTTCAGGAGAGGGGGGGCACACTGTCCCCCCACTTTTCTGCGGCCGACCAGGTTAACGTGCTCGGATAAGGGGTCTGGTGTGGATTTTTTGGGGGAACTCCACGCCATTTTATTTTAAATTTGGGGTGGAGTTCCCCTTAAAATCCACCCCAGACCTAAAGGGTCTGAAATGGATATTCGGGGGGAACACCACGTCATTTGTTTTATTAACTGTGGGGTTCCCCTTAATATCCATACCAGACCTGAAGGGCCTGGTAATTGAATTTGGGGGGACCCCCACACCTTTTTTATGAATGAATTCTCTCTAAATTGCAGGGAGCTGACAATTCACTATAGCCGCGAGTGATTTTTTAAATGACTTTTTTTCTTTCAGAAATGACACTTTGTGCAGTGACAGTTCTAAGTGCGCTATTTCACATGCTTACTTTACACCCCCCCCCCCCCCCAGGAATGAAATTAAAAGGAATATTTCACTTTTATTGTTTCACTTTAATCATTATTTAATTCACTGCTCCCGAAAAAAACTTTAGTTTTTAAAACTTTTTAATGCATTGATACATCCCAAACACTTTTTAGGACAATAACTTGCAAATAAGCCTTTAAAATTAGCACTTTAGATTTCCCCAATAGACTTTAACAGGGTGTTCCACGGCTTTTCGAATTTGCCGCAAACACCCCAAATTGTTCGTTGTTCTCCGAACAGGCGAACAGGCAATGTTCAAGTCGAACATGAGTTCGACTCGAACTCGAAGCTCATCCCTATTCTTGAGTTTAGTGTTTCCATGCCATTTGAAACACTGTACAGGCAGTCTTATATGTATTTCATACCAGTTAACCCAAGGTTGCCATCATTTTTCAAATGTGGCTTATGAGGTTAATCTAAGGGGTAGCAATTTTTCATATAGATGATTAGTCTTGAGTAGGATGATAGCTTCAGATAGATTGGGTACCAGCTGCGTTCTATACCCAGTTTAATTTCTAATATACACTATGTTTTCAAAAGTATTGAGACACCTGGCTTTACACGCTCTTTAGAATGTTTGATATTTCTTCCAGAAGCGCATTTGTGAGATCAGGCACTGCTGTTGGACGAAAAGACCTGACTCTCAGTCTATCAGATAAAGACATGGGTGAGCGAGTTTGAGGAGGAGGAAATTGACTGGTCTGAACAGAGTCCTGACCTCAACCTGATAGAACTCCTTTAGGATGAATTAGAGCAGAGACTGTGAAACAGGCCTTCTTATCAAACATCAGTGTCCGACCTCACAAATGCGGTTCCTGGAAGAATGGTCAAACATTACCATAGACACACTCCTAAACCTTGTGGACATCCTTCCCAAAAGAGTTGAAGCTGTTATAGTTGCAAAGTGTGGGCCAACCCAATATGGAACCCTATATGAAACCCCACACATTAAAGTTAATGTGCGTGTAAATGCAGGCGACCCAATACTTTTGACAATATAGTGTATACACATTAGTGGCTACCTAATAAAATGTTATGTTTCTGATGTCATAATAGCCAGTATGTTTTTAACAAAAATAACACTAATAAATCATTATATTCCTTGATTTTAAATGAATCTATGCAAACCTAGCCTTTTTACAAGGAACCAACCAACCAACTAAAGTACAATCAACAAGCCATATACAATTCTAGTTCCTACCAGGGAGCCATACATTGGAAATAGGCTATTTATTTATCCTCTTTAAACCTAAAGAATTTATGGATTTTCTATTCTGTAATGGCTACTGTCTCTTGTAACAATTAACTTGATTATGTCACCATGGCATGGCTATCATGGACATAAAAAATTATACACTATGGCCCGGCGCAGCGCGGAGAGGCAAGAGCTGCATTCAGCCAGCCATTGCTCACCAAGATGCGCCAGTGTAGCGTATTTTCGAAGGCATAGGCCAGCGTAAGTGGAGGTGGGCGTGATCCATGCAAATGATGGGCAAAGCGCCAGACAAGTAGGTATAACGAACTGCGCATGCCCCACGCATGCTCACAACCACGTCGGAACAACTGCCTAAGATACGCCGGATCACTGTGTACGCCGTTAACGTAACCTACGCCCAGCCAGACACACGTCCAAAGTAAAATACGCCGGCTTGCGTTCCCTGGTGCAGACCTGAGCATGTCTGCTGCTGAGTTACACCTCCTTTATGGGGAATAACTTTACGCCGGACGTGCAAGTTACGTGCACCGCACGTAGCCTTCGTTGGGCGCACGTACATTCGTGAATCGCCGTATTTACCTCATTTGCATGTTTGAATGGCTAATCAATGTGAGCGGCGCCATGTACCCAGCCTAAATGTACGCCCACCCTACGCCAGCGTAAGCAAGTTACGTTGGCGGGGTGTAGCCTGGTTTTAGGCGTATCTCTGTTTGTGTGTCTGGCACACAAATACGACAGCGCACATTTGCACTTACGTCGCCGTAACCTGTTATACGTCGGCGTAAGTGCTCTGTGAATCCGAGCCATTGCCTCTTTCCTGAGTAATAAGGAAGAAAAGACGAATTGACAAAATATGGGACTTTTTAGGCATGTATTAAAAACACAAAAACATATATAAAAGGTGAATATTGTCTTTTAGTAGAAAATTCATTAAAACATTTTTTAAAACAATATTAGTATTACTCAAACTAATGTGTGAGCATACCAACCCCCTGTATACAGGTAGGGAGCCTCCAAAGTATTGACACTGGCACTTGTACAATAAAACAGAGTCACCAAGAACTGATAATAAATCAGGGGGCTATGGCTGTAGAGGGGTGTGTAGTCTCACACAGCAGACGGTTGGTGTGCTCAACGTGTTTCGTGTTGACAATTAACACTTCTTCAGGAGTGTGAAGGGTTAATTATAGTATTAAACCCTGTACAAGAATATAACCATAGACAGAGTTCAAAAAGACAATTTAAACATATATACTAACATACTATATACTAGTGAATAGACCTAGGTACTTACAAGCAACATGTGTGGACCACAAAGAACAAGGAACAGAGTCAGTGGCAGGTATGGCCCACTATATATAGACAGATGTAATATATAAAATAATAAATACATAAATAATATAAAATAATATAAAATAGAGTGTCTAGTTAAAGTTCCAAAGAAATTTGGAATGTTTAGGTAATCAAACAGAATCACAGACATAAACATTCCTTCAATCATTTAAGAAAATGTATAATTGAAAAAATATCTTTTGTAAAACAGCAAATTACATGGACTGAAAATAAAGAACATTGGTTCGATAAAGAGAAATGCTGCTGGCGCCTAAATTAAGCAGAAGCCGTTGTGACTTGAATAGCTGCCACTGGGAATTAGTCACTGTTATTTCAGCCAGATCAATATTAGATAGAAATTAATTTTAGTGTGAGCTTAGTTGACGATAACAGATTTTTATCGAAAAAAATAATAGACATGTTTGCAAAGTGCATGCTCAAAATAATAATACAACTTTATTAATAAAATTCAATTTTTAAGCAATAAACATTTCATAACATCTGTGCTTTTTGTGTAATATAAAAAGGTAAACAATTTGTGAATGTCAGTTGAACTTTTGCTCTTAGGGGAAAATAGATGTTTTTCTTTAGGTAGTAGATATCAGTATTGTGTACTATTTTAAAGGGACATGCCATTTCAGTTGGATTGCTACTAGAAATTGTGTGATGCTATTTTTTTTCAGTCTTATTGAACGTTGCATAGATTTGGCTCTGTGAATAATTTATTTGGGGGCTTCACTCTTCAGTACAACAGTACTCATAACCGGGCCATATTAATATGAAAGTAAGGGCTCTTTCACACGTCCGTTCACTTTTTTAGATCAGTTTTTTCCCCCTTCAGTTGATCTGTTTTTTCATCCGTTTTTCGTCCGTTTTCCGTCCGTTTACATCCGTTTCCGTTCCGTTTTCCGTCCGTTTTTCATCAGTTTTTTTCATCCGTTTTTTCATCCGTTTTTATTTTTTTTTTAGAACTTTTTTTTTTTTACATATTTTGATGAAAAACTGACGTTAGCGGATCGGATGGTAAACGGATCATCCGCTAACGTCCGTTTTTCGTCCGTTCCGTTTTTTTGACGGAAGAAAAATAGGGTTTTCTTCCGTCCAAAAAAACGGAGCTTACCGCAGATGGATGTTAACGGACGTTAGCGGATGCTCATCCGCTAACGGACACTAACCCATAGGGAAGCATTGAGGTTCGTTAACGGACGTCCAAAAACGGACGAACTGAACGGACGTGTGAAAGAGCCCTTAGTCTGCTGTGGAGGGTTGGTTCTTGCCATAATGTTTACAAACAACATACCGTATTTTTCACACCATAAGACGCACCTGACCATAGGACGCTAACAACAAAACCTGGGGAATGCCCAGGAAAAAATCAAGCCTACTTACCGACCAGCTTGCAGAACAGCCAATTAACCTGTTTAACCATTCAAATTAGAATTTCAATCCATAACAAAGGCTGGGTATGTTTTTAGTAGACGGGGATGGCCGTCACAGAGAAGTTTTGTTTCTATACTGTCTGCTCCAGAGTATTTCTGAATATTCTTGAATATTTGAACATACGTTTGAATATTCTTTTAAAACTAGATGATAATGTATTTAAATGTACTGATGCTGATATTGTTTAGTGACCTTGGCCCAAATATTTTTTGGTTTGTTCTTGTTTTTCTTTGCTTATTTGTTATAAAAACGTATATATTTTTTTATCTGAATGAAAAAAAAAATAAGACAGATCATTATAACCCTTAAAACTGCATTTCTGTGCGTTCTTCTGCTAAATATACAGTATATAATAAATATATCCAGGGTATTTTTTTAAAACAAATTACTAATAGAAGGCCTCATATGTGCTAAAAGTGACCTGTTCACAAAGATTTTAATTATCCTGGAACTTAAAATGGTTAATGATTATCAATAAAGGCTATAATTGAACTCCAGTTTTGCTTGCATAAACAAAGTACAACACTTTTCTGGTAAAGCCAGTCATTTTAAAGTAGATATTTTCAAAGATAATATTTCTTATTCATCCATTGGAGAATACAGCTCTGCTTCAGATAATTACAGACTGGGTATATTGCCACAGGCAGGAGTAGGATGCTACTGTAGGTGCCTTAAAAAAAACCAAAGACCCAACAGCTGTGGACTAGACATGTGCAGACTGGAATATTTCGTTTTGTTTTTTCGTTTTCGTCCAGAAAATAAATTTATTTAGTTACTCCCGAAAATCGTTTTGATTTATTTCGTTTTCGTCTGGAAATTTTTTCGCCCGAAAACGACGATTTTCGATGACTTTGTCTAATTAAACGACGGAAATTCGACAAAGCATCGAAAATCGTCGTTCTGAATACAGGGAATATACCTATTCCCTGTATTCAGAACAACGATTTTCGATGACTTTCGTTGAAAGACGGAAATTTGACAAAGCATCGAAAATCGTCGGATCTGAACGAAAACGAAAATAAAGCATTTTTTATGTCGGATCTTTCGGTTTTCTTTTCTTGCGCTTTCGTTTTCGTTCGTTAAAACGATAACGAAAATACCCGATTTTCGGACGAAAATGCATTTTAACGAAAACAAATGCACATGTCTACTGTGGACAACTCATTTATTAACCTAGCATCTAGGAGTTAGGACATACAGTTTTCTTCCTGATTTTCTTTTGATCCTGGAAGTCTCCCTAGTTGTAGCCACTGAATTCCTGCAATTCCACGTGCAGGTTGAGCTGTAAGGCCTCGTACACACGAGGCAATTCATTTGTTCAAATCGGTCGGACCGACCGATTTGAACAAATCTGTCTGTTTGGATTTTGGTTTGCTCGCGTGTACACACGAGCAAACCAAAATCCCCGCCAGCAGACAGCGCGCTGACGTGGCGGTGACGTGGCGGTGACGTTGACTCCGCCACGTCACCGCACCAGGAAGTAAAACACTTCCGCGCATGCGTCGAAACCATTCGGCGCGTGTGCGAGAAGACATGTCTGCTGGTTAGCATACTAACCAGCAGACATGTCGGGCGGACGGGTTCCCAGCCGACAGATTGGTAAGCATGCTTTCCAATCTGTCGGGTGGCCAAATCCGTCTGCTCGCCCGTACACACGATCGAATCTGTCTGCTGGGACGGTCTAGCAGACCGTTTCCAGCAGATAGATTTGATCGTGTGTACGAGGCCTAAGAGCCCAGTTTTCTTGTAGGCAGCTTTTGGGAATTGTTCTCTAGGGGGCATATGTGATCGGCCAGCTTTCACAATGTTTGCTTCAGATGGTGGTCTTCTGTCAATGTTTTGGGAAGGTAACTATGATTTTAGAAGGAGATTCATAGGAGGTGGTAAGTAGGGGGTTACCCCCTCTCTGCTCCCCCCACCCTCTTATGTCACATTTCTTCTATCGTTTCGTCTCTGTATTGTTTAAGGGTAAATGTTTTGGGTTTATGAAGGCTCCAATGTACCCTTTAAAGGGGTTACCAGTGGGCGTGGCTAATTTGATTATTTGGGGTTTTAGTCTTTGCAGATAGTCAGACCAAAAGCTTTCTTAGTAGAGGGACAAGCAACAAGGCACTTTGTAGTAGGTAGCAGGGCTACAGGTTCCCACAGCTGTTTCAGAAAAAAAATTGAAGAGACAGAGGCTGCAGGTCCCACAGGAGTAGACATTATGATATTTTGTTTGGGAATTTTGTTTTCATCCAAAAATACATTTATTTAGTAACTCCCGAAATTAGTTTTTATTTATTTTGTTTCGTTAAAAAATGCATTATTCCGAAAATCCACATTTCTGGTCAAATGTTCCGTATACAAGCTATAGAAGAATTCTAATGTTGTATGACTAGTAATAATTATATTTATAAATTATTATTACTAGTCAACCAACATTCAAATTCTTCTATAGCCTATGGGCCGAGCATTTGACCGGAAATTTACGATTGCAGCGTTGTACAGTTTAGCTGCTTGTCGAATCTTCTTAGAACTTTTGACAGACACCATAAGCCTTCAATGACAGATTTGACATTTCTATGTTTTTCGCTGCTTCGTCGAATCTTCATCGTTCAAGTCGAATGGTCTACCCCAACACTGTTTCTATAATGTTGAATATTTTCTCTCTATGTAGAATAATCTTGGACTAAGGAGTTAAGGTTGGGCACGTTTGATCGCTATTGTCAGCATCATGTCGAACGCGGTGATGTGGTGGCCACGTCACCAATCCAGGAAGTAAAATACGCATGCGGGAGATTTATGTCCGCTGGTTAGGTGTACTAACCGGAGGACATGTCTGACGGACAGGTTTCCAACGGACAAATTTCAAAGCATGCTTTGAAATTTGTCTGCTGGAAAAACCTGTCCGCTAGGTCGTACACAAGATTGGATATGTCTGCTGAAACTGGTCGGTGGACCAGTTTTAGCGGACATGTTCGATCGTGTGTACGCGGCCTTAGAGTTACATGCCCGTAAGTAGGGTTCAGGTCTTAAAAAAAAGAAGGGGTGGGAGGAAGTGAAACAAGAAAGAAAGGGAGGTGGCCTTTCACCCCCTTTCCTCCATTTTTTCCTTACTCTGCTACTATGCCTCTATTCTTCCTGCCCCCACAAATGTTCATCTTTTTTATTTTCCCTTCCTTTTCTTTTTCCCCTTGAGGTTAACGAGATTAAATCAAAGGATGCGCTTGCCATCCCTACTCCTTTTCATTACCATTGCAAGGAGGACTTCAATGCTCCAAAAGACTTTATAGGCAAAGAAAGACATGATCCCAAAAAAAAGCCACATCTGTTACTAAAGAAAATAAACCTCCCTGTCTCAAAAGACCCACTGGCTAGAAAGTGTACCCCAAACACAAAAGGACCTACCTTTTCCTAGGGGTAAAAAGTAAAAAAATATATATAAATTGATAAACTGAACATCTTTCAAGTGTTCTAAGCTATTTATTTATGTTTGCTTTGGATAGAGTATGTAGTTGACCTTTTGTCAGGTTTTTATTTATGTTTGTTTCTCTGCTATGGGGATTTACTATGATACTGGAGATCAGAAGAGGTATGAAGAGGTATATAGGAATGAACTTAAGGGCAATATTCCACAGAGAACACTAGTTCTGGTGACAAATTAAGAATTTTCCTCACTTAGAAAATCCAGTTTCTGATGCATCTACAGGACAGGAAGTCAAAGGAAATCGCACACAACACAAAAAAAAGTATGCTCTCCCCAGAATGAAAAACAAATTACAATAGATACACTGTAATCACAATAATAATTATTATATTCTTCACTATTACCCCTTCTGATTCTACATACACAACTGTAAACTTAGAAAGTACATTTACATTTACCACTGAGATCAATGAGAATCAGTCAGAAGATATGTTTTCTAGACATGTGCATTAATTTTCGTTAGAAAATCAGTTTTTTTCATTATCGTTTTAACAAACGAAAACGAAAGCGCAAGAAACGAAAACCGAAAGATCCGACATAAAAAATGCTTTATTTTCGTTTTCGTTGCGGTAAAAATTCGATATAGAGAGATTCGACATTATAGGGAAAAGATTCGACATTATAGAGATAAGACTCGACACTATAGAAATAATAGATTCGACATTACAGAGATTAGATTTAGATTTATGAGAAAATAGATTATACATTATTACTACTGTAATCATACAACCTTAGAATTCTTGTAGGCAGAATATTCAAACGGAAATGTACGATTCGACGTAAAGATTTGACGTTCTGTCGAATATTCTTTTGACCATTCGACAGAAACCAAGTGTTATTGGATTTTCGGACGAAAGTTATTCTACAACAAAAAACGAAATAAATCAAAACGAGTTTCGGGAGTAACTAAATAAATGTATTTTCCAAACGAAAACGAAACAAAATATTCCAGTCTGCACATGTCTAATGTTTTCTACCCAAACACCTTTCCTATCCAAAAAGAGAGTAGTGGGCTTGCTAAACCAGGAAGTTAAAAAAATATTAGCCTGACTAGCAGAGGTTTCTGGTCAAAGATAAAAATCATTTGGTGTGTGGCATGGTGAAAAATAAATGTATTTGATTTCCTACAGTTCCAGTTTAAAATAAACCTACCCTAAAAGATCCTGAATAGGGATGAGCCGAACACCCCCGCATTCGGTTCGCACCAGAACCGTCGAACAGTCCGATCGTTTGCACAAACAGTTAGAACCCTATTGAAGTCTATGGGACTCGAACGTTCGAATTCAAAAACTATGGCCCAGATTCACAGAGCGATTACGCCTGCGCAACAGGAGATGCGCGTGCGTAAGTCGAAATGTGCGCGTGCGTTTCGATGCGCGGCATCCCCAGAACGAGATACGCAAAAAATCTACTTTTTTTGTCCCGCGTAATTTCGTTAGACTGGCGCATCCGTCCGCGCAAAAGTGCGCTAGACACACCATTGATTTGCTAGTCAAATATGCTAATGAGGGACTTACGGGGATCCACAAAACAACGTTAGGGACAGCGCAGGCGACGCAGTGTGCGCAACAGCAAAATGTCCTGTCTAAAATTAGAGCATATAAAAGCTGGTCTAAAAAGAGAAAAAAAGTCTACTTGTTAGATAAAGCAACACTGTTAGTGAGGAGCTCAGCAGTCACACGTGTTGCACAACAATCTGTATGCCAACATTCCAGGGGCATCGTCGCGCATAGCTATACTACTGACTTTAGATGAACAAAGAAGGATGAGGGCACGGAGGATGGCACGGAGGATGGCACGGGAGAGGATATACCGCACCCGCATAGACCTGTTTGGCATGAGTGATTCTGAGGTGTTTCGCATCTTCAGATTCACCCCTCATGCCATCCTGGAATTAACCACAACCCTGCAGGAGGACATCACCAGCCCAACACACCGCTCACATGCAGTGCAGCCACTGGTCAAGGTACTGGCAACACTCCATGTCCTTGCCAGTGGCTCTTTTCAGCGTACAAGTGGAGTGGTGGCTGGGATGTCACAATCCTAAATGAGCAAATGTGTGCACCAGGTTGTCCCTGCAATTCTCAGATGCATGGCCAACCAAATCATCAAACCCACCACTGAGGAGCTGCGGCTGAAGGCAATGACAGATTTCTACAGAATTGCCAGATTTCCACGCACTGTGGGGGCCATTGATTGCACACATGTGGCACTCCAGCCCCCCCAGGGGACAGAGCACATGTACCGCAATCGGAAGCATTGGCATTCCATCAATGTACAGGTGATAGTCGATGCCCAAGGCCTCATATGGCACGTACGTGCCAAACACCCAGGGTCCAGCCATCACAGCTACATATACAATCAATGCCACATCCGAATGGAATTCGATCAGAACGTGTATGGGGACACCTGGCTGGTTGGTGAGTGACAT
This sequence comes from Rana kukunoris, assembly GCA_029574335.1. Lineage (NCBI taxonomy): Eukaryota > Metazoa > Chordata > Amphibia > Anura > Ranidae > Rana > Rana kukunoris. Next base: position 443,124,188 of record CM056050.1, read on the forward strand.
GGGAGTCAGGCATGACTATCCCCTCCCATGATGCACATCACAAGGGGCACATGCAAGACTAACATCCTCCTGTCTTTTCCCTTACAGGTGACTCTGCATATCCACTGGGACCCCATCTCATGACTCCTATCCGGAACCCCCAAACCCCAGGAGAGGAAAGATACAATCAAGCAAATGCCCAAACACGAGCAGTGGTGGAGCGCACCTTTGGCCTCCTAAAGTCACGTTTCCGATGCCTGGATAAGTCTGTATTCCCCAAACTTTGTGTGCCAGATCATCGGTGCATGTTGCATGCTGCACAACTTCGCAGAAAGAAAGGGCCTGCAGATTGGCCTACGTGATGACCTGACCCCTGAACCAGACAATCCCCCCCTAACCGAGGCTACCCCGTCTTCTGAGGGAAGAGCAGCCAGGAGCCAGCTCACATTGGGCATCTTTGCACGTTAAACATACACATTAATCATGGCACAATGAGAATGCATGAATGCACAACACTGTGGTCCCTAGCACACACACCCCACATCCACATCAAATTGGATTGGCACCAGTCCACCATGCAGGACTTGTGAGCAGCAACGCCACGCCAAGGCTCCAATTATGTCACTGTACATTCATACACCATTCACACGGACCTGGGGATCACTTCTCCCCCAAAATTGAGGATGACACCCCTTTTCCGGCAGGAATGTCACCCCCACATTCACACAGCATTCACAACCCCAAAAAAAAAATTACCTGCAAAAGCAAAAAATTTCCAGCAAAAAAAAAAAAATAAAAAAAAAAAAAAAGGGGAAAAACAAATTATTGCCCTTTGCGTGAGCCACGCCTGGGGCGCCCCCGGCCACGACCCCGGCTTATCTCAGGGGAGACTCATGGGGGAGGGGTAAACCGGGGAAGGAGGAGCAGCCCCTGATCTCTGCCCATCTGGCGGCCTGCCCTCCAAGGCCACGGCTATTCTGTCCAGGGCAGCACCAAGTGTTGCCGTGTTGGCCTGGATAGCCAGGGTAAGGGCCCTCACATCCTGCCCAACGCCTGCTGATGTCGTCTGCAGTTCGTTTAGGCAGGTTGTGAAAGCCCGGGAGTGGGAGTCCAGGTTCCCCAGCGTATCCTTGATGGAGGACAGGCTCTCCTCCATCCGCACCAATGTCTGGCTGACCTGTCCCAGATGGCGGGTCTGGAGGAACTGGTCCCTTCTCAGAGTGGCGGGCAGGAGATCGGCCACCCCCCTGGTGGTCTGGGATGACATCCTGCCTCCAGCTGATGCTTGTGGCCGGGGAGAAGGGGAGGCCCTTGTGAGGGGAGCCATGTTGGGGGAGGAGGGGGGTCTCCCCCTTAGGGAGGCCTGCCTGCTGCCAGCCAGAGGGGAAGAGTCCTCAAAAACCAAACGTCCAGTGCCTGACATGGACTCCTCCTCCTCATGATTCTCCTCCTCCTCATGATTCTCCTGCTCCTCTTGAACCTCCTCCGCGGACTCCGGCCTTGTTGGGGGGGCCTCATTAGGCTGCTGTCCTGGGGTTGGTGCGGTCAGGCCAGATGGCCCTGCACCCTCCTGCACATCTGTGGATGACACAAAACATTCACAGGTTGGAGGATCCACACACTTGCCACATATTCCCTTTCACCCCCTCCCCCACACATGCTACACACCTGATATTAAAAAAAAAACTTACCTGGCACCACGGGCTCCGGACTTGAGTCAAAGCCGGGCAGGCCCTCAACTTCATGCCGATGAAAGGTCAGGGCCACCGCACGCTCCTCCGCTGTCAGCCTAATACGGCATGGTGGGCCCTCTCCTGTGCCCCTGGCATGGGCATGCATTTTGGCCAGCTTCTGTTTGACCAGACGCCGGAGGTCATTGATTTTTTTGTCAATCCCAGACCGGGTCCGTGTCTCCCCCTGCCCCGCTGAATTGACCTGCTCAATGATCCTATCCAAAATCTCCCTCCTCCTGTCCGGGGTGGTGTTGGCACTCTCTGGGCCATGGAGGTAACGTCCATACTCGCTAATGGCCCGGGCAAGAATTTGTTTTTCCACAACTGTAAAATTCAGCTTTCGTTTTCTCTCTGTCATCCTTCCAAAAAAACTCACTCCCAGTCCACAAAATTCACTCACACAAACAAGCCCAACCAATCAAGCAAAAACACACACAGAGAGAAAACTACTCAGCAATAAACAGTCACAAAAAAAACAAAACAAAAATACAGCAGGAAAACAAACACAAATATATCAATCAAACAAACAGTCTCTCAAACACTTATCAAAAACCACTTTCAAAAATCTACTAACAAACACTTGATCACACAGAACACTAATCTGACAACTACAAAACACACCGCAACGAACAACAGGACAAAAGCACTTGGTTAAATGGGAAGGGACAAAGGGATGTACTTTTGCAATGCAAGTGCGTTTGTGTGTGTCTATTTATGCTGTTTGCGTAGTTCACAACGTTGCCCTAGTCCATTTCCAATTTCACTGATTGCGCCGCTCCCGAGTTGTGAGCATGCGCACATCGGAGCTGACATGGTATGCTTCAAGCACGCATGCGCGAGCCGGCCCTTCATTTGCATGGGGTCACGGCTCATTTCAATGTAACACGCCCACGTCCTTCCCAATTTGTATTACTCCTCCTTATGCCTCTGAAAAAACGTTACGCATGCGCAATTTCCTGCGCAAAAGCTACGAGAATAGGGTGATTACGCGGCAAAATTGCGCAAGTCTAACGTAAAGGCGGTGCGCTACACCGGTCCAATAATGCGCAGATGTACCTGAATCTGGGCCTATCATTTTAAAGACCAATATTCAAGTTATTGTTGGAAAATGTCTTTCAGAACCCGGGTTTTGCCCCAGGGAACATGTATCAATGGAAAAAAGTTTTAAAAACGGTCGTTTCGTTTCACTCGAATTTGCCGTGAACGATTGTTTTTGTTCGAAATTCGAGGAATGATCGAACGGACGAGTCGAACATACGTTTGTTTTGAACGCGAAGCTCATCCCTAATCCTGAAATATGATAGCAATCTAGGGGAAAAAATGAATCTAGAGTGAATACCTAACATTTTAAAAGTGGTACTCTACAGTGACTCTAGTAAAAATGTGTATTGTTCATTTTGGCTTGGCTTTTCACTACCTTAGTAGCTTCTTCTTACACATTTTAATTTCATACAAAAGTGAATTTGACAAGTTTCTAGCAAAGAGCTGAGTTATTAAAATAATGATCTCTTAAGAATTAGAAAGCTTATAGCTCAATGAAATGTATCCAAGACAAATAAGATTCCACTAAAGTTAAAAAGTCTTCAGCATTATAAAAAGAGTTTGCATCATCTTCATAAAAGTAAAAGTCTCTGCCACTTCCTACCTAATGAATTCTCATAATTCTCATACTTAGGAATGGTGAGGAGCTTTAAAGATATTTTTAATGGACTATATACTGTACACACTGCATGTTGTAGTTCTTCTCATAAGCTGAAAACTGTAACCTAGAACCAAATCATCAGCTTTACAGATTGGCTTTTTCATGTTTCATTGAAGCTGGTTCTTCAAAGTTGTGTAATGTTTTCCTGCATACTACATCCACTGTCAAACTAGTTTATGAATTTTCGGACACATGTTTTTACTATCTGACTTTTTGTAAATCTTAACAATGAACTCGTATTATGGACTGTTAAGTATACCATTAAAGTGAATATCTGTTTTTAAGTGCCAAAAAATTATCATGTCAAATTTTGAACTTTCCTTAGCTCACTTCCTGTGTAATTTCAAGGAGCCTAATTAGTCCTCCTAATAATCTTCTAAATAAAAGACTTTTATAGAATAACTAGCCTTTATGGGCCAGATTCAGGTAGAGTTACGCTGGAGTATCAGTGATTCGCCAGCATAACTCACACTTTGAGTCGGCTTATCTGTTTTCTGTAGTCAGAAAACAAGATACGCCGGGATTGAGTTCAGATACGAGCTGCGTAAATGAATTTCGCCGTCGTATCGGAACTGCAATTTGAAAATGGGCGCTCGGGGCGTTCCCGCTGATTTACGCCAAGAATATGTAAATTAGCGAGAGACGGAAATTCACGATCGTACGCTGACCCGACGCAGTGACTTTCCGTAAGCGATACGTGGCGTAAAGAAAAACATGCCCGTGCTATGTGAATAACAGTACTTGCTTCTAAAATTTCGGCGGAGTAACGTAAATGACAAACGTTACTCCAACATAAAGATCCGCTCTCCTACCTGAATCTGGCCCTATTTTGTGAAGAATAGGATAGGGGAAAACATTTCAACTTGCTATACATTATATTATTTTCTTGTACAATTTTCCTTTAGACCAAAATAAATATGAGTTTAACATTTTCAATTTGTATGAAATCAGTCAGGCCCTTATGCCCCGTACACACGATCACTTTTTGTGATGAAAAAAAATGACATTTTTAAAAATGTAATTTAAAATGATCGTGTGTGGGCAAAATGTCATTTTATGTCTTCTGAAAAACTACCAAAAAAAAATTCGAACATGCTCGAATTTTTTATGTCATTTTTAAAAATGTAATTTTTTGTGTCATAAAAAATGATCGTGTGTGGGCAAAACTATGTAAAAAATGACGTTTTAAACCCGCACATGCCCAGAAGCAAGTTAGGAGACGGGAGGTAAAACTACCATTCATAATGGAATAAGCACATTCATCACGCTGTAACAGACTAAAAAGCCGGAATCGTCTTTTACTAACAAGTAACCAGCTAATAGCAGCCTTTAAGGCAAATAGAACTTCCCCTTTAGAGTGCCGTGGTTTTGTTCATCATTTTCCAAAAATGATGGTGTGTACGCAACGTCATTTTTGAAAATGAAGTTTGAAAAATGTCGTTTTTTTTCATGAAGGAAAATGACATTTTTTTCATCACAAAAAGTGATCGTGTGTACGAGGCATTACACTACACAGTTGAAGGTAAATCTAAAGGAAATTGAATAAGAAAATTGTATAATGTATGGCCAGCATTAGTAGTTTACCAATAAAATACTGGGCAGGGATGACACAATTCATCTCACAAAACTGTTGTCTATTGTCAACCCACAAAAGGATTTATGAGCGGAGTGTATTGCAGAACCGTTTTTTTTTAATGTTGCCCTGGTATATACTGTACTTAAAGTAAATCTTGCAACAGCAAAAAAAAAAAACTTTGGTTGAGTCTCTCCCAAGAATAATATCCAGGACCCCAGCATTGTAAAGCACATACAGTTTGTTAATTCTCACACCACTTGCCTGCTTACAATTTAACTCTTTAAAAAAAAAAGTAAACAAACACTTGCGAAAACTGTGCATATATGGCAAGCCTTTCTTGCCACCTTTTCTAATCAAACACATAGATATTGACCTATAATTGCTGTGCAAAAATGTCCTAGGTGCAATTCTGATCCAAGCTTAACACGCCACACTAAAGACTGAAAGTACTATGCATAGAGCCCCAGGCATAATTTTGTTGAACCGCAGCTCCAAATGATTTTCAATCTGATAACTGGCTACCATTTCCCCTGTGTTAGAGCTCAGTGCCAGCCAATTTAAAGTGTGCCCTTTTCCCCTTAACTGTGTCGGAATCTCATTTGTGTATGCCACTGGGGAATATTGTTCCAAGAGCATTTCAAAGAACTCTCAGCATATAGCCATTAGAAATCTCTTTAGTAGAACAGCAACAAAGGTGAGACACTTGTTTTTCTTTATAAACAAGTAAGCCTTTTAACAGACCTAGTAATAGTGTGCAATGTGTAATGTACACATACACAGTGCATATAATATACAGTGGGGGTTATTTACAAAAGGCAAATCCACTTTGCACTACAAGTGCAAACTCCAAGTGCAAAGTGCACTTGAAATTGCACCGAAAATGCACTTGGAAGTGCAGTCACTGTAGATCCGAGGGGGACATACAAGGAAAATAAAAAAAACAGCATTTTAGCTTGCATGATTGGATAATAAAATCAGCAGAGCTTCGCCTCATTTCAGATCTACCCCTCAGATTTACAGTGACTGCACTTCCACTTTTACACTTGTAGTTTGCACTTGTAGTGCAAAGTGAATTTGTCTTTCATAAATTACCCCCAGTATATATATATACGCAGAGGGCACGCAGAGGGCAGTAATTTGTTTTTCCCCCATTTTTTTTTTTTTTTCAATTTTTTTTTGTCTTTTTTTTTTTGCTGGACATTTTTTGCTTTTGCTGGTCATTTTTTTATTTTTTTTTGTGAATGCTGTGTGAATGTGGGGGTGACATTCCTGCCGGAAAAGGGGTGTCACCCTCTATTTTGGTGGAGAAGGGTTCCCCAGGACCAGGGAGAAGTGATCCCCAGGTCCGTGTGATTGGTGTATGAATGTTCAGTGACATAATTGGAGCCTTGGCGTGGCGTTGCTGCTCACAAGTCCTGCATGGTGGACTGGTGCCAATCCAATTTGATGAGGATGTGATGTGTCTGTGCTAGGGACCACAGTGGTGTGCATGCATGCATTCTCATTGTGCCATGATTAATGTGTATGTTTAACGTGCAAAGATGCCCAATGTGAGCTGTCTCCTGGCTGCTCTTCCCTCAGAAGACGGGGTAGCCTCGGTTAGGGGGGGATTGTCTGGTTCAGGGGTCAGGTCATCACGTAGGTCAATCTGCAGGCCCTTTCTTTCTGCGAAGTTGTGCAGCATGCAACATGCACCGATGATCTGGCACACAAAGTTTGGGGAATACAAGAGGGTACCCCCAGACTTATCCAGGCATCGGAAATGTGACTTTAGGAGGCCAAAGGTGCGCTCCACCACTGCTCGTGTTTGGGCATGTGCTTGATTGTATCTTTCCTTTCCTGGGGTTTGGGGGTTCCGGATAGGAGTCATGAGATGGGGTCCCAGTGGATATGCAGAGTCACCTGTAAGGGAAAAGACAGGAGGATGTTAGTCATGCATGATGTGCATCATGGGAGGGGATAGTCATGCCTGCCACCCATGTCACTCACCAACCAGCCAGCTGTCCCCATACACGTTCTGATCGAATTCCAATCGGATGTGGCATTGATTGTATATGTAGCTGTCATGGCTGCACCCTGGGTGTTTGGCACGGACGTGCCATATGAGGCCTTGGGCATCGACTATCACCTGTACATTGATGGAATGCCAATGCTTCCGATTGCGGTACATGTGCTCTGTCTCCTGGGGGGGCTGGAGTGCCACATGTGTGCAATCAATGGCCCCCACAGTGCGTGGGAATCTGGCAATTCTGTAGAAATCTGTCATTGCCTTCAGTCGCAGCTCCTCAGTGGTGGGTTTGATGATTTGGTTGGCCATGCGTCTGAGGATTGCAGGGACAACCTGGTGCACACATCTGCTCATGGAGGATTGTGACATCCCAGCCACCACTCCACTTGTACGCTGAAAAGAGCCACTGGCAAGGAAATGGAGTGTTGCCATGACCTTGACCAGTGGCTGCACTGCATGTGAGCGGTGTGTTGGGCTGGTGATGTCCTCCTGCAAGGTTGTGGTTAATTCCAGGATGACATGAGGGGTGAATCTGAAGATGCGAAACACCTCAGAATCACTCATGCCAAACAGGTCTATGCGGGTGCAGTATATCCTCTCCCGTGCCATCCTCCGTGCCATCCTCCGTGCCCTCATCCTTCTTTGTTCATCTAAAGTCAGTAGTATAGCTATGTGCGACGATGCCCCTGGCATGTTGGCATACAGATTGTTGAGCAACACGTGTGACTGCTGAGCTGCTCACTAACAGTGTTGCTTTATCTAACAAGTAGACTTTTTTTCTTTTTTTAGACCAGCTTTTATATGCTCTAATTTTAGACAGGACATTTTGCTGTTGCGCACACTGCGTCGCCTGCGCTGCCCCAACGTTGTTTTGTGGATCCCAGTAAGTCCCTCATTAGCATATTTGACTAGCAAATCAATGGTGTGTCTAGCGCACTTTTGCGCGGAAGGATGCGCCAGTCTAACGAAACGCACGCGCACATTTAGACTTACGCACGCGCATCTCCTGTTGCGCAGGCGTAATCGCTCTGTGAATCTGGGCCAAAGTTTTTTTCAACCCGATTATTGTTAAGCCGACCTTGCCTACACACGATCGTAAAAAAAAATGCTCTAGCAAAGTGCGGTACTATAAAGGGGAAGTTCCGTTCGGATGGCGCCACCCTTGGGGCTGATTTTGCTGATTTCGTGTTAGTAAAAGTTTAGTGAGAGACAATTCACGCTTTTTAGTCTGTTACAGCGTGACGAATGTGCTATCTCCATTACAAACACTAGTTTTACCAGAACGAGCGTTCCCGTCTCATAACTTGCTTCTGAGAATGCGTGTTTTTTTCACGTCATTAAAGTCCACACACGACCATTTTTTACGACGTTAAAAATGACAACGTTAAAACAACCTGAACATTTTGAGCATGTTTTAAATTTTTAATGCCCATTTTTTAAGTTTTTAAAAACGTTTTGGAGCCCAAACACGATCGTTTTTAACGACTTAAAAAACTAACACATTTTTTACATTCCAAAAAAATGGTCATGTGTTCGCGGCATTACAGCTGCAAGTCTTTTTGGGTATGTCTGTAGCAGCTTTGCACATGTAGAGAGTGAATTGTTTGCCCATTCTTCTTTGCAAAATAGCTCAAACTCTGTCAGATTGGATGGAGATTGTATGTGAACAGCAAGTTTCAACTCTTGCAACAGATTGTCAATTGGATTTAGGTCTGGACATTGACTGAGCCATTCTAACACATTAATATGCTTTGATATAAACTATTCCTAACTCTGGCTGTATGTTTAGGGTCATTGTTCTGCTGTAAGGCAAACCTCTGCCCCAGTCTCAAGTCTTTGGCTAACTCTAACAAGTTTTCTTCTAAGATTGCCCTGTATTTGGCTTCCTCTCACACATAGGGCCAGATTCAGAAAGGTTTTACGGCGGCGTATCTCCAGATACACCGCCGTAATTTTAAATATGCGCGCATGCATACTGGCATACGTTCACGTTCAGATGCGCTACGCCAGCCTAAAGATACGCAAATGTATCTGAATCTGGCCCATAGTGGTTTGATTTCAGGCCAAAAAGTTATATTTATATTTTGGTCTCATCTGACCAGAGCATCTTCTTCCACATGTTTGCTGTGTCGCTCACATGGCTTCTCGCAAACTGTAAAAGGCACTTCTTATGGCTTTCTTCTGGCCACTCTTCCATAAAGGCCAGATTTGTGGAGTGCACGGCATATAGTTTTCCTGTGCACAGATTCTGCCACCTGATCTATGGATCTTTGTATCTCCTCCAGGGTTACCATGGGCCTTTTGGCTTCTTCTCTAATTAATGCTCTACTTGCCCGGCTTGTCAGTTTACGTGGACAGACATTTCTTGGTAGGTTTGCAGTTGTGCCATACTCTTTCCATTTTCAGATGATGGATTGAACAGTGCTCTGTATTAAAAGCTTTCGATTTCTTTTATAACCTAACCCTGTTTTAAACTTCTATACAATGTTATCCATGACCTGTCTGGTGTGTTCCTTGGCCTTCCCAATGCTGTTTGTTCACTAAGGTTCTCTAAAAAAACTCTGAGGGGTTCACAGAACAGCTCTATGTATACTGAGATTAAATTAGACACAGGTGGACTCTATTTACTAATTTGGTGACTTCTGAAGGCAATTGGTTCCACTAGATTTTAGTTAGGTGTATCAGAGTAAAGGGGTTCCAGCTCCGAGCCACTCAAATCGTGCCTTTTTCCATTAGAGGCAATCAAGGCCTTCAATGGTGTTAAATGACCATACCTATGGGCCATCCTCAAAAAATATGGGCTTGGCTCTGGCTTATGCCAGTGCGTGCGGTTGTAATATTCGCTCCTGTGGCATCGGTTAGTTTTAGACTCTTTTGGGCAGTGGAGGGCTGGCTGGGGGGCAAGTCCAGTCAAGTGGGCCATTAACACCTTGCGGATCAGCCGCCGTCATTATACGGCAGCAGGTTGGCTCCCCGGCACGACGCTGAAGCGGATGCATATGGCCATATGGGCCGGCGGCCTGATGCGTACACTAACCCACCTACCTGACGCCTACACTGACCCACCTACCTGACGCCTACACTGACCCACCTGACCATTACACACACACTGACCCACCTACCTGACATGCACAATGACCAACCTACCTGACACGCACACTGACCAACCTACCTGACGCGTACACTGACCCACCTACCTGACGCGTACACTGACCCACCTACCTGACGCGCACACTGACCCACCTGACCATTACACACACTGACCAACATACATGACATGTACACTGACCCACCTACCTGACGCATACACTGACTCACCTACCTGACTCATACACTGACCCACCTGACCATTACACACACACTGACCCACCTACCTGACATGCACAATGACCAACCTACCTGACGCGCACACTGACCAACCTACCTGATGTGTACACTGACCCACCTACCTGACGCGTACACTGACCCACCTACCTGACGCGCACACTGACCCACCTGACCATTACACACACTGGCCCACCTACCTGACATGTACACTGACCCACCTACCTGACGCGTACACTGACTCACCTACCTGACGCGTACACTGACTCACCTACCTGACTCATACACTGACCCACCTGACCATTACACACACACTGACCCACCTACCTGACACGCACACTGACCAACCTACCTGGTGCCTACACTGACCCACCTGACCATTACACACCCACTGACCCACCTACCTGACATGCACACTGACCAACCTACCTGACATGCACACTGACCCACCTACCTGACGCCTACATTGACCCACCTACCTGACGTGTACACTGACCCATCTACCTGTCACGTACACGGACCCACCTGACCATTACACACACACTGACACACCTACCTGACATGTACACTGACCCACCTACCTGATGCGTACACTGACCCACCTACCTGATGCGTACACTGTTCCACCTGACCATTACACACACACTGACTCACCTGACCATTACACGCACACTAACCCACCTACATGACGTGTACACTGACCCACCTACCTGACACGTACACTGACCCACCTGACCAACACACACATACTGACCCACCTACCTGATGTGTACACTGACTCACCTACCTGACGCATAAACTGACCCACCTGACCATTACACACACACACTGACCCACCTACCTGACGCTTACATCAACTCGCCTACCTGACGCGTACACTGACCTACCTACCTGACACGTACACTGACCTACCTACCTGACACGTACACTGACCCACCTACCTGACACATACACTGACCTACCTACCTGAAACATACACTGACCTACTTACCTGACACATACACTGACCTACCTACCACGTACACTGACCTACCTGACTCCTATTTCTTGCACTAGTCACCCCCCATCCCCCGCACATAGCTTGATGTAGAAAGGGAGGATCCATTCTCTTCCTTACCTCTGCATCTTTGACCATTACATTCAGGCCCTCCTCTGCTGGGTGGGGAATATTGCTATGGTGTCCCCAGCAGCGCCGCCATCCAGCCTCCATGGTGTCCCCATTTGCGCCGCCATCCAGCGTCCATGGTGTCCCCAGCAGCGCCGCCATCCAGCGTCCATGATGCCCCCAGAAGCACCGCCATCCAGCGTCCATGGTGTCCCCAGCAGCGCCGCCATCCAGCCTCCATGGTATCCCCAGCAGCGCCGCAATTCAGCCTCCATATTGTTTTCGCCGGCCGGGAGGTCAGCTGACAGATGCTGTACCTCTTAAAGCGCCCATCTTCATCAAGCCCCACCCCTCCGCTGCACATACCGACACACAGCGCTACTTCAGAGGGACAGGCTGAAGCAAAGGATCCCCAGAGCGGCACTGTGAGAAGAGGGGAAAGTACTCGGCAGCCGTCTTCATGTGCTATTTTACCCAGGCCGTCACAGCCGGGAAAAAAAAGGTTAAGCAACAGAGAGCGTTGCGGCCTTTTTAATGATAACGTAGGCGGCCTGGGGGAAAATCTCCACCCGTCCACCCAGCCCAGCCTGCCCCTGCTTCTGGAGCACTAGGCAGGGGTGTCCATTGTCTCTCCTGCTCATCCCTGCTGGCAGTAATGAAATATATTAGTTTGGCAGGTTTTCAGGGTTAGGCATAAACTGGGAGAATTTCATGCAAATGCCTCTGGATCCCCTTCCAGATTTATTGCCATCTACACTTTCTCATCTAAAGGTTATTTCTTCTAAAAAATATTTGGGTATAACTATGTCTGACTTCCCACAGTCATATATTGTGGATAATATGCTTCAATTACTTTCTAGATTCCAAAATCAAAGTGAAACCTGGAAAAAGCTCCCATTATCGTTATAGGCCATATTAATCTAATTAAGATGATATGGATACCTCAGCTTCTTTATTTTTTACACACTGCCCCAATCTGGATACCCATAGGGATCTTTATTAAGATTAATACCATATTTAGGTGATTAATATGTTGGAACAAAACCCTCACATTAAATTGGAGATTCTACAACACCCCAAAAATGCAGGTGGTCTGGCAGTTCCTAATCCAAGTTTATACTTTTTTGCATCCCAACTACAGTACTTTGCTGGATGGGAGTCTGAGCAGACATTTCTTCCTGCTCGACAATTATTTTCTTATGCATTTAAGGGTCGGTTACCACTCTATGTCCTAAATGGTGCAAGTGGGGGTGTCTCGCTTGCAGGTATACCTACCTGCACGTTAATATGTAAAATATGGGATACAGTTAATTAAATACTGGGTGTCTCTTATACTACTAAATACACTCCCATATGGTAAATTTGTAGACTTTCTCAAATTTTAGCAGTATGTTGATCTGCGTTAGTGCACTTTTACTACAGTATATTGAAGTGTGTTAGTGCACATTTAGTGCAGTATATTGCAGTGCGTTAGTGTACTTTTACTGCAGTATATTGAAGTGCGTTAGGGCACTTTTACTGCAGTATATTGAAATGCATCAGGGCACTTTTACTGCAATATTTTAAAGTGCGTTAGTACACTTTTGGTGCAGTATATTGAAGTGTGTCAATGCAGTATTTTGTAGTGTGTCAGTGGAGCGTGTCTGTGTAGTGAGTCCTCAAGTTAAGGTAGACCAAAATTTCTATTGATTAAAGTGCATCCAAACACACATTTCCCTGTCTCTGTTACATTTTGGTAATAAACCCCCCATAATGCCTGGGAGGTCAACACGGAAAGGCAGACATTCCCATGGCACTGTGAGGGGGCCAGCAGCATCTGTATGCACAGGCAAAAGTGGATGTGGTCCGTCCTCAGACAAGGCACCATTTCCTCTGTTTAGTGATGTTGCCCGTGCTATCTAGCTACAGCATGCAGAGGAGGTGATAGACTGGCTTACTAAATCAGGTTTACATGCTGCCTGTCTGATAAGGGACTGTACTGAGTTAACACACTCCATTGGCACCTGTTGGGAACATACTGAATAGTGCTCAAAGATGTATACAGAGTCATCCTCCAAAAGCCACACTAGAGACTCAACCTGATCAACACTGAAGGGGGTGAGAAAAATCATCACTGCTCTTTGAAGTACTGGACAAGGCTAGCTCTGCACACACCTCAATCAGAGGCTGAACGTTTTCAAACATCATACTGCCCCGATGAACCAGAGAATGGGCCAGACGGAAAAATTCTAGAAGTTGATCCTTGGCCCACTCCTTCACTACCAGGTGGCAATAATTATTATCCTCCGTTACCAGTGAAGCAAGATAAACTGTTTCTGAATGCATTTTAGCACAAGCAACAGGACCATAATGGCTCCTCTGTGCAGCCACTTCTGGTCAGGAATGGGCCTTGGTATTTTGTCAAAAACAGGCATGACCAGGGGTGGACTGACAACTCACGGGGCCCCTGGGCAATAGAAAATTATAGGGCCCCTGGGCTTACAGATGGCCACCACGCCAGGAGGCAGTGCAGAGGCAGGGCAGCTAAAATATCAGGATTTTCACATCAAAAGCATGTCGGTTTTGGACATATCAGGGACAGATGTAAAAAAAAACACAGATTTTTACATACTGTCCCTGGTTTTACTTAGCCTGGCAACCCTGATGGGGCTTCCTAGTGGCATGGGGCCCTCGGGCAGTGCCCGAGTGACTCAATGGTAAGTCCGCCCCTGGGCATGACCAAAACTGTGTGGACTGCAACAGAGTGAACCAAACATATGTAAGGGGAAAAAGTAATGCAGTTTATTAAGATAAGTGAAGGCAGATATAAATGCACCTCCAATACCAAACAGTGTAAAACAAATCAAACAACCAAACCGTTACCCACAAAGAACAACAGTCTAAACTAGTATATACAGCAGATAGGGAATACCAGAATCGTAATCGTAGCCAGGCCAGGGTCCTGTACCTAAACCCTGATCAGGTTTAGGTACAGGATCACAGGATCACAGGTCAGGGCTCAAGGACAATACCAAGGCAAGTGTGTGAGTGCTTGCCAGGTATAAATACACATCTCCTGCAATCAGTCTCAGGTGATGCCTGATTGCAGGAGATGGTGTCGGCTCCATACTGCTAGGAGACACACGCTGCTGGCCACCAGTACTGCAAAGATCTGACAGTGCTACCAGCAGGTGAAACCTTTCCTGACAGAAAGTATTCCAGAGCTAGAATAACAACTAGAGGATTAGACTGCTGCATAAACACCCGATGAACCAGAGTGAGAAAAGGAAACCTGTCCTCTGAACAAAGATAGTCTTGAATAACACACAAACCAAAGGGGATATTAACATTTGAGACACTTGGCAACCCTTCTTTTTAAAAGTAGGATGTTTCCACAAATATGTCTCAACAGCTCTGTGACCCACCAGCTGTCAAATGGTCAACATATACAAACATTGCAATTCCCTCATGTTCCTTATTTATTGGCATGAACATATGCCAATAGTTATCTAGGTGATAAAGGCTATGAATAATTCTCATTTATGCTAAATGTCAGGAGACATTTATTTCAAGAGGAGAAGTGTGTAGCAAGTTAATAAATAAACCTCCCAGTAATGTTATTACTAGGCTGCAGATAGAGGGAGCTCTAATGATTTGTAGTGTGACTTCAGGAGACTGAAAACCAACAAGTTCACATTAAACTTGGATAGCAAAAGAACAATAGTGTTTTGTGTCTCTTTTTAGATACAGATACTGCAGGCTACATCCTTGTCACACCTACTGTAGCACTCAGATCACAGATAATCCTGTAACACAAGCACCTTTAGAAGGCTACTATGGGCTCTATGAGCTGGTGCTCGAAATTCTTAATGGCTAGGGTTGCATTATGCTACTAGTGTTAGCCCCCTCACCAGCTTGTACTGCACTGCTGGTATTTGCCACTTTACCATGAAATACTGCAGTGCTGGTGTCTATAAGGCCAATATGTACTATGCTGCTGGTGCTAGCCATGTCACCAAAAATTCAGCACTAATACTTGCACCCTGCTGCATGTAAGAATAATTGTGTGTTTCCAGCACTTCAGCAACATGGGGTGGGGTACGCTTGATTTTAGCAGGGACCTCTTCACAATTGTCCGAGCTAACTAACCTTTTTACAGGTTCATATTTTGAGCCTGATTCTGACAGTGAGATCTCACCTTCGCTCTTATCTGCTATGCTCAGAATTCTGTATGCCTCCTAACTATTGTACCTTATTTTGGACATTTTGGGCACTAACTTTACATGGTACCCAAAGGCAACTATGGGAAAAGGAGCTCCTGGCTAGCAATTAGGGTCCGCTTGCTTGCTAGAAATAAAATGAACTGTCAGTGCTAGCAGAGATTATGCCCGATCTTGCTAACACTGTGGTGTTATGGACAATGTACTGACACTGCACTTGTTGGGGGGGGGGGGGGGCTAAATGAAAATACTGGCAGTGTTTGGGACTGGCCCTTTTAACACTGCTTTTTGGGGACACTATACAACTGCGGACACTAAAATTATGACTACTGCCAGCATCGTTGCAGAGGTTGAAGGGGTGGAGGGTCAGCCGGTCCCTGTGGTGCCAGGTAAGGTTTTTTTTTCTATCAGGTGTGTAGCATGTGTGGGGGAGGGGGTGAAAGGGAATATGTGGCAAGTGTGTGGATCCTCCAACCTGTGAATGTTTTGTGTCATCCACAGATGTGCAGGAGGGTGCAGGGCCATCTGGGCTGACCGCACCAACCCCAGGACAGCAGCCTAATGAGGCCCCCCCAACAAGGCCGGAGTCCGCGGAGGAGGTTCAAGAGGAGGAGGGGAATCATGAGGAGGAGGGGAATCATGAGGAGGAGGGGAATCATGAGGAGGAGGATAATCATGAGGAGGAGGATAATCATGAGGAGGAGGAGTCAGGCACTGGACGATTTGTTTTTGCGGACTCTTCCCCTCTGGCTGGCAGAAGCCTGCCCTCCCTAAGGGGGAGCCCCCCCCCTCCTCCCCCAACATGGCTCCCCTCACAAGGGCCTCCCCTTCTCCCCGGCCACAACCATCAGCTGGAGGCAGGATTTCATCCCAGACCACCAGGGGGGCGCCCAATCTCCTGCCCGCCACTCTGAGAAGAGACCAGGCCCTCCAGACCCGCCATATGGGACAGGTCAGCCAGACTTTGGGGCGGATGGAGGAGAGCCTGTCCTCCATCAAGGATACGCTGGGTAACCTGGACTCCCACTCCCGGGCTTTCACAACCTGCCTAAACGAACTGCAGACTACATCAGCAGGCGTTGGGCAGGATGTGAGGGCCCTTACCCAGGCTATCCAGGCCAACACGGCAACACTTGGTGCTGCCCTGGACAGAATTGCCGTGGCCTTGGAGGGCAGGCCGCCAGGTGGGCAGAGATCGGGGGCTGCTCCTCCTTCCCCGGGTTTGCCCCTCCCCATGAGTCTCCCCTGAGGGGCCGGGGCCGTGGCCGGGGGCGCCCCAGGCGTGGCTCACGCAGAGGGCAATAATTTATTTTTCCCCCTTTTTTTTTTTTTTTTGCTGACATTTTTTGCCTTTTTTTTTGCTGACATTTTTTGTAAATTTTGGGTTGTGCATGCTGTTTGAATGTGGGGGTGACATTCCTGCTGGAAAAGGGGTGTCATCCTCAATTTTGGTGGAGAAGGGTTCCCCAGGACCAGGGAGAAGTGATCCTCAGGTCCGTGTGATTGGTGTATGAATGTTCAGTGACATAATTGGAGCCTTGACGTGGCGTTACTGCTCACCAGTCCTGCATGGTGGACTGGTGCCAATCCAATTTGATGAGGATGTGGGGTGTGTGTGCTAGGGACCACAGTGGTGTGCATGCATGCATTCTCATTGTGCCATGATTAATGTGTATGTTTAACGTGCAAAGATGCCCAATATGAGCTGCCTCCTGACTGCTCTTCCCTCAGAAGACGGGGTATCCTCGGTTAGGGGTTGATTGTCTGGTTGGGGGGTCAGGTCATCACGTAGCTCAACCTGCAGGCCCTTCCTCACTGCGAAATTGTGCAGCATGCAACATGCAGCGATGATATGGCACACAAAGTTTGGGGAATACAACAGTGTACCCCCAGACTTATCCAGGCATCGGAAACGTGACTTCAGGAGGCCAAAGGTGCGCTCCACCACTGCACGGGTTTTGATGTGTGCTTGATTGTATCTTTCCTCTCCTGGGGTTTGGGGGTTTCGGATAGGAGTCATGAGATGGGGTCCCAGTGGATATGCAGAGTCACCTGTAAGGGAAAAGACAGGAGCATGTTAGTCATGCATGTGCCACTTGTGAGGTGTGCATCACGGGAGGGGATAGTCATGCCTGACTCCCATGTCACTCACCAACCAGCCAGGTGTTCCCATACACGTTCTGATCGAATTCCATTCGGATGTGGCATTGATTGTATATGTAGCTGTCATGGCTGGATCCGGGGTGTTTGGCACGGACGTGCCATATGAGGCCTTGGGCATCAACTATCACCTGTACGTTGATGGAGTGCCAATGCTTCCGATTGCGGTACATGTGCTCTGTCTCCAGGGGGGGCTGTAGTGCCACATGTGTGCAATCAATGGCCCCGATGGTGCGTGGGAACCTGGCAATTCTGTAGAAATCTGTCATTGCCTTCAGTCGCAGCTCCTCAGTGGTGGGTTTAATGATTTGGTTGGCCATGCGTCTGAGGATTGCAGGGACAACCTGGTGCACACATCTGCTCATGGAGGATTGTGACATCCCAGCCACCACTCCACTTGTACGCTGAAAAGAGCCACTGGCAAGGACATGGAGTGTTGCCAGGACCTTCACCAGTGGCTGCACTGCATGTGAGCGGTGTGTTGGGCTGGTGATGTCCTCCTGCAGGGTTGTGGTTAATTCCAGGATGGCATGAGGGGTGAATCTGAAGATGCGATACACCTCAGAATCACTCATGCCAAACAGGTCTATGCGGGTACGGTATATCCTCTCCCGTGCCATCCTCCATGCCCTCCTCCTTCTTTGCTCATCTAAAGTCAGTAGTGCAGCTATGAGCGACGATGCCCCTGGCATGTTGGCAGTCAAATTGTAGTGCAACACGTGTGTGTGGTCTAATCCTCACTAACGGTGTTGCTTTCTGTGAGATGTAGACGTTTTTTCAAATTTTAGACCACCTTTTATGTGCTCTAATTTTAGACAGAACATTTTGCTGTTGCGCACACCACGTAGCCTGCGCAGCAACAACGTTTTTTTGTGGATCCCCGCAACTCCCTCATTAGCATATTTGACTAGCAAATCAATGGTGTGTCTATCGCACTTTTGCGCGGAAGGATGCGCCAGTCTAACGAAATTACGCGGGACAAAAAAAAATCGATTTTTGGCGTATCTCGTTCTGGGGATGCCACGCAACTAAACGCACGCGCACATTTAGACTTACGCACGCGCATCTCCTGTTGCGCAGGCGTAATCGCTCTGTGAATCTGGGCCTTTCACTTTTGTTGCCAGCAGTTTAGACATTAATGGCTGAGTGAAAAAAACATTTACCATATAAATAAATAAATGTAAATAGTGGGGCTGATAACGAAACGCATAAAACACCAAATGATAAGTGTTGAATGACAAACTTATGCTACATAAATATAAATGTGAACATAATGGGCCCGATTCAGGTAGATGGGCGAATCTTTAAGTTGGAGTAACGTTTCTCATTTACGTTACTCCGCCGAAACTTTAGGAGCAAGTACTGTTATTCACAGAGCACTTGCTCCTAAAGTTGCGGCGGCGTAGCAAAAATGAGCCGGCGGAATTCAAATTGGGCGGGTAGAGGGCGTGTACTATTATAACTAGGCGCGATCCCGCGGCGAACGTACTGCGCATGCATCGACTGTCAGTGCGCATGCTCCAAATTCTTTCAGGGAACGTCAATGACGTCAATCCCCATTCACGGACGTTTTACGCAAACGACTCAATTTTTTTTTTTTTTGACGCGATGACGACGGCCATACTTAACATAGGATACTCCACTAGGGGGCTGCTTTATCTTTACGCCACGTATCTCTTATGGAAACGTCGGAAAGTCACTGCGCCGGGCCCGAATACGATCGTGAATTGCCGATTCTCGCTGATTAACATATTCTCGTTAATCAGCGGGAACGCCCCCGGCGCCATTTTTACAATTGCAGTTCCGATACAACGGCGAAATACAATTACGCCGCTCGTATAGTAACTCCAACACGGCGTTTCTTGTTTTCTGACTACAGAAAACAGAAACGCCGGCTCAAAGTGACAGTTAGGCTGGAGTATCACTGATACTCCAGCCTAACTCTACCTGAATCTGTCCCAATTTGTGACTAAATAGTCTATAAGTGAGACATGATGTCTCAAGCAGTCTTAAGTAAAATATGGATAATCTTGAATTCTTCCACCATACCACGTCCACTTGGTGATTCCACTCCCCTTTGGATCAGTGGTGTATTTAGGTTTTGTGCTGCCCTAGGCCTGACTAAACTTCCTGTCAATGTACATCCCTTCTTGTTTAAGACCTGCACTGAAATTTTCCAGTGAGGACTCTACTTCTGAGGGCCTTGGGGGGGATTCCCTTAATCTGCAGAGATTTCCTCTCACTTCCTGTTTGGCTATGGGGCAGGAAATAAAGTGAAATAAACGGATGGCAAAAAAAAATATTGAAAATGAAAAACAAAGTGTTGCTTATAGTTTGACTGATGGGCACTGATAAGGTGGCACTGATGGGCACTGATAATGCGGCACTGATGAGATGGCACCAATGAGGTGGCACTGCTAAATTTATGGAGGACTAAGAGGATATAACCATGCCAGTGGTGCAGCAGAAAACATATAGCACAGTGATGAATGTATGTGGTCCAGGCAGTGAGCAAAGGAAGGATGGGGGCAGGAACAAATAAATCCATCTGTTTATTTTTCTCATCAGCATTCGACAGAAATAAAATTAAGACTCCCTAATATGTACAACTGACAAAGGACTGCAGGGGAGTCCTACTGCCTACCTGACAGGCATAGGTGACCATGTCAGTGCCCCTTGTGTCCGCACCATCTCTATCATACCGGTAGCAGTGTGGCCACTTTATGGGGGCGCCAGACTGATTTGATCTTTCTGCCCAGTCCACCTCATAAGACTGGTGCTGCACTAAAAGCAAAAGCCGTCGGGGACTCTTTTCATGCTGTCCCCCTGCAAAGTGCTACCCTAGGCCTGCCCGTGCCATTCTGCCGACTTATATGTAAGTGAGGCAGTCGGCAAGTGGTTAATAGTGCCCACCTACCCCCCCCCCCCTTAATACTGAGCTCAATTTTGATTTTGATCCAGCGCTATGCACGTCTGCAGAAGCTCTTCTCCACTCTCCCCGTTCTCACAGGCTTAGAGCATTGGGAGCCATTGGCTCCAGCTGCTGTCAGTCAAAAGCTGTGAGCATAGCCCGGGGGCAGGGCCTAGTCCCACTGTCATTGTCAATTTAGCTTTTCATATTGATGTAACAATTTAAAAGAGACAGCACACCAAACCAGCTATTGTGACATTTCTTTGGGTGTTGATGTATTTAAACACATTTTAAAGTGTTGCTTTTTCTGAGAGTCACAACTATTTTCACTGTGTCATTTAATAGTCACCAAGTGCAGAAGTTTTTTTACACAATCGACTAAGACAGTGAGGCTGCGTACACACGATCAAATTTATCTGCTGAAAACGGTCCGACGGACCGTTTCAGCAGACAAATTCGATCGTGTGTACAGTATGGGCGGACAGACAGGTTATTCCAGCAGACAGATTTTAAAGCATGCTTTAAAATCTGTCTGCTGGGAACCCGTCCGTCCGACATGTCTGCTGGTTAGTACACTAACCAGCAGACATATCTGTCCGCACATGCGTCGAATGGATTTGACGCATGCGCGGAAGTGTTTTACTTCCTGGTGACGTGGCTGTGTCAACGTTACCGCAACGTCACCGCGCTGTCTGCCGGTGGGGATTTTGGTTTGATCGTGTGTACACGATCAAACCAATCTACCCCAGCAGACAAATCCGATCAAAACGGTCTGTCAGACCGATTTGATCGGATTTATTTCATGGTGTGTACACGGCCTGAGGCTCCGGATCGAGCACGCACAAGTGCCCCTTGATGAACTGAGTCTTTCACAAAACTAGTCGGGCGGAACGAGTGGCATACTGGCATCACCCCCTGGACTGCTTAAGAATTTCCCAACTGACGGGTCTGTCTGTCTGTATCCGGCCGTTACAGCGGACTCAATGCTTCTTTTTTACTGCAAAAGTGTGAGTTTTTTTATACATATGAATACTCTACAATAAATTTTAAAAAGGTTTTACACTATCGAGGCATCCCCTTGGCTCTTTTTATATATATGTGATCATCATCATTGGAGAATTGGATGGTGGAGATGACCCTTATCAGGCTGCCTATATCCCGCTGAGTCCAGCTGTTTGTATTACCTACATGCGATCTGGGGTCCCCTGTAATAAGGGACCAACGAGATCTGGTAAGCAGATCGGTGTGCTTTTTCCGTGGAGGTCTTTTTCTGTTGGATGGTCACTCAACAGCAATACCATATATGTACATTACTCAAGACTTCGCCATTTAGGATCAATTTCCACATGGGTGGAGGAGAATTCCTTTTCTTCCTCTTTTTCTATAGACAATATTGTTTCATCTAAACTTTTTTGTTTTTTGATTCACGGGCCCTCTTTTGTTGTAAAGTGTCTGGCTTCCAATTTATGAGGACTCATGTAATATCATACAACATTATATCACGTGACATAAGGATTTCTATATGTTTTTGGGAACTAATCACTGTTTATTCCAAATTTATATATGAATGTTTATTTGTTAATTATCACACTATTCATGCACAGTGTTTTATGAGTTTTTAGCGCAATTCTTATTCTTTTTTTCATTTGTTCACTGTTTATATTACGCAGAAAATTACAGCTTAAACATTTTTACATCGCAGCAAACGTTCACTTATCCGTTTTTACGGTCTTGTTATACTAGCGCAGTTTAAACCACATTTTTCCACATGTGCCCCATAGCAGGCAAGGGGAGGAACCAGGAGCACCGACAAGGGACCTGAGAAGAGGAGGATCAGGGCTGCTCTGTGCAAAACCATTACGCAGAGCAGATAAGTATAACATGTTTATTATTTTAATGAAAGAAATGTAAAGCTTTACAGTCATTTTAAAGCAGAGTTCCACCCCAAAATTGAACTTCTGCTTTTCGTAACCCTCCACCCCTCTGGTGTCACATTTGCCACCTTTCAGGGTGTGTAATACAGGTATTTGCACCCACTTTCGGGGGGAGAGACTTCCACGGGAGTCACTCCACTTCCTGTCCCCCTTCACCCGCTGCCTTCTGGGAAACACACTGGTCCCAGGAGACAGCGGGGACCACTGGGAATGCGCCGCGCTACTCACGCATGCGCAGTAGGGAATCGGGCAGTGAAGCCGCAAGTCTTCATTTCCTGATTCCCTCACCGAGAATGGCGGCGGGGGCAGCCAGGAGATGAATGATTGCTCGTCTTCTGCTGCTGACATCGCGGGCACCCTGGACAGTTAAGTGTCCATTTATTAAAAATCAGCAGCTGCAGTATTTGTAGCTGCTGGCTTTTAATTTTATTTATTTTTTAAATACTAAAGTATAGATTGTGAGGGCAGAAAAACACTTTTTCTGAATAAAGCAGATACTCTAGCCCTGGATATTAGGAAAGAATTCCCTATATATTTTGTGAGGGGAATGTGTAGGAATATAACATTTATTAAAAATGTATATAAAATTTCCTGAGAACTTGATATATTTTTTCTAGTTAAGTGGAATGTTTAATTGAATTAATTAATGGTGAAGCTAGAAGACCCCTGATGTTGCCATTAAGAGGACATTGTTGTCACTACTGTCACAAAAGGGGCTTGTCAGTACATACATATATATATGGTTAGGACACATGTTAATACATAAATACCTATTACTAGGGGTGCAACGGATCGTCATTGATCCGTGATCCGAACGGGTCAACATCCACGGATTGGCACACCACGCGATCCACGGATTGAGCCCATAGGACAGGCTTTGGCCTAGCTCCGGAGCGGTGGCCATCTTGGTACACCCGGCGGTGGCCCAGGTGAGCTCCCCAGAGCGGCATGCTGATGGGGGAGATGTGGACATTACAGTGGAAATGGGGGAGATGTGGGCATCACAGTGGGGGAGATGGACATGTGGCCATTACAGTGGGGGAGATGGACATGTGGGCATTACTGTGGGGGAGATGGACATGTGGACATTATAGTTGGGGAGATGGATATGTGGACATTACAGTGGGGGAGATGGACATGTGGGCATTGCAGTGGCTAAGATGAAATGTGGACATTACAGTGGGGAGATGTGGACATTACAGAGGGGACTATATATGGTGGTGATCCTGAAAAATGATCCGATCTGTGACTCTGATCTGAGGAACGATCGGAACCGTGCGTTTTTTGATCCGTTGCACCCCTATCTATTACACATCCCTACACACACACCAGAAGAGGAAGAAGTAGCCATAGAGCCCCTTCCAACTTTGCAAATTTGACCAGTGCATCCAAGTGGTAATATAGGGTTGAATAAAAGAGGAAGAAATTCAAATGTAAATACCAAATTTGTATTGTGTGTTTATGAAAGTATAATTATGGTTCTTATACACATTTGTTTCACTTTCCAACTATATATACTCTGAATAAACCATTTGGTAAGTCATTTGGTAAAATCAGTTGGCCAGAAGTAAAGATCTAGTGTTCCCTTCGCTAATTCGCTGACACACTTTTGACCAAGAGATTCCAAGCCTGCCCACCATGGCAAGGTAGACTCTTCTAGGGCAGGACCTACACTAAACTACACTAAGATACCCTACTGGATGCTAGTCATCCTTTTTCCAATGTTGGGTGTATGTTTGTAGTAGGCCTTATCCTATAATCTGTGTGTGCGCGATCTACTCTCTCCTAATTTGGTTTTCTGTTTGTGTGCATCTCTCTAAAGCATGGAGCGGTCAGTTTATGTACATCTGGACATCCTCTGTTAGTGTAGGTCAGTGCATGCCAGTCCAGTGTGTGTCAGTAAATAAACGTTCATCAGTAATCAACAGAAATAACATTAAGATTCCTTAAAATGTACAACTGACACAAGCAAAGGATTGCAGGAGAGTCCTACTACCTAACTGCCAGGTATAGGTGACCATGTCAGTGTCCCTTGTGTCTGCACCACCATACCGGCAGCAGTGTGGCTGCTTTATGGGGGTACCAGACTGATTTGTATTGCAGCCCAGTCCACCTCATAAGACTGGCACTACACTAAAAGTGTAGCACAAGCCGACCGGGACTCTTTTCATGCTGCCCCCCTGAAAAGTGCTGCTTTAGGCCTGGGCCTTGTTGGCCTAGGCCAAGATACAGCGTTGCTCTGGATATGCAGTCACCAGATTAAGATGCCTTGCACTCTCATACTCGACAGAAACAGCATCAACCCTCACAGGGTTAAATATCCACTGATATTGAATCGTGAACCAGATGTCATTAGACTCTCCGCATATAATAAAACAAAGTGCTCCAATAGTGCCGTAATGTTGTGGTAAATGTAATAATTAAAAAGAAAACTTCAAACATTGTACTCACATGAGAACAAGTAAGTATGAGCATGTATGTATCCACTTGCAGCAGCAAGTACTGGCATTGTATGGTGTGGTCACAGAGGACTAAGCATGTGTAATCTGTATCTCACCCACACAAGATTTTGAACCTCGGAAATGTCACTTCCGGTATTGCGTCAAACGTCACAACTGGTTGCAACGTCCCTGAGTGCATATCCAAAGGTGAGTGGAATCACTAAGTGCACGTGGTGTGGTGGAAGAATTCAAGATTACACATATTTTACTTAAGAATGTTTGAGACATCATGTCTCACTGGATTATTTAGTCATGGATTATGATCACATTTATATTTATGTGTCATTATGCATCATCAGTTTGTCATTATTCAACATGTATCATTATTTACTATTTACTTTTATTTATTTATATGGTAAATGTTTTTTTCATATTTTGTTTATTTAAAGTGGAAGCTTTATCCTTATATTCTTACATTCAGTCAACCCCTGGCACAGTGGTGAGGTTTCAAGTGTGGGTCCACAGATCTTGTTGGGCCATTAGATATATTAATGGCTGTGTGTTGAATTATTTTGAGGGTACAGGAAAAACTTACACTGTTGTACAAGCTGTACACTCACTACTTTACATTGTTGTAAAGTTTAATATCTTCAGTGTTGTCACATGAAAAGATATGATACAATAAGTACAAAAATGTAAGGGGTGTACTCACTTTTGTGTAATACTGTGTATGTATATATGTATATATATTTACTGTATATATACTGTATATATATATTAGAAGAGGCACATGCTCATTTGGCAGTATTTTAATTGTTAGCACATGAGACAGGGACATCCAGGAAATGTCCAAGCTGGTTTGTCCTACACTTTATTCAGCAAGGCAGCAAACAACACAGTTCCAATGCAGGAAGGCTTTGTTTATACAGAAAGTCAATAGCAAAAAAAAAGAAAACATTTGCTCATCTGAGCTACTCAGAAACCTCTAAACCCCCGTACACATGATCGGATCTTCTGATGGAAAAAGTCCAACTGACCTTTTTCATCGGAAATTCAGACCTTGTGTATGCCCCATATGACTTTGTTTAGAGGAATTCCATCAGAGTTTAGATAGAGAACATGTTCTCTTTTACTCCGATGGAATTCCGTCGGAATTCCGATGTGAGTTTGGCTGGGCAAAAGCCTGATCTTGTGTATGGGGCATAATGGGTTCCCCAAACTGGCAGCACTTTTTCTTTGCTGTGTTCTGGCCGTTACCATAATAGTAGGCTGGACAGCTGAGACTGTTAATGAGGTCTTGTTACCAGGTAAGATGTGGACCTAGGAATGTAGGAATGCAGGGTTTATTCTACCCATAGTTTTACAAAGTCTCTGGGCTCCAGGACCTAGAACAGAACTTGGGATTCATAGAAAACAAAAATTGTGTATATATATATATATATATATATATATATATTAGATAGGCAGTCAGGTGAAAAAGTAATAATTATACATTTGTTGAAACCATACTTGATTTTTAATGTGTTAATATTCATTGTTCATCATCTTTTTTAATTATGGTAAATACCATTTGTTACCTTTGAAAAAATGTAAAACTTTACTTTAATGTGTGTTGTTCACAGCACACAATCACACACTGTCACTAGGGATTTTTAATTAATAAAAGCTAATTCAAAGTACATAATCCAAACTAAGACAAACTAGTGTCTATCCGAGATGCTTTGGAGATGTAAATAAAATTTCTGTCTTCAGGGACAGATTACATCAAGTCTGCCAATAAAGCAGAAAAGGCACAGAGGAGACCTAGCTAGGTGAAGAATAAGATATTACTCCTGGGCCTTGGGCCAGGCACAATCCTTGTCGTCAACGTGAAGAGCAAACATTTAGTTTACCAAATAATGCAGCTTCACTTCGTTATTGGATAATGCAAATTTGATTATGCAAGGATGGAAAAAGCATATTACATCAAAGAGAAAAGTTATACAGCTAAAACTGTAATAACTGTGATCTTGCTGCATTTGATGAAATAAACCAGCTAAGCTGACAGAGCAAAATAAGATCAGAGCAGGTTTAAAAAGCTGAGATGAAGCAAATTTTAATGACCACTAAGCTCAGCACACTCATTTAGTATTTATTCACTATGAAGAGACATCTCTGAAAAAAATAAGAAATATTTTACAAGGAATATAGGTCAACAAGCTTGTGACTTTGCCATATGAAGCACCACACATCCAATTCCCTTTGGAAGGTCTCTTCTTGTGTTAGAATTTGGGGAAAAGCACCACAAGCAAAGTAAAGTATTCATATGCAATTGGTGTAAAAAAATATTAAAGAAATTAATCAGGACTACAGGGAGTTTCCCGGTGGGCCGATGGCTCAGTGGGCTGGTTTCGGTGACAGCCTGTCAAAATAATGGCCACCCATTAATTTGAGCACCGCTGTACTGCCTATGAGAGAAATAAAGAAGAGCTGCTAATGGCCATTGAATTAGGAGGGGCTTGGGTGGCTCACCTGGGTTGGCTAACCTGGGGGGGGGGTTGGTTTGTCCGGCCGGCCTGTATAGTTGAGACCTGTCATCCGCACTGCCCATTACCTCACTTCATAGTGCATAACCCGGCTCAACCTCAGCGCTGCTGCTTTGCTGAAAGGCAGCCAATGGCTGTGCAGCAATTCCAGTTTCTGAAATTCCAGCCAATGAGCATGTCGTTAGCCCTCCTGCTTCACTTGTTTTTCTGTGTGTTTGTGAAATTAAAGTGGGTCAGTCTGGATGAAGTCCAGGGCCAAATTTTTGTCCCAGTCCAGCCCTGTAAATTAGTGCGCATTGACCAGTCTTGCAGAGTAGTCCCCTGTCTACTCTAAAGCAATGATTTCAGAAGTTCCCTTTCCATTTTGTTTTCTTCATTTGCTTTGTTTCAGGAAACAGCCACTTGACATTAAATTTAAAAACATTTAAAGAAAATCACTGAAAATCATAGAGGTCAGATAATGTCATTTCAGAAATCATTATTATTATTTTTTTTAAATCTGCAGATTTTGGTAAAATAATGCATAGATATTCTGTCACAAAGGTCCTTGTTTAGGAGTTAAGGAGTTTATTGAGTTTTAGCTGAGCTTCAGTAGACTATCTCAGGCTGGTTGCACCCAAGTTGATCCCTTGATCGACTAGGTGCAACCAGCCTCACAAATTTCTTACATGTGATTACTGCTGGCTGCTATAGCCGCTATCAATATTATTGTGTTCTACAGAGCATAAAGGCTCACATAGAGCTGCAGAACAGATTCCCCCATCAACACTGAGGGCCAGATTCTCTAAGAAATTCGCCGGCGTAGCGTAAGCCATTTACACTACGCCGCGGCATCGTACTAGAGCAAGTGCCATATTCCCTAAGCATTTGCTCCGTCGTTTGCGTTGGCGTAGCGAAAATGGCCCAGCGTAAGCACGCGTAATTCAAATGAGGCGGCTTGTATTTAAATGAAGCGCGCCCCCGCGTCGAACGAACTGCGCATGCGCCGGCCGGGGAAAAAGCCCAGTGCACATGCTCCAGCTCACGTCGGAAAGCGTCGTTGAAACCGACGTCAAAACGACGTGAGCCCCTATTCGCGAACGAGTTAGTAAAACGACGTAAGCAACGGAAAAAGCCGACGCTGACCCGACGCCATACTTAACATGGCATCCGACGGCACCCGACGGCATCCGACGGTACTTCGTAAGGTTACTCCACATAGAAGCTGGGATAACCTTACGCGGACGAAAACGACGTACGCGACGACGGGGCGGCGTAAAAGTGATCGGGAATCGGCGTACTAGCCTTATTTGCATATGCAAATGAGAAAACAACGTAAAGGCCACCTAGTGGCCGGAGTTGTCATTACAACTACGATCCGCAAGTGTAATGGTTTTACACTTGTCGGATGTTGAAGCGTATCAATGCAAAAGTGATGCTAAGCATCACGCGCATAGATACGAGGCAAAAAAAAACTGCGATACGACGGGGTATCTGAGATACTTCGTCGTATCGCCGCTGAGAATCTGGCCCTGAGTGTGTAGGTCGGGGGAATCAAGCTATTTTCTATCCTTACACCTGTTATTGAAGGAAAAAAAATTGAATCAGCCATGGCTTGCCTAATCTCCCTCTCTGTAAATGCTAAGGAGGTTTCCATGATAGCTAAGCTTAGCAAAGTTAGATGGGATTGTGAGAGGAAAAAAGAACACATAGGGGTTTATTTACTAAAGGCAAATCCACTTTTCCATACAAGTGCACTGCAGTGACTGCACTTCCAAGTGAATAAATAATAAAAGTGTGGCACTGTTACTGTAAGGCCGCAAACAAGGAAGTAAAATGCTTCCACCCATGCGTCAAATCCATTAGACGCATGCGTGGGATTTCGGTCTGCTGGTTAGGCGTACTAACCAGCGGACATGTCCGACGGACAGGTTTCCAGCGGACAAGTTTTAAAGCATGTTTTAAAACTTTTGTCCGCTAGGCCGTACACACGAACTTTGAAACCTGTCCGCTAGGCCGTACACACGATCGAACATGTCCGCGAAAACTGGTCCGCAGACCAGTTTCAGTGGACATGTTCGATCGTGTGTACGCGGCCAGACAGAGAAAAATTCTCATATGACAGCATAAACAACATCATGGGATATGGTCATCCCTTAGAGGACAAATTTTATATTTATGTGTACCACATAAAGTAATAAGGTGTGTACAAGTCAGAAAATACATGTGAAATTAAATTACAAGCAAAAATATTTGTATTCAACCGCATGTGAATGGGTACGCTTACGAGACAGTGTGGATCCAGCTCACCGTACGCCGGTGGATCTTGTGAGCATAAGAAAGAATCTGGATCAATGCTTCAGTAGAAATCCTAATAGGTACTTCAGATTCCTCTTTAGTGGGTCAATGGTGTATTACATGCACTTCTAATGCATACAGCATTCGATCATCATACGATGTAAAACGGGAGAAATCCAAGCTGTTTTTTACCTCACCAACAATGGTATATGGTAAATAGAGGAAAGAAAAAGAGATACCTCCTCATAGTGTAAAACAGTAAGTAAAATGTATTCCAATAAAAAGTTCTCCACAGACAAATGCGAATCAAATGTAAAATGACTGATTACAAAAAAACATCCAAATAAAAACTTCAAACAGAAAAAAATCCAAATTCCAAAAAGTCAAATGAAAATTTAAAAGCGCAGTTTTGAGGTGGCTGGAGGCGGCGTATTTACCCTATGCGTTTCGTCTTAACAGACTTCAACTGGGGCATACACCTGCTTCCCCACCTCACTGTTCTTAAATAAAGACATCAATTATAACAAAGAGCGTTGTTTCCGCATGACCCTGCTTCTGGATTCCAACGTGCGCTGCGGACGTAACACGTGATTACGTCATTACGTCATCCGCATGCGTTCCATGACTCTCTATAGAGCTCAGTATATGGTCATTGTACAGCATGGAAATGGAACTTATTAACGAGAAAAAGTAAAACTGAAAAGTAAACTTGTATCACTTGCCTCAGCTTAGCTTAGATCATCAAACGCTCCCACTCTCCAGCCACCCCCCATGGAGAAAAGCCTGCACGAAAAGGAAGCACATCTCCAGGGTCATCCACCACAAGGGATCCTGGAAGTGCTCTTCTTGTGCTACGCCATCAGTGGTTGGAGCGGTGCATTCCACCTAGTAGGAGACGCATGAATCACGTCTCAGCACTCCATGGCCAATCCCCCATGGGCGTGTCAGTGCTATCAACACATCTCAACGGCACAGAGGGCATTCTATAATAGCCCTACTGGATGGTAGGTAATCCCACCTTAACCTATCATGAATGTACATAGGCCTCGCCAGACATCACATTGATAACTTAGC